>CAWVNO010003092.1:420000-782415 GCA_963930645.1 Salticus scenicus
ACGGGTGGCGTTATCATACTATATTTTCATAATTTTTAATATGGCAATATAGGACAAAATTTCGTAAAAATGTATATAATGAGAGTTATTTTTAACGAAAAAGGCGCATTTCTTCTGATGTCGACACAGAATTGACTTTTTTTTCGGCATTTACTGTTATACTTCTCTGAGATAAAAATCGTCTGCATTCATCATGGAAAATAATTTTAATAAATGATATTTGAATAAATAATTTGTATTGCGTGAATTTGTATAAGTTAATATAGAAAATAGTCTTGTAGTAGCCACAATTTTTTTGCCATATATGGTATAGAATCTATAATATTTAGAATCAAATTTTCAAAACTACGTTTTCGCGAAAATTTAAATGTTTTGAGGTCCCCTGAATCAAAAATCAGGACTTTTAACAACTGTTAGTCTGTACATAGTATGTGTATGTTATTAGAATAACTCAAAAACAGATATCAGCAGAAAGACCAAATTTGTCCTCCTAAACATGCTTGTCGTATTGTGATATTACGCGGAACAACACTTTACTCAGATCGATTGGTGGTCCATGTACAAGGACGTGCAAAAGAATTCAAATACATTACGATCGGTGAGAAGAATTTATCGTTGATGTATTTTAACACCTTTAGTCTAGACTAAACATAATGAAAATAATAAATTTTATATGCATAAAAGCATATTATCTATGAAAGGTATGAATAACATTCATTTACAGAATTACACAAAATTCGGATGTATTAGGAGCTTTGTTTGGAAATGCGCAAAATATATTTCAAATTGGGCAAAAGCTTTTTATTTTCATTTCCCGACTACCGTAGGTAATGGAAGTATTATATTCGGTACAAAAATTCGACGTTGAATTTTCACCTGATTTACATGTTTTAAGATCTCTGAGTTCAAAATAGTGGTTTTTGGCAATTGGTCAGTGCGTGTGGGCGCGTATGCGCATGTATGTATGTATGTGGGGAACCTTCTGACTATTATATTTCCGAAACTAATAAAGATAGAATTACGAAACTTTAGAATTGAGACAGGTTTGGTGTACAGATGAATTTTCTAAATTTTGATGAAAATTGGAAAACCGGAAGTGGGGCCATAAGCCCGTATCTCAAAAACTGTTCTAACGATTTTTCTTAAAAATTAGTGTATAAACACTCTGTTAGATGTCCTTTCGAATGATATAGTTGGTTAGTTCAGGAAAATTGATAGGCGCCCTGTATAAATTGCTCAATTTCAAGCCTCGTAAGTGCATCCCTTTAAAAAAGACTGCACAGATTTTTTTTTTTTCAAACTCAACATATTAACTCCCTTTTAAATATCCTTTTGTATATAATTGTTGTTTTCCGGTCAACAATTGATTATTCCAAGTTTTGGTAAAAGTTGGTATTTCAAAAACGGCTCCAACGATTTTCTTGAAAATTGGTACATAAACCCATTTTAGATATCGTTTCTCATGCTTTACGTGGTTATTACAGGAAAATTAACAGTCATCGTGATGAGATAGATCAGTTTTAGATCTCGAAAATTGGTGTTAAAAAAAAAAAAAAAAAAAAAAAAAAAAAAAACTTCTACCATTTTTATTTTTATTTTATTTTTCTTATTTTTTTAATTCGCTACGTAAACTCTGTTTTATGAGTCTTTACACGTGTATAAACTTTCTCTTACCGGAAAATTTTTAGGTGTCTATTTCATTACGTGAATTCTGCGCCTTCTGATCACATTTTCTCCAAAAAGTGCATATAATACGTGTAATAGAGGTTAATGGAAATCGTGTGGTTGTTTCACACCAGATTTTTTTTTTTTTTTTAGGTATAACAGGTGGAAGAAAATTGTGATTTGAATTTTACTAGTGATGTGCTAAAAAAAATATTTTTATATTCTCCTTCGGAAGTTTACAGTTATTTTTAAACAAAAAATAGTATGTTGTGGCCATCACAGAACTTTCTTTTACATAATTCTATGTAAAAGCACCACTTATCGTTTAACATGCGCAGAAGTTTAATCATAGTTTCTCACTATAAAGATTTTACGCATAGAATGTGGTGCAATTTTAATCAACAAATGCTGCGATAGAATCATGCGGAAAATTACAAGAGGTGAGTAACAGCAGCGACACCTGTCGTCCGTTATACCCCTAAATGACATCAGAATTTGTTTTTATAATAGTTATCTCACATATCGACTTTGGTAAATTTATATGCCATAGAAGATGAGATGTATCTTTCTGATTCAAAGGGTAAGTTGCATCACAGTAGCTCCCCACGTCGGCCAATATGCACCCAAATTGAATCAGTATAATGTTTCATAATGACTCATACACCAAATGTTATACAATTATATGCGGTAGAATCTGAGATATAGCTTTCCTGTTCACGGAGAAAATTGCAGAATAGCAGCGACAACTATCGGCAGATATGCACGCAAGTTGATTAAGCATAATGTTTCAAAATACCTTCTCCCATACCAAATCTTTTTCGGTTATATAAGATTAATATGATTCTATTACCTACTAAAAATATTTCGATTTTTTATGTTGCGGGACCTCCAACTTCATTCAAAATAGTCACATTAACAATGCTTTCTCGTTGTCTGGATTAAATGTAAAATTTATCTTTTGATTTAAATATATAAAAAGAATTTAAAAAATTGATTCTTCAACATTCAAGTTGCGTTCCAGAACAACGGTTACTATTTTAGTTTCACAAAATTTCTTTCCCACATTTTTTCTCAGTTTTTTTTTTTTTTTTTTTAACTGTTGCGAAAGTGAAAATAGACTAAACGGGATCATTCAGTCTATTTTATCTGAAAAAAATAGGCCTCTCGCCAAAAAAAAAAAAAAAAGAAAGAAAGAAACAGAGTTAGAAAATTGGAAGAAGTATTAAAAAGAGATCAAAAATTTATACGCATGCAAAAATTACGATGGTGAAAAGTTATATTAATAGCTGTAAAATATGCTATGAAATATGAAGCTTTAGAATTTAAAACTAAATTTTAGAATCGATTCCAGAATTTAATTTTTTCTGCATCAAGGGTTTTTACTTTCCAAATGTGACTTTGAAATTTTAGTGTTTTTACACGCTTTGTGGTTCACTGAGTTCGTTTTGTAATTTTTACGGTGATTTATGTATGTTTGTGAGTGAACACGATAGCGTTTAAACGCTTTGTTCGGATGAGCTGCAGGTTGGTGTTATAAGCTACTGTAGAACGAACCATATTAATTTTCGTGAATCTAGCACTTATAGTTTCTTTACAGGGATACAAAGAAAAATACTTTATCATTATGGCCTTATTGGCCTAATTTTTTAAAGCGCGATAGCGTGTGAATGCCTTATTCGATTGAGCTGAAAATTTATACACATATTATAAATCACCGTCGCACGAACAGTGTAGATTTTAGTGAACCTAGCACTTACAGTTTCTTTTTTCTTTTTTTTTAGAAACACAAAGAAAATTCCTTTTTATTATGACCTATGGGCTCAAATTTTTAAAGTGCTATAGCGTCTAAACGCCTTATTTAACTGAGCTGGTAATTTACACAGCTATTATAGATCATAGTTGCACAAACTGCATGAATTTCGGTAAAATCTAAAACGTATAGTTTTTTTTTTTTTTTTTTACAAGGACACATTGAAAAATCCTTTATCATTGTATGGTCTCAAATTTTTTAAAGTGTGATAGCGTCTAAACGCCTTATCCGATTGTGCTGAAATTTTATACACATGGTATAGATCATCGTCCTACAAGCTGTAAGAATTTTGGAGAATCCACCATTTTTTTTTTTTTTTTTCTTTACAGGGACATAAAAAATAATTTTTTATCATTGCGGCTTACGAAATCAATTTATTTAAAGTGCATTAGCGTCTTAACGCCTCATACGATCGAGCTGAAAATTTATATAAATGTTAAAGGTCACCGTCTGAACAACATCCTATATAATAGAGAAAAATGCTTAAACACCCAATTATAATTTTCCCTTTTATTTATTTAACGATTTCTCTTTCTGTATGTATACTGTCGGTAACAAAAGTGTCCGAGCACTAGCAAAAATTCTTATATGAAAAACGTACGCTTAATACAGTTTTGCTAAACAAATCCTTGTCGAATTCTGTTCTTATACTGACTAAGAACAGGATTCGACAAGGATTTATTTAGCAAAGTAGTATTAAGTGTACCTTTTTATATAGGAATTTTTGCTAGTGTTCGGACACTTTTGTTACCGACTGTACAACCGTTAATTATTTAATGTTCGGAAAGTCGGGAGGAGTCGCTCCAGATTTTTTCTTTTTACAAGACAAAATTTCTAGAATAAAGAACCTAAAAGAGATTATAACAAAATAAAGATAAAAATAAAAATATAACCATTTTCAAATTTATGCTTACAGCGTTTAATGAAGAAGTGCAAAAATCTATACAAGCAGATTATATCAAAATACGATTTATATTATAAACTTTAAACTGTATAACTTTTTTAACTGTAACTTGTATATATTTATTAAATATTTTAATACACTAATATACATCGAAACAGAAAATACTGAAAGAAGATCTAAAGTCAAAGAAGATAAGACAAAAAATAGCATAATTATGGAAATTTTTTACTATATTATATTTTGCTTCATTGCTGTACCTAAATATAGTTTATTAATTCTGTTTTCATTGAATGTTAAGTTGATTAGATTGTAATTAATAAAATTAACTTACCTGTTATTTAATAAAAAGTGTATATTAAGTAAAAAAAAAAAAAAAAAAGTTTTTAAGACATTTAAAAATAAATAAATAAAATGAATAAAAAATTCCTTTTTTACTTCCCTTACCCGACTGCTGTACGTAATGGAAGTATTGTATTCAGTCCGAAAATTCTGTATCGTGTTTTCACTTGATTTACATGTTTTAAGATCTCCTGAGCCCAAAAAAGTAGTTTTAGGTAATTGGTCAGTGTATGTGTCTACGTGTGTATATGTGTTGGAAATTTCTGACTATCGTACTCCGAAACTTATAAAGATAGAACTACGAAATTTTAGAATTGATACAGATCTGGTGTACACAGGATTTTTTAAACTTTTTTTAATGATTGGAATACCATGTGGGACATCAGAGACCGGAAATAGGACCGTAAGTCCGTATCTAAAAAACGACTCTGTTATATATATATATATATTAAGAATGTAGGAATTTTTATTAAGAAATATATTGTTCATATATTTAGCGGATATTTTAAATTCATTTTATTTTATAACAAATATATTTATCTATAATATCAAATATGAAAACATATTATGATAGAATATAAGTAAATGAAAATTTCATTCCAATTTGTGCTTTTAATGTAAATTAAGATAGGTATCTTTCATTGTACATGCATCTTGTTACTTTAAATTTCCTTTTTTCTTCTCTCTCTCTCTTTTTTTCTTTTTTTATTATTATTTATTATTTTTCACTTTATGTTCTATTAGAAATTTAATAACATGTTCAAATATATAATGAGAATAGAGTGGGGGATATATATATATATATATATATATATATATATATATATGTTATATCCAGTTTTTTCAATCACTTTGCAAAAGTTCTGTTTTGAGAAAAACCCGTTATGATCTCACAAATCTTAGTAAATAAACAAAAATATGTTAGAGTTACAAGCTTATAAGGGGTTTTTCACAAAAATGTACTTTTGGAGCGTGATTGAAGTAATTGGACCTTCAAATTAATTACGAGGCTTGTGAAAAACCCCTTATGAAATTTTCAACTCAAGAAAATACCTAAAATCTAGCTTGCTCTTTTCCCGACAATTTTGCTTAATATTTACTCTGTTCAAATGAACTTTTGATAAAAGTTGCCCAATATATCTATAGAAACAAGGTAAGAGTAACAAATAAAATTTATATTTTTGCATATACTGATAAATTTACGCAAGAAAAATACAGTTTTTTTTTTTTTTTTATAATGATGTAGAAATACATATTAATTAAATGGTAATCGTGACAATAACTTTATACGTAATACATCTCATTTTAAATTTCATTGTTGGTATTTTCATCTTTCTTTCATTTGTTGAGTATTGTAAAGGAATTAAATTATTCTTTATACTTATATATATATCTTATGTGGATTTTTTCCTATTACTATTATTATTTTCCCCATTAATTACACCCGTTTCCTGGTTGATTTCAAATGTTATTTATCAAAAATAAAAATTAATGGTAAAAATTCTGCGGTAAAATATAATATGAAATGTGATTTCGTTGGCTGTTAAAATTAAACTTTAAAAGTTATTTCTGCGACAAGAATTTTTTCCTTTTTTCTTTTTTATTTCTTTTTCAAAACAAAATTTCTAAAACAAAGAACTTTTTTAACACACTTTTATTAGCTTCACCTGTATGTATGTATGTTTATTTGTATGTATGTTTGTATGTTTGTAACCACTCTGGGAACAAACAAAAAATCTATATTGTAAGAAAAAGACTTTTCGTACGTGAACGCCGTGGCTGCGAGGTAAAGAGTCGCGCTACCAACCTAAAGGTCTAGCGTTCGATCCCAGTCAAGGGAGGTTTTTTAAAAATGGTTTTTGTTTAATTCTAAATTATTTTAATGAAACATTTAAATGTATGTAAATATTATGGTGTGTCACCCACACGATTTTCTCTTACCCTGCATATTAATACTAAGATAGATATTTTGTGCTTTTTAGTTCACATTTCTATAAAAGCGTGTTCTTTAATTTTTTTAAACTATAATATTATTTTCACTGTCATTTCAAGCTCCCAAATTAATACTTATAACCGAAATATCATAAATTAAAACCGAAATTAATCAATGTTCGAAAAATCATAAAAAATTATAAAAGCAGAAGACATCAAAATATTATTTATATTGCTGCATTTTTCAAACTACAACTGAGAATTTATTAAATATTTTAACAAACCATTTTACAACAAAATAGTAAAAGTTAAAATCAGATCTAAAATAAAATAAAATATGTCAAAAATAACATAATGAACTTATTGCTGTACTACTGTGTAACCCCTTGCTAAATTTATTTTTTAAAGACTTAATAAATATCGTTTATTTTACACTTAAACATTTTTAAGTTAAATAGATCTTAAATACTAAAAATAACTTACCTATTATTTAATGGAAACTGTTTCTTACTTTAACAGTATCTGGTAAAAATTTCTTAGATTTATTTTAGAGCAAAAATTTCTATGTTTCGAGATCTTAAAAGAGAAATATAACTCTTAAGACAAAATTTCACAGGCGCTCTAAAGCGCGCAGAATTTATTTCATTTCTTTCTGACGTCACATACACGTCATTGGCAACCAGTTGCTGCAATTCGTTGGTTTTCGAATGATAATTATCTGTCTGTATATAATATCTAAATTCAGCTAAAGAACTGGCAAAGAAAATTTGAACTTTTTTTCTTCGAAACAAAAAATTATAATCTCTTCCAAATCTGATTATTATTTTTTTTCCCCCCAGTGTTTCGATAAAAATATTTTTTTTTTTTTTTTATTATTATTCAGTAGATTCTAAAGTCTAAGTTTGATTAAAATATATATATATATATATATTTGATTATTAGTAATAGTGTACATCATTTAATATTACACAAGGATATTAGATCCTGAAATTAATAATAGCAATAATAAAAATAACTCCTCTCTCTCTCTCTCTCTCTCTCTCTCTCTTTCTCTCTCTTTTTTTTTAAGGAAAAATAAATAAATAAATAAATACGTGAATAAAATATGAAAAAATTAGCAACGAAGCGGTGAGTTTTTTTTTTTTTTTTTTTTTTTTTTTAACTCCTAATAAATAAAACGAGATGTGTTATAAATTCAATGCCTTTATCTGTATGTATGTCTGTGGCACTATAGTTTCCAAATCAATTTCAATATATTTATTATTATTATTGTTATTCTTATTATTATTATATACTGACTTAATCGAGAGGGTTCTTAGCTATAAATGACGAAATCTGTTTGATAGAACTTTCTTTTCTTTTCTTTTTTTTTTGTAATTAGTTAAAATATGTCTTCTCAAGACACTTTGCAATAATATTTTTAATTTTGCGAGCTGCCAATTCCAAATCATATTGGTCCACAAGCGGCCGAGCGGTTCTGCGCTCAAAGCTGGCAGACGTGAGGTGCCGGGTTCGATCCCAGGTCGCGGTCGTCGACCTAGCCGTTCGAAGTTTTCCGTGGATTTCTACGAAACTTGCGTAAACACAGTCTAGGACCCCTTAGAAAGACCCACAATGGAGGGCACTCCCCTTCAGGCCTAGAACCCCAGAGTAGTCAATCGGCTTTACTCCCAAAACCAAATCATATTAGATAAAATCTGCGTGCTGGTAGTTCACCAACTTTTAAACTGCGTTACATTATAAATCGTTTGAGCTTTTTTTTTTTTTTTTTCGATTGGAGTATTATAACGTAAAAAAAAAAAAAAAAAAAAAAAAAAAAAAAAAAAATCTTTTTTTTTTAAATATGTAATGAATTATAAACTGAGTTTGATAAAAGTTAAAACTTGGTCATTAATTGTGGGTATGAGATCACATTTCAAAAATCTCGAAATTCAATTAAAAATTAAAGTTTTTTTTTGGGGGGGGGAGGGGGGGGTTCTTCATGATACTTTTTATTGATATTTAAAAATTATCGAGCTATTAGTGTTTCAATTTTAAACTCCTGTTAGATAATAAGTTGTGATTATTTTTTTTGGGAGGAGGGTCTGAGGGGGTATAAAAAGTTTTTTTTTACACGCTTTTATTTAACGTGGTACGTTTATTTATTTATTTATGTGCATGGATTGAATCTAATGGCAATTTTCACCTACTTCCTAACACTCGATTGAGCTGAAATTCCGCATACATGTTTAGTCCCTATGACAATGCAAAATAATACCTCAAGCTCCAATGATAATACCTCAAGCAGTAAGAGACTTGAGGGAGGGCTGGGAGTTCCCAGGCCCTCAATACTTGTTACAAACTTCATTTCAAAATTGCACCCACTTATCATCCGATTGAGCTGAAATTCTGCATATATATACAGGGTGATCACTTTAAAAAAATACCCGTTAATTTTTATTATTACCCTTAAATATGACGAATGTGGCAACTATTCTAACACTGAAGTATAATTGTTTGAACCTTGTTTAAGTGTAGGAGACAATTTACAGCACTGTTGGACTGTTACAACTCTATTTGTGAGGTAAAACAGAAATGGAGACCCACAGTGTAACTTAATCCTGTGACAATTTTATTTATATTTTTTTACATTATCATTCCTTACAGAAAATGTTGAAAATGTTCGCCACCATTTTGAATGCAAATATGAACACGTAGAACCAAGTTTTTGGACACACTTCGCAGCATTGTTGATGTCATTGACGAGATTTCTTCAGTTATGATCTGTTTTAATTCACCGATGTTTGGAGGACTTCTCGAGAAAACCCTATGAAATGATAATGTAAAAATGTTAATGATAAAGTAAATGTTATGTAGGAATGATAATGTAAAAAATTTGAATTAAGTTTTGTTTTTCATAAATAAAATTATCACAGGATTAAATAACATTGTGCGTCTCCATTTCTACTTTATCTCACAAATAAAGTTGTAACAGTCCAACAGTGTTGTAAATTGTCTCGCACACTTAAATAAGGTTCAAACAATTATACTTCTGTGTTAGAATAGTTGCCACATCCGTCAGATTTAAGGGTAATAAGAAAAACCAACGCGTACTCTTTTGAATTGATCACCCTGTATATATATTAGAAGTTACAGACTTGGAGAAGACCCTGGAGTTTCTAGACCCCCAAACTCTCGTTAAACAATTCATATCTAATTTTAACTCTTGTTATCCGATTAACCAGAAATTTCGCTATAAAAGTAGCTTTACATTTGATTAAATTAATAATTATCAATCAACTTCATAATTTAAAGCGAAGATTTTTTTTTTTAAATATTTAAAGGAAAAGTTAAGTATTATATAGAATTATATTAAAATCAAAAAGAAAAAATGATTTCTTAAATAAAATATAATTCAGTTTTTTTTCTGATTCAAATCTTTCCTCTTTGAAACTCGTGGATTCTGTAATATATATATATATATAAAGTTGATTGTTTGTTTGCCCGGATTTTTAGTTCGCTACACCATAGCCTCCTAAACTAGATGCCTGTCGCATGGCTCGGAAACTTGGCAACACTTCAAATAGTAGACAGCACCACCTGGTACAGATTGCGCAACTTTTTTATTCAACTGTCACCAATAACTTTAAGAAACGATATATGCTATATATAATCGACATTTTTTTCGATTCTATTCGCCTTTTATGTATATTAAATCCCACTTTTAAAAAATTTTGGTGGCTGTTGAGTAAAAAAGTTGCGCAATCTGTACCAGGTGGCGCTGTCTACCGCTTGAACTGTTTCCAGGTTTCCGAGCCACGCGACAGGCATCTAGTTTAGGAGGCTACGGCTATACAAAGCTACACCGTTCAACCGACCACTACGATAAGTGGTATAATTATTAATCTGGAAAAAATCTAGCTAACGCCATATTCTTTAATTTATTCGGATAATTGGATCAAAAGGTATTTAATAAAAAAAACTATTTTAATTTTAAAATTATTGAAAAGAAAGAAACATTTGATGTCAAAATAAATTACCCTCCTTATTTGCAAAGATTTTCAAATAAATTTGACCACGAAAATATAGGAAAACGGTCTAGAATTTTACTAGGAGTTTTAAGAATTCGCTAGCAAAAGAAACTAGAATTTATAAGTACGACATAGAACTATTTTTACTAGAGCTACAATCTAGTTTCTAGATGTTAGTCACAGAGTTTTTTTCAGTGTGTATCATAACGTGTGTATAAAATATGTTTAATGAAAAGTTTATCATAAAAAATTTGTCGTATAAAACTTGTCTTATTTTAATGTGCTTGCATATAAGATAAATGAAAATTAAATAAAGAGTACTACGAGTGGGACTTTAAGATTCCTGACCTGTAGATCTAATAGGATATATATCATTAATTATTTTACTAATTAATTAATTAGGATTGTACTTGTAATTAAATTGATTTAGCTGAGTGAACAAAATAAATGATTTAGTGTTATTACTCCCACTTGCAAGATAAGTGCTAACAAGGATTATTTTTTACTAAGAAGCTGCATTGTATTTTAGTAACGGATTTCTGCAATAGTGTTTGTCATCCATGAAAAATAATTCTCTCTTTTTTAAATTTCTACGGAACAGTATGAAAAAAAAATTACTAGTTTATATTGCGAAACGGTATAAACTAATTACTAAAATTAAATGTAATAGGATTATGAAAGGTTATTTTCTTTCTAAAATAATAATAATAATAATGATAATGTATAATATATTGTTAGAAACTTTCTTAAAAGAATTAAGAAACATTAATTCGTTACGTCATTAATTCATAACGTTTTCCTTACGTCTGTTATGGAAGTACTTATTAGAAAAAAAAATAATTAAACCTATATAATGCGCATACTTAAACATTCCAAAGCCTTTACTTTCGTTATGCAACAGCCGTACTTAATGGAAATATTGTATTCGGTCAAAATTTTCGATATCGGGCTTTCAGATGATTTACATGTTTTAAGGTTTCCTTATTCCAAAAAATTGTGTTTACCCTTAAAATATGTATAATATTTCTCAAACGTGGACCAACGAGATATATAAAGTAGAGTGATAAATGGTAACCCTTGAGAAGGTCCAAGATGAGTCATGTGACATGCTCTCCTTGCACCTGCGTATTCGGTGGTTCCCTTAGTAACAGCTTATTTTCAGTAATTTTCTATGGCAACGGTTTGGAGATTGTTCTTTGCAGCCAATATTTTTGTTTACTTACGTAGTTTAATATTCTTTTGTTCTAAATCATTTTGATTTTGATTTTACTTCTTCTTTATTTCGTGTAGTTGAACTTTAACCGACAAAATGCTTAAAAATAGTTGAAAAATTATTATTTGTTGTTAAATTTAGCTCTTTAAAAGTTTAAATTTTCTTTTATAAACACTTTTAAACTTTGTTGGGAAACGATGAAAAAAAAAGGTATTTTATTATTTATTAAAATGTGAAATGTGTGTAAAATTATTTTAAAAACAATTTATTTCGGTCATAGGACTGCCGTGTTAACTAATAATAATGATAATTTGCCGAACTGATATTTTAATTGCCAAAATAGCGATAAAGGGCCAAACACAGTAACCTACTCGAGCATGTCACGTGATTCATCTTGAACCACGGAAAGCTAATCCTTCATCCATTGAATCAGCACTCTAATTTATATATCTCGTTGACGTGGACCACCAGTTCCAATTAATTTTTGTCAATACGATAATGGTGAAATTAATAAAATACGTGAGGATAAAAAATATTTATAAATAGATAATATTTCGGCACGCGAATTCATTTCAATGGTCCAATAAAAAATAAATAAAAAAAATAAATGATGCCATTTGTCCGATGGCATTATTTTATGGAAAATTTGTATTTTTAAAAGTTGTTTCTTCAGCATTCTTCAGAATCTTTGCAAGCGTCATTTTAACGCTAGCAATACATTAAAGCAATAACGCTAGCAATACATATATACAGAATGAATTATTATCCTAAATCGACTAGAAAACGCATCAAAAAAAGTATAATCAAAATAGGAATTAGTTTTCTTTTTTTATTTTCTTTTTTTTTATTATGCCAAAATAAATAAATAACAAGTCATCGCCAACATGACAAAAATTTAAAAGGCGTCATGGGGATCCTATACTAAAACTGTACTGCCTACAGAAGTATGAAAACTGGGTCGTCAACCATGAATTTTATTTTGAAACCTTTCTTTGAATGATTTTGGTTTCACTATTGCACAGTATTAATTTGATTCCAATAATAATTTGGCTTCTGGGTAATTAAAAATTTAATTAGGTGCTGAAATTGGTATAATATTTTTTTTCAAATTTTAAAGGTAAATAAGGAAAAATAAATAAAGTGTGAAAATTTCACACGGGTTTGCTAGTAAATAAATAAATAAATAAATTGGTTGTTTTGTCTGTTTGGATAAAATCTTGCAGCCAATTTATAACCTGCTACATCAGAACTGATTTTGTTAAAATTTGTACTTAAGTTCATAATCGGTTAAAATATCCAAGTATTTTTAAGTGTCTATCTTTCCAGGAGGAGAAAATTTCTCTGCATGAAAACATGCAATTTATATTGTACAAATTTTGCAAATGAGTGTATAATCGATGTCAATAGAATACACCATAGATTCCAATATTTTAATTTATTCCGGAGTATTTTCAGCACAGCCTTTATTTCACACCGCCTATATTTTAAGAGTAAATTTTTCTTATTTTATCAATGTTATATATTGGCGAAAAATTTTCTGTAAATAAAGTCATAGCCTCCAAAACTAGATGCTTTCCACATGGCTCGGAAACTTGGCAAGAGTTTAAGAGGTAGACAGTGGCGCTGTCTTCCGCCAAGTTTCCGAGCCACGCGGGAAACATCTACTTTAGGAGGCTATGATAAAGTGGTGCGAAATAGAGGCGGGGCTAAAAATACTCCGGAATAAAATAACATGTTCGCGACCACATGTTTTTGTCTTTTTGACAGTAAAGCCCGCCTGTGGGCGCTATTCTCCCAAGTTACAATATTTCAGGACAAAATTTTCTGTATTCACATTTATATTACAAATGGATAATCTTTATAATTATACTCTTTCTAATCAAAGTATTTGTATCCATAGTATATTGATTGTACAAATATGTATACCGGGTATATTCTTAAGAAATAAATAACATACAAATTGCGAAAGAAACGCCCACTAGCAGAGTTATAGATTTTCAAATGATGTGAATCTACATCAGCAGTTGTGAAAGTGTTAAAATGTTGGCATCTATGGAATACACCAGTACTTTTAGGAATCTATCACACCATATGCTTCGACGAAAAGTCTATCTGTGTCAAATCTTGCAACTTTTTCAATTTTCACTGAATCACTTTTGTTGAAATGGTGTGCACGAGTCTATAACCGATGACAAAAGAATACATTTAACTTTGTTCAGATTCGCATTTCATACGGTCCAGGGGCAAAATCTGTTGTTGTTCTTGGAACAAAACAGAGAGTAATGGAAAGATATCTGGAGAGTTTTTCCTATATTTTTAATAAAAACATGATTTTCTTAATTGTTTGATTTATGGGGCATTTTTTAGAATTTGTCATCATTATCCTCAGCAATAACAACAACAACATCAGGGCAGTTACGTTGTACATTCGGTGATCGAAATCACCGCCTACCACCTCCTGAATATTAAGAGACAGGGTGTTTGTGTCCCCGGATTTTACTACCAGAACTTTTTAACAGTGATATTATTGATAGTTTTCTAGTAAAGTTTAGATACTAACTATAACAAAATTAAAATTCGTAATTACTGGTGGAAAACAAAATAAAAAACATGGAACGCAAACATCCCTGAAGAAAGCTTGATAGAGTGTTGCGTAATCGGAATACTTAGCTAGATGAGTTCTGGAAATTCTTACGTGATGATATAATGAATTACATTTAAGCGGAGGCAGGGGTCATACGCTCCGCCCATGTTCAGGACACTCTCAAAGATAAGAAATTTTCGCCTTTTCTGCCACCACTAATTTCATGCAGAAATATTTGTAAATGTATATATAGTAAGGGGGCCATGATCATACAGGGTATAGATTATTGCATAAAAATAGTGGTAGCAATAAATTTAAAAAATTTCATTTCTGAGAGCAGAGTTCCAAATTTTTATAATTTATTCATGAGCATTTTTAGCCCCGCCTCTTTTTCATACCGGAAATTTTGAAAAATGATTTTCTTCTTATTTAACCCCTTAACGCGCGGTGTCCTCGCTGCGAGGACGCAACATTTAAGATCCAGCTGCAAAAATTCATCCCGGAAATTTTTTAGCGAAAATTTACGTTTATAACATAGCAGAAACGGCCGGTATTTTAACCTTAAAATTTAAAATTTCTTTTAGTTTAATTTAGCTCGGGAATTCCGGTGGAAGAGTAATTTAAATGATCCGAATTCTCTTGCGCCGCAAAGGCTTAATCGTTGTCACGTATTAAAGAGAAATAATCTACAAAATTTCTGGTGCGAAAAAAAAAGGCAGGGCTAAAAATTCTTGTGATTAAATTACAAAAGTTGGGAACTCCGTCTAAGAGTGTCCTGAAAAAAGGGCAGAGTACGACCCCTGAGCGGAAGAAAGAGACGTGGGGGGGGGGGTCGTACAGGGTTCGTACGCTCCTACATTTTCCTTGATCTTTTAAACCACTAAATTTGTATTATAAATTTTGTTATAATAGAGGCCTATAATATTCAAAACAAATTTATCGTTAAAAATTATTGGTGTAAGACTCCTACAAAAAAGGCGTGACCGTACGAACCCTGGGCCTAAGTAGCATAGCAGCTGCAAGCACATATTGGCATACAAAATCCTGACACGAAAAAATACATTTTTTCTCCTAAAACTTACATAAAAGAAATTTAAAGATAATAGTCTGACTGTTAAGCAGTCCAATAACTTAAAGAAATGTACAGTTTACATACTATCTTACATACAGAATACATACTTACACTAAGTTGAAAAAAAAAAAAAAAAAAACTATTTGCATTAAGAAAAGTATATTTACAAAAAGGGGCGGTCCCTATAAGTAAGGTAACTGGCAAGAGAATTGGTCAAACGCGACTGTAGGCAGTACAGCAGGATGCAGAGGTCGGAGAGCAGTCAGATGTAGATAAATAAAATTATTCAATCTTCTAGAATTTGGTCAATGCTTATGTGTATATCTTCTGACTATATTTTCGAAACGAAAATTGATAGAACAACTAAAGTTCATAATTAAAGCAAGTCTAGTGTACATAATAGAAAGTGTATGTTTTGATGAAAGAAAACTAAAAGTGGGGCATTGAAAGCCGGAAGTGGGATCAAAATTCGGTATCTCAAAAGCGGCTCTAGCAATCGTCTTCAAATTTTCTAAAAAAACCCCTCATTTTGATGTCCTTTAGTGTGTATTAGTTGATTTCTACAGGGAAACTCGGAAGCAACCAGACTGGGTATGTCAATTTTAGCATAGGTGCCATCATTTTAATTTATTTCGGAGTATTTTTAGCCCTGCCTTTAGTTCGCACTACTATAGTTATAGAAAAAACTCTCCAATGTATAATTTCGATAAAATTAGAAAAATTTACTCTTAAAAAATAAGTGGTATGAAATAAAGGCGGGGTCAAAAATACTACTGAAGAAATTAAAGTGTTGGCATCTATGATTTTAAGCGTCGGAAGAACGTATCTAAAAAACGGCTCTTGCGATTTTTTTAAAACTTGCAATAGAAGTTCCCTGTTAGATGAACTTTCAACGTTAGTTATTAGTTATTTACTATAGGTAAACTGGAGATGTCGAGATTAGTTAGATCAATTTTATGTCTTCTGACACACACTATCTCCAAAATGAATTTATAATGTGTATAGTATGTGCAATAGAGGTTGTATGGTTGTTATGTACAAGATATTTTTATTAGGAAGTAAAGATAAATAATTTGACAGAAGTGCAAGAAATATACTAATTTTAATAAATGTTTAAGTATTGGTCCAATCTTAATGTGGAAAAAAAAAATCTTTAATTTAAACTGCCGAAGTTACTGATTGAGTTATGTTGTCACCCCTTTTCTTAATAAATTATCACAAAATAAAAATTATCCAAACTGTATCATTTTTTACATTAGAATCAAGCTGGAAAGTGAGACGTACCTGCTTCGAAACAGCTATCTCCCTTATCTCGTCAGTGCTTAGAAAATATCTTTTTGCTGAAACGCACGTTATTCGCTGAAATTTTAACTCATATGTTTTAAAATCTAATAGCATTTCCCATTACCCTATATACATTGAAAAAAAATTATGCGCCGAAGTTGGCGTTTTGAATTAATTTTCGGTAATATTAATTAACGCATATTTTTTCAAACATTCATAAAAGAATAATTATTATCGTAAATGCGTAAAATATAGATACTTGAAAATTAAATACTGGTTTCTAATTTTCTATCTTTAAAAAAAAAAAAAAAAAAAATGCATTTTAAAAATTTGGATAAATGTACTCTTTCTGAATTATTTTTAGATCTAAAACGCCTTTTTGATTCCTTTTCTTAAAAAGAAAACTTTTCATAAACACGCGATTTTAATAGGCTTTCTATTTGAGATACTTTAAAACCGAATATAGTTTTCCTTTAACTCCGTCAAATCACTGCAAAATGACTTTGTGATAACTTATGTTGGCAAATCATCCAATAATTATGCCATTATATGTAAATCCTACTATCTTACTATTTTGAACTCTTTTGTTTCTAATAGTAACATCTTTAGTTTAACTAATAATAACCGAAAAATACATAATTACTATGAACTACTTAAACTTCCCTTCAATAACTTTTATTATCCTTATGTAGTTCTCATACCTAAGTTTCACAAATCTTCAGTTAAATTTCGCACTGTCACTATTGAATGTAACACTTATAACAACAATGTTAACAATGTTACTGGATATACTTAAACAAATTTACAATTTTACTTACAAAGTAGATAAATTTACACTGCCTTAAAAAATGTCTTCCAATTAATTGAATACTTTAAATCACTTGAAAAAATAGACCATATTATGACTTTTGATTTTCCAGATCTTTTCAAAAATATTGAGTTATCAGATCTAAGTAAAATAATTTACAGTATTTTTAATGAATATAAAACTCAAATTAATTTTCCGCGCTATTTCAAAGCAGAAAATTTTAAATCAATTTTTAATTTTGTTATCCATAATAATTATATTTTCCACAATAACAAAATCTGTCTGCAAAAAGTGGGAATTTCACAAAGGGGATGTAGCTCCAGTATTTTGGCAGATCTAGACCTTTATTATTATAAAAAACAATTTTGTTATGATTGACGTTGACGAGGTTCGACTGTATATATATATATATATATAAAGAAAAGAAAAGAAATATTGTCATATTCAAGAGAAGAAAAATAAATGAGAAACTGAAATTAATAAGCATACCTTATTAACAAATAATTGTGCGATTGCATGAAACTGAGCTGATATCATTTAAAATGTCAGAAAACAGTTGCATATTATGATGCAGCTTAAGTGAGAGCTCATTGTTAAGTTCAGAAAAACATTTAACAACAGATCTGGTCCCTGCTAAAAACTATCAGACATGTTGCTCGTTCATAGACTCCTAAACTAGATGCCTGTCGCGTGGCTCGGAAACTTGGTAACAGTTCAATCGGTAGTCAGCGTCACCTGGTATAGATTGCGCGACTTTTTTATTCAACAACCAACAAAAATTTTTAAAAGTGGGATTTGATATATATAAAAGGTGAATAGAATCAAAGAACCGTCGATTATATATGTCATATATCACTTCTTACACGAATATTCGTACTTTGATGTTAGGCAATACTGTGTTTAGCCAATTTTTACTTAGGCAACCTAGTAACATTGTGTTTGCAATTAAGGGAGGCATACTATTGTAACAATCGCAGCTATCGTAGATCACAAGTCGGATCGTACAGTCGGCAGCAAAAGTATCCGAGCACTAGCAATAATCTCCGTCTAAAAAAGTACACTTAAGGGCCCTCTTCACTCACCGTCGCTTCAAGCCGAAACTAATGTTATTCAATGGGAAATTTTTCTTTACAAATAACTTATTAAGTAATACATATTTTTAAATTCTGTTTTCACATTATGAAATTTCCCAGCTGTTAAATTGACGGACCTTTTTTAAAAAAATATTTTTTTTTAAATATTTTTATTTTACTTCGAAGCTGCAAAATACGAATTTTCAATATGTGAATTTTTTTCATTTTGCAATTTCAAAATAAAATATTAAAAATTAAAAAAATACTTTTTCAAAAAAGGTCCGTCAATTTAACAGTTGGCAATTTTCTGAATGTGAAAACAGAATTTAAAAATATGTATTAGTTAATAAGTTATTTGTAAAGAAAATTTTCCCATAGAATAACATAGGCTCGGTCTACCGGCGACGGTAAGTGAAGAGGGCCGTTAATACGGATTTGTTAAATAAATCCTTATCCAGCCATGGTCTTTGTCAATCTAAGAACATGAATCGACAAGGATTTATTTAACAAAGCAGTATTAAGTGTACTTTTTTTAGACAGGAATTATTGCTAGTGCTCGGATATTTTTGCTGCCGAGTGTACGATCCGACTTGTGACCTACGATAGCTGTGATTGTTCCAATAGTATGCCTCTCTAAATTATCTTCATTTTTATACATAACTTATTTAAAAAACAGATGCGGGTAAATTACACATCCAAACTCACCTGCTTACACCAGGCAGTCCTACAGCATGACCAAGAAAAAGGTAGGCAACCTACTTTTTTCTTTTTACTTTGTTCATGTATTTTCAATTGATACCAGTCTTTAAAAAAAAAATAAATAAATAAAAAAAAAAAAAAAAAAAAAAAGGAAGGAAACGCTAAAAAATTAATTAAATTGTGTTTAATTAAAGGTAGCATGGCCAGGATATGATTAGGCAACCTATGCGCAATTTGTTTGTTTATTTATTACCTTTTATTCAAAATATCTCTCATTAAAAAACAGAGGAGGGTAGTTCAAAGTAGGTCGGATCTTGGACTATTATAAATTGCATTGTAAATGCAAAAATCAATACATATAATAGCAGTTCAAGAGGAAGATAAACGCAATTTTCGAAACTAAATTTTTTTAATTTTAGAAAATACCGATAGCAGTCGATCATAAGATATGACTTTATTATTATTATTATTTATTTATTTGTTTATTTATTCATTATTTATTTATAATATAATAATAAAGTATGATGTTGTGTTTCATAAAATCGATAAAAAGCAAATGAGATATTGCTCAAAAAATTTATCATTTAAACAAAATACGTTTGTAATTGCTTTAAAATTAAATTTATAACTAAAATAGTAATAAAATTGCATTTTTATGTGAACAGATGTATTATACACTAACTTACTCAAACCTTATAATAAATCAAAGCAAGCGAATAAAAAATTCCATAGTTTTTTCTTTGATCCGTAATGGATGAAAATTTCAAGAAATTCTGTTTTCAACAATTATTTAAATTGTAAAAAGTAATCAATAAAAATTACTTACTGTAAAATACAGAAAGTTATGCGAAAGTGGATTATTTAAAAATAACATGAACTTTTCCATCCAGATTGTGAACTGAATTCGTTCATGTTCAAATTCTATTTTAATTTGAAATATAGTGCGTCGCGGGAGTAGCATAATTCCTTCTAAGCATACGCTGGAACCCCTTAAATAAAATAATATTGGCCGACGCATCACCGCCATTTTGTTGCCTCGGATGAGGGCAGCATTCCCGCTTGGCGTTCTTATCGCTTAACTAGCGATTTTAAGAAATCTTGATCTGAAGCTACACGATCGGTCAAGACAGTCAAAAGAAATAAGCAACAAGTAACACCCCTAACAACACATTTATACACAGTACATTCTTGGTATGGTTTTTCATCCTCAGGATATTGTGTGGATGTATTGGGGATAACATGTGTTGTTAGTAGTATTTCTGTCTGTTTCAAATACAAATCAAATACAATACTTTTTTGGGGAAAAAAAAGAGCTTAGTGCTTAAAAGTGGAAAATCTTTATTTATTTACTTACTTTTCTGCTGTTTCTAGCATATATTATTCATTTTTTAAAAAATGAACCTTAAAAAAAACGCAATTACGACACGGAAACGAAACAACTTTGGCGACCCCAGAAAATGTCGCCAAAACTCAAACGCACAGTAATAAAAGGGTTACATAAATATTATGATTAAAATAGCACATTCTTTTATTTAATTATTTATTTATTTTATTTATTTATTTATTTATTTTTATTTTTTTTTGTTTGAACATGTGAAAAACACACAGAAAAATATAAGTAAATAAAAGTTAAATTATTTTATTTTTCCTAAATTATCTTTAGGAAATCTGAACATTTTATGTCATTTTCTTGAGTTATTATAGCAATTTATCACTAAACAATCTCCCATATGATAATTTACCGAGCTAAAATTATAAAAATGATTAAAAAAGTAACTCCAAAGTGATAAAACACGACAGAAATAATGGCTGTCGTTTGTTTATGTACGGAAAACGCTGGGTACATGTGGCAACCCTAAGGCAACAAAATGGCTGATGTGCCAGCTCATATATATAGGAGCCGTAGCATATACAGTTTCAGCCGTGGTAATTCTTCACCGCAGCTACCAAGGGTGGAAGACTTTCCGTCTCAAGACAGAACTCTTACACTACTACAGTCGGCAGCAAAATTATTCGAGCGCTAGCAATAATTCCTGTATTAAAAAGTTACACTTACTATTGCTTTGTTAAATAAATCCTTATCGAGTCATGTTCTCAGTCAGTCTAAGAAGATGATTATACAATGATTTATTTAACAAAACAATATTAAGTGTACTTTTTTTTTTTTTTTTTTTTACATAGGAACTATTGCTAGTGCTCGAATAATTTTGCTGCCGACTGTATTTTATTATCAAAACCTTCTATCATATTTGTTCAAGTACAGTCGGTAACAAAAGTGTCCGAACACTAGCAAAAATTCCTATGTCAAAAAGTACACTTCATACGGTTTTATTAAATAAATCCTTGTCAAATCCTGTTCTTAGTCAGTGTAAGAGCATGATTCGATAAGGATTTATTTAACAAAACCGTATGAAGTGTACTTTTTTTTTACATAGGAATTTTTGCTAGTGTTCGGACACTTTTGTTACCGACTGTAATACCTTAAGATTGAATATGATAGAAATGATAATAACTAGGGATGTAAGAGTTCTGTCTTCAGATGGAAAAACTTGCACCCTTTCAGTGTTGCCAGATTGGGGATATTTTTTTGTTCAATTCTCACCAATAATTTCGAGATATGATGTTTGATATACATAATAGACGATTAATCTTCGAAGTGGTTTGGCAATCGTTGTAATTAAAATTTACTAGTGGATGTTGAATAGAAAAAGTCCCCAATCTGGCAACACTGCCCTTTGCAGCTAGCAAGTTACACTGGTTCTCATAATTATAAGGACACCCGTTTTTCTATATTAACTAAACACTGAACACTATTAAACAAATATATTTTTTATTAATTTGAATTTCATTAATAGACTATATTTAAAAAGTTTTATCGTTTTTCTATCTTAAAAAACTTTAAATACGGTCAAAAAGATGATTTTGCAGGTGTTCACAATTATAAGGACAGCTCGAATCTTAGTAATTTTTTTTTTTCAGTTATCCTTTAATTAATATTTTATGGGGTCTCTTTTAGGGTGAAACAGTCAGACATTCTCACTGGTATATACATATACATTTTTTTTTTTTTTTTTTTTTTAATATTCAGTTTCAATACCATTTCATACAGCATAGATGATATTCTGAATACATTTAAACTATTTAAAATTGCTTTCCAATTGCATGCACTTTTCTAATATGATAAGTTTAGGTTTTTTCAACTTTTAGGTCACGGGAAAAGCAATAATACGGAAGTTTCTTTCTTCAGACTATTTTCAATTACTCTAGAAGTAGATCAAAAATGTAATTCTTGTTGAAAAAAATATATTGCCCCCCAAAATCTAACACAAATCTGAGAATTCCACGTTTAAAATTTGGGGATATTCTTTTGATGTTCATAATAATAGAAAAAATCACTAAATTCATTCTGCCTTCAGTAGAAACAGCTACCAGAACGCCATAGATCCACCTTTAAAATGCCCGATTCATATCTGCCTTTAAAAAATCTGCTCTGTCTTTCGCTATCTTCAAATCGTGCCAGTAACTTTTAAAACCATTTGGTTAATCAAGAATAAAACGTTTTTCATCCGAAAATGCAACATTTTACTATTTAATATTGTCTTTATTCAACTTTAACAAAGACGTTCTTTCCCCCATTAAATGCTTATTGATTATTACAGATTTTTTATTCATTTTAATATATTATTAATTATTTTAAACATGCATAAATATGGACCCCAACCTTTCGTTAAAAATTACGAGCAAATTCAGCAGTAGTCATTTTGAGTAGAACAGTAAGAGGAATTATGAGTCTTCGATCTCTTTATAGAAATTTTGCATCAGATTTTGCATCTCTGATTTTGCATCAGATATGTCTCCTATCGAACCAGCAGTTCAACGTCTGATCGCATTTCCGTTTTAGATCTTCGAGCAGTTTTAGATCTTCGAATTTCATTAGAAATTCGGCGGATTGAAATTATCCTTCCACTTAAAAAACACATTTATCATACTTCACTACACGAACGTTCTTTGATTCGAGGAATTATCAGTAATGTCCGTCCAAAAAAATTGAAGGATTATATATGAATTAATCTAGCCCAGTAGTTAACAAATGTGCATGTCAACTGTAATTTATCCGCTAGTAAATTAAATAAAACGAAAAAATATTGATTGTCCCTACAATTATGAACATCTAAAAACGTGGAGAAAAAAAATATTTTGCATTGTTTTTTATTATTTTGTTTCGTATTAAAAAATTATAGCAGTTTTAGTTTTAGAATACTAGATATATTAAGTGCACTTAGTATAATCTTGTTCACAATTATTTTTACATTAGTTATTTCAAAACATAAAGTGTCCTTATAAATATGAGAAGGAGTGTAAATCACGTCTACGCTAGACGTAGTTCCATTGACCTGAACCTACAGTCGGCTGCAAAATTATTCGAGCACTAGCCAATAATTCCTATATTTAAAAAGTACACTTAAGAGCTTAAGACTGTTTTGCTAAGTAAATCCTTGTCGAATCATGTTCTTAGACTGATTAAGAACATGACTCGACAAGGATTTATTTAACAAAGCTGTATTAAGTGTACTTTTTTTTGGCAAGGATTATTGCTAGTGCTCGAATAATTTTGCAGCCGACTGTACTTTCATAGTTGCCAGACTTTGAGATTGGCAACACTGGGTCAGGGGCATTCATTTCATTGAACAGAATATAATGTCGTGTAAAATAATGTTCATTGAGAAACGAGAAAGTCGCAAAATATGGCCACAATGTCTACCTCTGGATTTATTCATTTTGTTTCTAGAGTATTGCATTTGCAACGCAAGCGTCTATGCCCCTCCCACATACTTTATCCAAACTTACCGCTTACTGACTGCCCAGTTGGGCTGTCAGCGACTTTAACTATATCGCAGTTACACGCTATTTAGCACTCAATCAGTCGATTAAAATTTATTTATAGTACAGAAATAGTATAATTTTGATGGTGTAAATATTTTTTTAATTTTTCTTTTAATTAAAATTCTGTAAAATCCGTTAGTATCGCCCCTTTTTCCCCCACTCCTGTATTCTTTGAGGTATTTTTTCCAAATGCAATTACGATTAAATAGAAAGAAAAATGCTCTAAAAAATGACTGGTGTGAAAATAAAGGAAGATACTAACACTTATATGAAATATTACTTAAAACGTTGGCAGGTCATTTTAACTAATTCTTTGAGGGTTTGCTATGCATCTTGCGATGTACAGGGTGTTTCTTTATTCTTTCATAAAATGCAGAGAGGTAATAAAAGAGCTGTTCTGAAGCACAGATCAACATAGTAATTTCGTTTGCGAATTGAATGAAAATGCTCTAAATCTTACAAAATCCTTCATTTCTAAAAACTTCGAAACACGCTACACAAAACAAAAGCATATACTATCGGGGATCACACTCTCAGAAGTAAGAAATTTCTGTCTTCATTGTAACCATTATCTTCATGCAGAAATACTTTTGGTATATTTGCAGTAATGTGTTGTATATAGAATACAGATAAGTGTATAAATGTAGTGGTAGCAATATATTTGAAAATTTCTCATCCCTGACAGTGTCCTGAAAAAAGGGCGGAGAGTACGACCCCTGATACTATGAAAGTACAAAAAAAAAAAATCTATAGAATGACATCGATTGTATTATAACATGTAAATTTAATGAAGAGTTAGAAGCGCTGAAACAATCAAACAATGCAAAATCAAATATTTCATAGTTTGTACACTCCTGTATTCTTTGAGGTATTTTTTCCAAATGCAATTACGATTAAATAGAAAGAAAAATGCTCTAAAAAATGACTGGTGTGAAAATAAAGGAAGATACTAACACTTATATGAAATATTACTTAAAACGTTGGCAGGTCATTTTAACTAATTCTTTGAGGGTTTGCTATGCATCTTGCGATGTACAGGGTGTTTCTTTATTCTTTCATAAAATGCAGAGAGGTAATAAAAGAGCTGTTCTGAAGCACAGATCAACATAGTAATTTCGTTTGCGAATTGAATGAAAATGCTCTAAATCTTACAAAATCCTTCATTTCTAAAAACTTCGAAACACGCTACACAAAACAAAAGCATATATTATCGGGGATCACACTCTCAGAAGTAAGAAATTTCTGTCTTCATTGTAACCATTATCTTCATGCAGAAATACTTTTGGTATATTTGCAGTAATGTGTTGTATATAGAATACAGATAAGTGCATAAATGTAGTGGTAGCAATATATTTGAAAATTTCTCATCCCTGACAGTCTCCTGAAAAAAGGGCGGAGAGTACGACCCCTGATACTATGAAAGTACAAAAAAAAAATCTATAGAATGACATCGATTGTATTATAAAATGTAAATTTAATGAAGAGTTAGAAGCGCTGAAACAATCAAACAATGCAAAATCAAATATTTCATAGTTTGTACAGTCCTTCAATTTTTTTTTATTTTGTCCAATAAGGAAATCACCCTCATATATATGTGTGTGTGTGTGTGTGTGCAAGACTTTTTTACCAACCAAATGCATAGAGCATGTGAATACAAATATAAACTAATGTTGGTTAACAGTTGAAATCTAAACCAAATATTTTAACTTTTAACCGTCATCAGTTTTTATTTCTATTAACACGTCCTATGCATAATCTATACAAATATTTTAAATGTGAAAGTTTGGATGAATGGGTGGATGGATGTTTGTTACACAATTACGCCATATCGGCTGAACGGATTTGGATGAAATTTGGTACAAAGATAGATAATAGTATGGAATAGGACATAAGACAATCTTTACAGAAATTTCCCCACGAGAAAGAAAGAAGACAAGAACACCCAAAAGACACGTTTGTCCGGGTATCACTTGAGAACGGCCGGACGGAATTCAACGGCGATTCACTGGAATTTAAGTCTTTACCCAACTTAAAACACATGGGGAGACTAGACATGAGTACAAATAATACATTGTCTGCGATTTAGTAGTTTTCGATTTTTAAGGGAAGGGAGGGGGGAATCTGTTTTTGGCGGGAAATATCGAAAATTCCTGGTTTTTGAGTATAAGTCTACCAAAAATGGAACAAAGATATTGAAGAAAGGCTATGCGTCCTTAGTATATTTAAAAAAAAAAAAAAAAATCGGAGAAAGGGGGGGAGTTACGAGGGGGCAAATTCGAGACACCCCTTTTAGCGCTAAATTTGTGTCCTGTGAAATCTGTGAAAACTGCGGTCACGAATTTTAGTACTTGGATTGTTTATATGTATCAGACACCTAAAGTAACGTGATTTATCAAAATTTACCCCGTTCCCTCCTTGGAGCGAGTCAGAAGGCAAAAACATATTTATAAGCATAACTCGGCTTCAAATTACTTTACAGTGAAGAAATTGCACAAGGGAAGACTACAGATTAGTACAACTAAAACATTATCTGCGATTTAGGAAATTTCGAATTTTATCCATCCTTGGCGGGAACTTTTGCAAATTCTGGATTTTTGAGTAAAACTCTGGGAAAAATGGAACAAAGATGTTAAAAACAGCCATGCGACTTCTTTAGGATACTTCCAAAACACATTTTTGATTTTTTGTGGTCTGCCTTTTTTTTTTTTTTCTTTTTTGTGGGGAGGAGGGGGGATGGTATGTGTCACAAAGGTCAAATTCGAGACACCCCTTTTAACGCTACATATGTCTTTGGAAATTTATGAGATCTGCGGTCACTAAGTTTGGTGCTTAGATTGTTTATATGAATCCGACACCTAAATAAAAGGGATTTATCGAAATACCTCCGCTTTCCCCCTGGAGGCGGGAAGCAAAAGAATGTTTGTAAGCATAACTCGGTCCCAAATTACTTCACGGTGAAGAAATTGCACATGGTGAGATTAGACTTGAGTATAAATAAAATATTATGTACCATTTTGGAATTCTTAATTCTTAAAGAAGAGAGGGGAAAAATTATTTTTCGGGGGAAATTTTCAGAAATTACGGATTTTTTAGAAGAGCTCTATAAAAGATGTTACAAAGGTATTGAAAACAGCCATGTGTCTGTCTTCTTTAAAATATTTCTAAAAACACATTTTTTTTTCTTTTTGTGATTTTTGATTTTATTTATTTTATTTTATTTTTAAGGGGAGAGGGAGGGGAGGCGGTTACGAAGTGGCAATTCAAGACCCCCCCCCCCCCCGCCCCGCCCCCTATTTTAGCGCTAAATTTGTCTTGGGAAATCTATGGGATCTGCGGTCACGAAATTTGGTGCGTAAATTGTTTATATGTATCCGAAACTTATTGTAACGGGATTTAACGAAATCCCCGCCCCTTACCCCCTTGAGGTCCAGGGGGCAATAAACAGGTGTAAAAATACATTTTCTCATTTGAATTTGCCTTAAATTATCTTAGAATGGCGAAAAAGTGGTGTGTGGATGTTGATTAGGCGTACGCATTATGTACTTTGTCGAGATTTCACAAAACTTCGAACTTAGCCATTGGGAAGAGGAAGTAAGAATCAGTTAAGTTGCAACTCAGGTTAATTAATAATGATACGGATTTTGACAACTCATTTAAGTATTGTGTCCAGCGAAGCGGGCAAAGCCTGGTAGTGCATTTATATATATATATATATATATATATATATATATATATATATATATATATATATATACAGTGTTGAGAGTTGTAAATCATTATGAAGTTTAGCTTACAGTACTTGCCTGCCAACTTACTAACTAATATTCCGTAAAATAGTTAGAACCTGCCTCTTTTCCTACACCACCTTATTTTTAAAGAAATCTTATTCAATCATAATTACGATTAAATAGGAAAAAACTATTTTAATAAAAGACTGGTGTAAAAAAAGAGGCGGGTATTATCAATTTTGCGGAATATTAATTAGTATGTTGGCAGGTATGATAGAAAATACTTTATTAAGGGTATGAAAAATCATAATACCCCCAATTTTTTATTTACTATTACAGTAAATTTGATAAAATTCAAATTCAGTTATAAGCCAAGTAATTTTAATGACAAGAGTAAAGTTGGTTTAATAAACATTCATTTTCCATTACTAAATATTAAAAGAAACTTTAAAATATACGATAAAAATTAAGTTAAATTAGGAAATTCATTTAAAAGATTACATAAATAAATAAATAAATTGACTTTTTGTTTTAAATTTTAATTGCTAACCGCCATTAGTTTATATTTCATTTCATATGCATTTTGCTGATACAATCGTATTGCATTGTCTTTTTATATGCTATTTTCAAATCTGTTACTGTTATTGCAAAAACAGTTATAGTTTTAACAGCATTATGCATACAACTAGGGTGCCTCGATAAGATAAGAGTGGCGACAGATCTGTGACAGATTCTCGTTGGACAAGACTGACCATCAGCCGCCCGGGGCGATTGTTGGATGATGCTCCATAGGTTTTACATTGAGAGTTTCGGATATGTCGAAAAAAGCATTTTTATCTCTTGATATTAAATAAGTTTGATTTTTCTTTTTTTCAGAAATACATTAAGAAAGATTAATTGTAATATATCAAAACATTTTTTACTGAATAATGTTAATTATTAATCTGTTTTATTGACTTTATTGATGGACGCGATAGGCAGATTCTTTTATTAGCCTATTTCATAGCTTATAAATTGATATAAATAGGGAAAAAACTCTATGATTATTGTCATAACTGATCTGTAATCATCTTATTTATTAAATATATTACTTTTGTCCTATTTTTGTGCTATTTTAAATAAAATGAATTATGATTTTTTTAATAAATGAAAGTAGAAACTTTTGGCGATATTTAACATGGTACTTGGCGAGAGATTCTTCGCCAGTGTTTTGACATCTTTTCTTAGAGAAAGATAAAAACTTTATAAGTATGTACCTCTGTGTCTGTGTGTGTTATGTGAAAGAGTATGTACTAAGGAATATATAAATTAATTGTTTCTTATTTATCAAGTCTGACTAATTACGAATTAATGTTTAATTTTCTTCAATAAAATTAATAGTTATTTACTATTTTGAAAATAAAGATAAAAATAAAATAAATAAAAATTAATTCATTAGTTTTGTTTTTCTGAAAATATTAAAATTTTACAAAAGTTGTTCTTTTTTAATTGTTTGTTAAAACATTTATTTTGTAGTGGGAATTAATATGCTAAGGGCACATTATATCTCCCCTAGAAATGTTTACATAGGGTGTGAATTAAATCTGTGATATCTTTAATTAGAAAAAAAAAAGGATAGTACGATTTTAGATTAAATTACCTAGTGTGTCACTCACACGACTTTTTCTCACACTGCATTTAAATGTTATGAAGACAGATGGCATATTAAGTCTTAAGTTCAGTAAGGCAAAATAATATAGTTCGATTTACTTTAAAATTAATCTACAAAAGGTGTAGGGCATTGTTTCATTTGGCGTAAAATTAAATTCTATGTGAGGGGAGCTGCCACAATCCTACCCCCCCCCCCCCGTTTAATTATAGTGCGTACCATAAAAAAAAAAAATAAATAAATAAAAATTCAAGACTAATTTTGAAAATTTCTCTTTCTTTCTCTGTATATATGTACGTTAAAAAAATTTGTGGCAGCTCGAGATCAAGATCTAATGCACAGTATTTTCCGAAAGTTTTTATTTTGTCTCATTTTAGCATAAACTGGTGTCTTTCAACTTTTGGTGCATATTACTTGACAAATGGTGCTGCTGTGCTGAAATTCCTAATTTTTTAGGAACATTAGATCTCGACTTCTATAATGTATAAATGTATCAAACATTATAGTTAAGGTGGTTATTATGTAAAATAAGTGAATGATTGCTTAAATATATTTAAATCTAAAGAAAGAAAAAAAAAAGACAAAAGGAAATAAAGAAAGAAAAAAAAAATGCTACTGTTTTAAATTTTATTGATAAATGTGCTTATTAATATCTTCTGGCCTAGCTCGGAGATGCATTAAGGACATTTATTCAAAATAAGTACATGAAAAATTTGACAGTTAGTATAAATTTAAATTATTTATTTTATACATTTAAAAATTATTTTTTTATACACTTGCACTTGACAAAACTTATTATTAGTTTATTCGATTTATTAGTATAGCTTACTGTACTTACTCGTTTTTGTAATGTTAAAAATCATGCTATTTTAATACGTATCTTCATTATAGAAAATAATGTGCGTATTATTTATAGGTTTTTTTTTTAAGAAGGGGGGGGGGGACGTACAAAATATTTTATGCATATTACGTCCTAATATAGATAACTGTCCGAAATTTAATAAAAAGAGAGCAAAGGATTTTTCTAGAGAATGACAGTTGCTTGAAATAATGTTTTTACCATTTAAATTCTTTTACACACACACACAAAAAAAAAAAAAAAATACTACGGTGCGTTTTTCAAGCATAGGAGCTTGGTCCAGAATACTCAAATATTTTATTATGGTTTTCACATTTGTTTACTAAATACGGGCAAAAAACCCTTAGAAAGACTCCTGCGGACGGCATTTCACCTAAAAGTCTTGGATTCCAGCGTACTCATTCAACTTAAACCCTCCATTCACCCATTACTTTTGTTTATTTGCTGAAATATTTAATGATTCACATTTATTTTAATAGTTTGTAACAACTAAATATTCGGAAAATCAAGTGGATTCACTGCAGATTTTTTTTACATTGATATTATTAAAAAAAAAGTATTACTTTATGAATTATGATATACTATGATTATTTAAATGAATATTTATTACATATTACCATTAAATAAAATAAATAAATAAATAAATAAATAAATAAAAAACACTGTTCTTTTGAAATAAATCGGTTTAACGCAACTTTAAAAAATTAGTTAGAAAGATTGCTTCTTGATAAATATACACACACAGTAAGGAAGAAAAAAAAAATCCAGCTTGATAACTAATAGAATGATATGACAGCTACTAAAGGGGATTGAATTACACTGAACAATAACTTAATCTGAGCATTTAAATTATCATTATTATTATTATTTGTCATTTCTTACTGTGTAAATATACGTATATATATATATATATATATATATAGTAATAATAATAATAAACGTAAATTTTATTTAAAGTGTTTTCCATGTAAAAATAAATCCCCAATTTAAATTTGTTGTAATTATATTTGTTGTAATTATTATTATTAATATTTAAACTTTTCTATCTTACTTATTGTTGATTTTCGAAATCTTTCTCCCCCTCCCCTCCCCCTCCCTGTTAAATTGTAAACATAATATCAAAATGCAAAAAAAAAAAAAAAAAAAAAAAAAAAAAAAATCTGTAAAGAATTAGAAATTACCAATTTATTCTTATATTCTTATTATTTTAAAAAATTAAACTTAATAAGGAAAAAAAAAGTTTATTTAAAAAAATGTTTGTGCTACAAAATGAAAAAAAAAATGAAATTAAACCGGGATGCATTGTAAATTCTCAAATCAAAAATTTCCTTTACCTCACTATAAACAAAAAAATTCTTTAGTTCAGCATAACGTTTTTTGTTTTTAAAGTTCTAAGCTATAAATAATGGTTTAATAATAATAATAATAAATCGAAAATTAACTCACTGAAAAAATAAAAATAATTATTAAATAAAATTGTTAAGTCGTAAACTTGTGTTTCTAAGAGCAATTTTTTTTTCTTTTATAAATTTGGCAATTAAAGTATATTGATAACTTGTTATTTGACAAAACAAAAAAGAAAATGCTTAATTCCAATAGAATTTAAACTAATTATGAATAAATTAAGTCTTTTTTACTTCTAAGAAAATTAAATATCCCGCTAGAAAAGTAAATGTTCACCAGAAACGTTTTCTCGCCAACGTAAGATAAAGGTCATATCTAGAAAGAATCAACCCCACTCGTTGCTCACGCAAGCAACCCAAGATTTCATCCACAGCGGTTGCACACTGAGAACTGTCGTCACTCTAGTAATATAGGCACCCTACATACAACTACACAGGAAGCCGCAAGTTTTTATTGCAAAATTCGTCTATTGCCACTGACGACATTATGAATTTCAATACCTGCCAATATTCTGGCTAATATTCCATATTCCCCACGCACTTCGTTTTCTGCACCACTTTTTAGAGTATTTTTCTTCAAATGGAATTACTATTAAATAACAAGAAAAATATTGAAAAAAAAAAAAAAAAAAAAAAGAAAAAAAAAAGGCCGGTACTAACAATTTTATAGGATATTAATTAGAATTTTGGTAGAGAGCGGATTTGTAAGCTTTCATTCCTTAATTTGATTTCGTCCTATTCTTTGTTTTTTTTTATCTATATATTTATATTTCGCTAATTTTTTACAAATTTCCGTATATATTTTTTATATGTATGTATGTAGTACTCCCAATTATGCTAATTTATCCATAATATCTTTAGGCCCCGCCTTTTTCCCCCACCAGTAAATTCGCAGAGTAATATTCAGCAATACAGTGGGTAACAAACGTCTCCGAACACTAGCGAAAATTCCTATATAAAAAAAAGTACGCTTACTACAGTTTTGTTAAATAAATTCTTGTCGAATCCTGTTCTTAGTCAGTCTAAAAACAGGATTCGACAAGGATTTATTTAACAAAACTGTATTAAGCGTACTTTTTTTATATAGGAATTTTTGCTAGTGTTCGGAGACTTTTGTTACCGACTGTACGTACTCACCATTAAATAATAAGACTATTATTTTATAATTATACTGGTGTGAAAAAAGGCGGGGCCTAACATTATTACAAATAAATTAGCATAACTGGCAGGTCTGTTTATCTATGTATATTTATAAGTGCTATATTATACATAAGTTGTATAAAAACAATAAGTATTTTTAACTGAAATTTTTATAGGTGTATGAGCACTTCTAAAATCTTGATTCCCATTAAAACATGAAAAAAAAAAAAAAAAAAAAAAAAAAAAAAAAAAAATCTGTTGTGAAGCAACCACACGACTTCCATTACCCAGTATTTAACGTGCAATTTTTAAAAATGTGATCAGAAAACATAAAATTGACCTAGCGAAGTAGACAGAGACACCTAACAAATTTCCTATACGGGAAACCTGATATATAAATATGTAAAACAAAGTTTACATAGAGAGTTTAAAAATAGCGGGGGGGGATAACACCAATTTCTGAGATCTAAAACTGACCTATCTAAGCAGGATAACTATTAATTTTTCTGTAATAACAACGTATTATATGAGAAAGGATATCTAAAATGGATTTATGTAACAATTTTCAAGCAAATCGTTAGAGCAGTTTTTGAAATACCAACTTTTACCAAAACTCTGGCATACTGAATTATTGACCAGAAAACAATAACTACATACAAAAGGTTATTTTAAAAAGAGTTAATAATGGCAAGTTTGAAAGGAATCCGTACAGCCGTTTTTAATAAAATGCACTTGCGAGACCTGAAATTGAGCTATTTATACAGGGCGCCAATGAATTTTCCTGAACTAACCAACTATATCATCCGAAAGGATATCTAATAGCAGGGATGGAACACGGGCGCAGAATTCATACCGGAATCCGTTTAAGAAATTTCTCTACCTATAATATCGTTGATTTATGAAGTAGAAAATTTTCTTACATTGATAGTGGTATGAATTCTGCGCCCGTGTTCCATCCCTGTAATAGAGTGTTTATGTAGCAATTTTAAAGAAAATCGTTAGGGCCATTTTTGAGATACGGACCTACGGTTCCAATTCTGGTTTTCCAATTTTCACCAAAATTTGGAAAATTCATCTGTACAATAGTTCTGTCTTAATTCTGAAGTTTCGTAGCGCTATCTTTATTAGTTTCGGAGATATGATAATCAGAAGATTCCACACACACACACACACACACACTGACCAATTGCCAAAAACTACTGTTTTGGACTCAGTAGACCTTAAAACATGCAAATCAGATGAAAACTCGACATCGAATTTTTCGACCGAATACAATACTTCCAGTACCTACGGTAATCGGGTAATGGAAGTAAAAAAGAATATTACCAAATTGCATTCCACTTTTGAAATGATGATTGTTATGACCTATAGTATAATGTATACGTATGGTTCGTATACATTATATCCATATAGTGCACTATACTTTCGATTCGATTATCCGCGGAATCGAGTGGCACGAATTTGTGAAATAAACCACAAAAAGGCTGAGGATAAGAGATAAAGGACATGAAATTATTCTAGCAAAAAAGTGATAATGAATACCTGCCAACCACCTTATTAATAAACGGATTATTTTTTGTACCTGCTCTTTTTTTCACACCAGTCTTTTTTTAGAGCGATTCTTATTTAATCGTACCTACGTTTGGAGATAACACTAGTCGAAAAAAAAAAAGGGTAACAGAAATGAAATTAACTATTTTCAACTAATTTTGTAGTGCAGAATTAAAAAACAACAGGGAAAAATCTGTAACACGTACAGTTTTTTTGTTATGATTATGTAACCTGTATTGGAAGCAATGTACAAATGCCTTTAGAAGACATGCATTATTACTATCAATGTTATTAATTTAGCATGGAATACTGTTAATATGGAGATAATATACATATTGTAGAATAAGAAGTATATAAAAACATGGAAAATACACTAAATGATTGAATTGTTATTATTTGTTATTTTGAAACCAAAATACAAAAAAAAGGCTTTTTTACGTCTAGTTCACAAATACAGAAAAAAAAAATATTCGGGTACGGGTTTATAAGTTCTACACTGAATACGTGTCATTTTGAACATGAAACTTTAACTATAAAACAGCACAATCATACTTAACAAAGAATATCTGTAAATTAGAATACCAGAAAAAATATATATATATCAGATAAGGTACGAATACAGTGTTGCCAAACAGGGGTGCCAGCAGAGAGGATGGCCAGGGGGCAGGTTTGATAGCACGAAAGGTTATCATGTGTGATACAGTCGGCAGCAAAAGTATCTGAGCGCTAGCAATAATCCCTGTCTAAAAAAAGTACACTTAATACTGCTTTGTTAAGTAAATCCTTGTCGAGTCATGTTCTTAGTCAGTCTAAGAACATGATTCGACATGGACTTAATTAAAAAAAATAGTATTAAATGTACTTTTTCGATATAGGAATTATTGTCTAGTGCTCTGATACTTTTGCTGTCGACTGTATTGTAAAAATCATAAAAAAAATAGTGAAATTTGTCCTTTTCTGATACTTTAACAAAAAATGGAACAAACATGGTTGCCAGGACTCTCGGTTGCCAGCAGGAAGAGTTACCACCTGTGGTACTGTGAAAATGGAAAAAAATCGGGAAAATTGCCATTTTCTGATACTCTAACAGAAAAATGTGACGTGGTGGGACTTTTTTACTTGCAGATATTTAAATAAAAATTGGAATTAATTATAAAAATAATAATTTGACCGTTGTTACCAAACCACTGTAGACCAGTGCAATTACTCTAAAAATAAAGTGGTACAGACATGTCTTAAAAATCATCTGGTTCATAATAAGGATGTTGGTAAGTATGCAAATGCGTTGTACATCAAACATAATACAAACAATGAAAATATTCACAATTAGTAAAGAGATTTCTATTTTATATACTTTACAGGATGTAAAAAAAAATAAACAAAAATGTGCGCTTACGTTACGATGAAGCCAAAGTATAACCTGTAAGTTAATTTATGTACTAAATTAAACAGCACCGGAGACGTACCAACATTTTAATTTATTCCGGAGAATTCATTGAAAATACCTTCCCCTTTTTTACAACACTTTGTTTGTAATGAAATTCTCTTCAGTATATAATTACGATTAAATAAAAAGAAAAATGCCCTTCAAGAAATGTGGTGTGAAAAAAAAGGCGGGTACTAACAATGCTCCGAATTAAATAAAATGTCGGGCATGTCTGGTAGCATGCTGTACTGTATAAAATATAAAACAAAAATAACTTAGTTCATTATATTTACAGTCCCCCCCCCTTTTTTTTTTCAAAAAAAAAAAAAAAAAAGCAATATTTTCCCCCCTTTATATTGAAAAATTCCTTATCTTGTTCCCACCCTTTTTCGTACTCACGCAGATAATCCGCTTGAGGATAATAGGAAGTCTAATGTATATATGTGTGTGTATTCCTTAAAAACTTAATTTTCACAAAATGAAATTATTTCTCTGGATGATTAAATGATAATTTTGCTTTTTCTCCCATCGAAATATACGTCTTTTTTCACAAGCATAGATAGTAAGTAACATCCCATAATATTAACCCTTTGCGCTCGGCATATTTTCCGTAAGACACGCCTTTTGCCGTTCCTTTAAAACGTCACACGTATAGTCTCCAACTTACTATCTTTTGGCTACCGAAAAACTGCAATAATTTGTTTTATTTTACTTCACCATTAAATAAAATAAATCTTTCTGTTAAAATTTTCCGGTAGCCGAAGGGTAGCCTATAGTTACACGTTTTAGAAAAATAACATTTCATTTGCAGAGTAACACCTTAAGGCGTGGCTCGATTTTTTAAAGTCCCCTCAAAAGAGACATACGAGCGATAAAGGTTTTTTATGTAACAATTTAAAAAAGAGACAGAGAAAAAGGACATAAAAAAAAAAAAAACACAGAAAGAATAGAAGATAACAACAAAAATGGCATCATTCTGATTAGGGTCAGTTCCTGAAGGTATAACCATTGTACTTTCAGATGAAACACGGGTAGGCCATCACACCCTAATCCTGATTTAACATTGATAATAAAAGATATTTATAATAGTCTATAGATTTCTGATAACGTTTAGTGGCGTTAACAATGTAGAGAGAATTTTAGCACATTAATATAGTTACAATAAAGTTTTTCAATTTTGAACAGAAAACCCGTTGCTTTATAAAGCAAATGTTTTTATGTTTTAATGGTATTATTAAAAATGAATTTATATAGTAATTATACTGTTTCTAGTAAAAGTATTTATATATCTACTAACCTGATAATACAAATACGATGTCCAGGCATATTTTACAGAATTAACGTAGTACACAATTAAAAGAAACACCTATAGACGGAGTTGTTTGTAATTGCATTTCATACACAAAAAGTCGATGAATGTGAAAAACGTTGGAAATCATAGAGTTTCTTACGCCATTTACATCTATAATGTTCAACTCTGATGGTGAAACCGAAAAGTTTGTGATTTGGAAAATGATTTTGAATCTTTCAGACTGGATAATGTTAATAAGAAGATGGGTTAAGACGTTATTATTACTTTTCTTTGTTTTTTTCAGTTTTAAAACATACTTGCCAACATCCTAATTATGAACGGATAGATTTTATTTAGTACACGCCCCTGTTACCACACCAGTATATTTTTTGAGTGTTTTTCTTCTTATTTAATCGTATTCAAATTTAGAGAAAATTACTCTAAAAATATACTGGTGTGGAAATAAAGGGACGTGTAATAAAAATCCTCCGGCTTATAATTAGGATGTTGGCAAGTATGTTAAAATTACACATTTGATAAGATCATATTTCATCAGAAAATTGTTCAAGGTTATTTTTAAGAAAAACGAGTCAGATTTTGAATCATCCAAATTCAACTAAATTTAATTTTTAAACGTTTTTAATTTTCTAGTATTGATTTATGTTGGAGGGGAAATTTTTTGGTTAAAACATTTTTGAATGGTTTTTACAAAGCAAAAAGAAAATTTTCTTATTCAGTATAGCAATCAGTTCCAGCTAATCCAGAGTTGCCAAGATTTTTATTTATTCCGGAGCCTTGCATTTTTAGCCCCGCCTTTATTCCATATTACTTTATTTATTTTTATTATTTTTCTTTTAAGCATAAAAATTTCTTATTTTATCTCAGTTATTTACTGGAGAAAAATATTCTAAAAATAAAGTGGTGCGAAACAAAGGCAGGGCTAAAAATGCTCAGGAATAAATGAAAATGCTGGCAACTGTGGCTAATCGGGGTTGTAATCTCAGTCTTTTTTCCCGGACACTTATGAAACGAGAAATGAGAAATTCGGGTTCTTTTTTTCCTACCTCTATTTTTATACAATGATTTTACACTGTTGATTAACGATGTATTACTTTAAAAATATAATAAAGATTTTTCTAAAAAGAAAATAGTGGCATCAGTAAAAAAGGCGGAAACTGCGATACCTGTAATCGGCGTCCTTCTTAATGAAGAAGACGTTGGCTTTATTGTTTTAAGGAAACATTTATGTGGTTGGATTTTCTGCATTTTCACTTTCAAGATTTACTTTCTCATGAGGAGAAAATTTATTATTAATGGGAATTTCATTTGAATTTCGTAATTCTTGATGTACTTTACAAAATTTATTAGAGATGATATTTCGTCTGCAGTTTAATAGCAGATTAATTTACTTTAGCTTTATTAGCTTTCGAAACATTTGGTTTGAAACAGTCTTTTATATTGGGCACATATTTATATATATCATACCCACCTGCACTCTAACTAATATTCCGCAAAATCTTTAATCCTGCCTTTTTTTCTACACCAGTCTTTTTTAGAATATCATAGCTGCCAATATTTTAATTTATTCCGCAGTACTTTTAGCCCCGCCTTTATTTCGCACCACTTTATTTATAGAAATATTTTCTTCAATACATAACTTCGATAAAATATGAAAAAATTACTTAAAAAAAATAAGTGGTACGAAATAGAGGCGGGGCTAAAATTACTCCGGATTAAATTAAAATATTGGCAGCTATGGAATATATTTCTTCTTATTTAATCACAATGACATTTGGAGAAAATTGCTCTAAATATTAATTGACGTGGAAAAAAGCAGTACCAAAAATTTTACGGAATATTAATTAGGATGTTAGCAGGCATGTACAGATCATTATTGTCCTAGTTTATCAATTTCATTTTCAGAAAAAAGATCTGGATAAAATTCGTGTGCAGTTAGATCTATTTTTATCAGCGTCTGGCCATTAGAGAGTATTAGGAAAGTATCCGATATCTTTTCTAGTACTGATATTAAAAAAATCATCTTTTTATTTATTCATTCATGTAATTAATTTTTTTGCGTTTTCCCTAAAAACCATGGATGTTGCTATAATCTGGAGATACCTAAATCTAAGTTGTAATAAGGTGACCACTTTAAAAAAAAAAAAAAAAAAAAAAAATGACAAATTGCGCAATATTCTCCATTTTATAAGGAAGGGGACAATCAATTTTGATAAAGAGGACAATTTAGAGGACACAAAATTTAATGAAAATGATTATAAAAACTAACAATCCAAACTACTTTACACTAGCGGTGAATCTATTAAATATTATTTTCAAATTTTCAAAATATTATTTTTTAGTGCTCTACCGAGTAGAGTAGCACTTTATGCCTAGAACCGAGCAGCCGATTATCGAAGCAGAGTAGTGGAAAAATACACACAAGAATTTTGGCCATTGAAAAAAAAATAAAGCATTTTGAACATAAAGCGAGGTTAAATGGAAAATAGCATCAGGTTTTCATGAAGTGATACAGAACTCTTGTAAGCTATATTGTGTATATATATATGATTATGTAAATTGCTATATCTGATACTTATCACTTTCGCGACTGCATGCTTTTGTCTTTTTGAAAGTAAGGTCCGCCTGTGGGCGTTATTCTCCTAAGTTACGATATTTCAGAGCAAAATTTTCTGTATTCACATTTATATTACAAATCAATGGGCATTATAATTATTCACTTTCTAATCAAAGTTTTTGTATCTGTTGTATATTTGATAGTACAAGTATGGATATTGGGTATATTCTTAAGAAATAAGTAACATTAAAATCGCGAAAGAAACGCCCACTGGAGGAGTTACAGATTTTCAAATGACGTGAATCTACGTCAGTGGCCGCGAAAGTTTTAATAGATTAGTTAAACAATAATTGACAACGTTATTCTTCGTAAAATCTTTCTTAAATGCGGAATTACCATCCTCTGATAAATTTAGAAAATATGAAATTTTTTATACACAGCGATTGAGACTTAACTTAAGATGCATGAAATGTACATATGAAATACGAACTTTATAACATGGTTGCCAACATTTTAATTAATTCCTGAGCATTTTTAGCCCCGCCTTTATTTCGCACCACTTTATTTATAGAGTATTTTTCGCTACTATATAACTACGATAATTTAAGAAAATTTACTCTTAAAAATATAAAAAGGGGTATTAACTAAAGGCGTTGCTAAAAGTGTTCCAGAATAAATTACATACTTGCCAACATCCTAATTATGAGCCGGAAATTTCTAGTACACACCAGCATATTTTTAGAGTGTTTTTCTTGTTATTTAATTGTAACTAAATTTGAAGAAAATCAATCTAAAAATATTCTGGTGTGGAAAATGGGGCGTATACTAAAAATTTTCCGGTTCATAATTAGGATGTTAGCAAATATAAAATTTAAATGTTGGCAACTCTGTTATAATATATGTTTTATCATTTTAAACCACGGTTGGCGACTTTTTGCTAGTTTTCAGTCACAGGTCACGTCAAATTTCCTTTTTTGACAATAAATGTCAAAAACCTAAAATTCCGTATCAAAAGCATTTTGCAAAAAAGTTTGCATCATGCGTAAAGTATATAGATATAGTATTTTCTATAGATCTATCATCCTCATGTTAACGAGAAAAGATTTTTGATGTCGAAACATTTTTTTGGCATCAGCCATTAGAGATTATGGAGAGTATAAAACTCGAAAATAGTAATATAACAAAATGTTGATGAATTTTCAAAATGTCGGAATAGTGCGTGGCTTTTAATTGTCCTAATAAATATTTGAAAAGAAATAGGATAAGTTATCATAAGTGAAACATATTTGACTAAATTATGAAAAATATAATTTTTACAATCAGTTGCTTTGTTATTATTGTGGTTTAAGTACGGTTTTTATTTTTAATGGAATATTTTTTAAAAGTTTGATATTTTTTAATATTTTATATTAGAAAGTATTAGGGGGACCGGAAAATAATGTCGTTTTGAATTAATAAAATGAAGCCGGAAATTTTTGTTTAACAGTGTTTACATGGTACTTTACAAATAACCATCTTATAAGTTACCTAAGAATATCTTAAATTTTATCCAGGATAAATTTCCGATGTCAGTATTTTAATTCTAAACTACATTATTTTCCGGTCCCCCTATTAATATAGAATTTTCGAAATTTTTTTAAATATAGTTAGCTTCGGCGCAGGTAAAGAACGTTAGTTTTAGTACACAAAAAAAGTTTAATTTTAAATATTAATTAAATTAATAGATAACAGTAAAAAAAAGAAAAGGAGAGGAGAGAAAAGAAAAGAAAAAAAAAGTGAATTTGAAACTGTATTTGAAGTTTTTCCTTCATCTTTAGTATTGGGTTGGCAACTAAGTTCCCGCCGTTTTTTTTAATTAGAAAAATCTGTATGACATTAAATACTTTTGGCACGAAGTTGTACATCATTCGAAAGAGAATATATTGCTTTACCTAAATGTATGTTTCGTTGTTACTAAGATACATTTTCTTGTTATTTACAGATCATTAACATAGCATGTCAAGTTGAGAAGAATGAGAATTTTTTCGACACCTCCTTTTTTTTGCCTTTAATCAGCGTTCTAAGGCCACAGAAGCTGCTTGCAACATTTATGCTGTGTATGGAGTGGGTGCTATAGCTGAAAGAACCGCCCGTGATTGGTATGCAAAGTTCAAAAAAGGAAATTTTGACCTCAAAGGGGCCTCGTTCTAGCCATCCAGTTGAGTTCAATGAAGAGCGATTGAACCACCTTTTGCATGAAAATCCGCGTCAAACAACAAGGGAACTGGCAGAGACAATGGATTCCTCCCACACTACTGTAGAGAAGCATCTTCACACAATGAGCAAAGTTCAGAAGTATGGAACGGCGGGAACTTAGTTGCCAACCCAATACATAAATTATTCACAAATTTTATTAGTTAAATTATCCAGCCATTAGAAAGTGTTTCCCCGAGTTATAAGGAATCACTTTTCCCTCCATCATGATCAAGCTAAACCTTATTACTATATCTATGGTAAAGTACCACTCTGCAAAAGTCGTTTTGCAATGTATGTACCATACATATAAATACATGAATGATGTTGAATGGGTGTCTTGTAATAAAATTGTTTCCAAAGTATTGTAAAATTAATTTAAAACTAGGGAAATGAACTTTTTACTGTATTTTATATCGTCACCTCAACTCCACTGGGATACATGCGGACCATCAAGAAAAACCAATGGAACTTATATGTCCTCCTTCGAAAAATGTCCGTACAGTTAATTTTTGTTTTTATTCTGGCAAAATATTGCTATTTTTATTTTATCTGACCTACTAAAGCGCAAATTTACTTCATTTTTGGAAAGGAAGAAACTGGTAGCGAAAGAGTTAAATTTACAATGGTGTTTTTATTTGATATCTTTTGAACCAATATCCGATTGTATTAAAAAATGCGACGTTAGCTAGATTTTGCCCTGATTAATAGGTGTACCAATTTATGATAAAATCTAATAATACGGATAGATACAATGATATACTTTCAGCTTTATACATTTAGATAAAAATAAAAATGTTTCCGCGTTCATTCAAGGTATGATACAATAAACGACGATAACGCAAAATTGCTGTCTGAAAGAAATAGTTCGATACGACTTGTCGTAGTAAAATACTGCGTATATTGTAGATATACTAGTTTATAAGTCAATCACTGGGAACGGTAGCATATTCCTGTAATCCAGTTTCTTGGAGGCTGACGACCGGTTCTTTAGGTTGGTTGATTGATTGTCGAGTTTAAGGCCGATTGACTACGCTAGGGTACTAGGCCTATAGGCGGGATGCCCTTCGGGGGAGTCTTTCTAAGGGGTCCTAGCCCGTATTTACGCGAGTTTCGGAGAAAACCACAGAAAACTCCGAAAGGTCGATGAGCGTGACCTGAGATCGAACTTGGCACTCCCCATCAGAGCCTGATTAATGGGGAAGCACACATTATTTATACTTACACCGTTATTTTTTAACAAATACTTTCCTCCTATAATAAACAGAAAATTTTCATTAAAAATTATTTTAAAAGAATTCTGGTGTCTAATAACGGTGAGTAAATTGGATTGTTTTACACCGTTCATTTTCTGTAAAAAATATTTCCTCGTCAAAGCGTGGAATTTCTATGACATGAAGTTAAAAATAATTGTAAAAATATTCCGGTGAGAGCGGAGATAATGTGTGCTTCCCCCTTAATCAGGCTCTGCTCCCCATTTAGCGCAGAACCGCTCGGCCACTGGTGGACACCGGCTTTCTAGGAATGTGGATGGATGCTGCTGTTTCTGAGGTGTACGTTCGGCACATAAGCTGAAATTAGCCGAACGCAGTCTTTTCTTTTTTTATTTACCGTTATGATATAAAAGAACATTTTTGACTATAAAATAAATATTGTATATGTAAAATTACAATTTAAAGGAAGATACTTTGCCGTATGTGTGTATTTATGTTTTAGAAAAATTTAATTAACAGGAAATTGTAATTAGTTTGAATTAAATATTATGAATGAAGATTCTAATTATTTATCCGTAAAATAGAATTTGCCTGTTAAGTAAATTTAGGCGTAAAAATAAAACAAAATGGAACAGTATTTATATGGTGAATTTTATACTGTTCCGATTTCTTGCTCAATTCTCATTATAAGAATCGGAAAATTACCCCTTTTCCTCTCCTACAGTCGGTAACAAAAGTGTCCGAACACTAGCAAAAATTCCTATGTAAAATAAGTACACTTCATACGATTTTGTTAAATAAATCCTTGTCGAATCCTGTTCTTAGCCAGTGTAAGAACAAGATTCGATAAGGATTTATTTAACAAAACCGTGTGAAGTGTATGTCTTTGACATAAGAATTTTTGCTAGCGTTCGGACACTTTTGTTACCGACTGTACTTATTTTTTATTTACATTGAAAGACCCCGACAGAGGGCATATCCAGGTCCCTAATCATTTTTATTTATTTATTTGTATATACGTTTTCAAAAAGAGATAAAGATATACAATACAAAGATGTGTGTAGTGAGAGAATATTTTATTTTGTCTTTATTAGGGCTGTGCCGATTAATCGATTAATCCGTTCAGTTAATCGATCAATGCTTAGTCCCGATCAATTTTTTTAATCGAGTTAATCGGATAGATTAATTCGATTATAAATTTTCAAAATCCGATTAAAATTTCCAAACTATGAATTAAAGTAAATATATTGTTCTGCCTGCAAAATATTTTTTCACATATTATGCTAGCAAACATGCTAAGAAACATCCATCAAATAATGAAAAAGCAAAAAATAAATAAATAAATAAATAAAATAAAATAAAATAAATAAGTAAATAAAAATAAAACCTCCGAAAAGAAGTTGTTGCACTTTTGTTGATAGAGAAAAGGAGGAGGGCAGTTATTAAACAAAATGCCGCTTCATGTGCATGCTGGAGCAACATCGCCTGTCTGTAGCCTTCTACAGGAAGTGTTGGCTAGGGTAATAGTATTCTCAGAAACAAGAAGCTTTCAAAAAATAGAAATGCTAAAGATTAAAAACAAAAAAAAAAAGAAGAGATTGAGATTTTCATTAACCCTCTAATGGGGAAAATGTCAACAGAGTTTCACAATATCTTCAATCGTTTATTGTCTGTTCAGAATTGCTGATAGTAAATATTGAAGTAGAAACAGAAAATAAAATTCTGTGTTCTAGTCCGAAGTGACAAAGAAGAACTAAAATATAAGAATTTGAGATTTTTATGATAATGATATGGAATTGTGAGAATTCATTTTAAAATAGTGACAAGCGAGATGGGCAATTCTTACAAATCATAAAAGTTTCCCAATTTTCATCTCTTCTTCTTTTTTCTTTTTCTTTCTTTCTTTTATTTATGTATTTTTTTTTCTAAGAAATTTTCGAAAGATGTAGCAGATAATCAAATAATTAGAATTTTATTTATTTTTATTTATTTATTTGTTTATTTATTTTATTTTATTTTGACATTTTTTTTCCGATTTTCTAAAAAAATACTAAAATGGCCTTGAACTTCAGACATGTAAATAACACTCGCATTTTCCATTATCGATTTTGTCATAAATGCAATTAGGGGGCCAACCACAAACTGAAGAAAAGCAAAAATATTTTGGATTACCTTGCATCACAAAAAGCTACAAATGACTTGTAACTTAAACACATTTTATTGCACTTACTATGTATAATATTTGTATGCCCCCCCCCCCTTTTTTTTTCATGGAAATTGAACAATTATTTAGGCAAGTATATATATATATATATATATACATGTGTGTGTATTGATAAGTTTTTAGCTTATGACAGGAATGGATTTCCATAAAATTTTACAAAATTTGCGGAAATTTTGACAAAACATTACAGATACCTTATTCTGAAACAAAATTCTCATGTGTAATATTTGTTGAGTTATGAGCATTTATAGTAAATATATGTATTACTACTGCGCTATACGCTAAAGGTAGAAGGTTTTTTTTTAATACACAGATTGAAAGCTAGATATCTAGCACAGCTTATGTTAAGAGTTCATTTGGATAGAGTAAAAATTAAGCAAATTGTCGGCAAAAGAACGAGCTAGATTTTATGTAGTTTCCAGAGTTGAAATTTTATAACGGAGTTTTCATACGCCACATGTCATTAGCTTCTTCTTCTTCTTTTTTTTTTTTTTTTTTTTTTTAGGGGAAAAAAATTATATACACAGCAAGTATCCATGGTTGATTCTTTTTTTTTTTTTTTTTTTTTTTTTTTTTTTGGGGGGGGGGGGGAGAAACCGCTGTTAAATAACATAATAACGATGTGACAAAAAAGAAAAACATGTATATCTATATTGAAATCATATTAAGTGTAGCTACATTTTTTAAAGAATTATGCACAAAATATTTCCTTTTAAAGTACCCCCCCCCACACACACACACAAAAAAAAAAAAAAAAAAGTAGAAGAAGAAGAATGTCTATGCACACAGCAAGAATTCGTGGCTGCTGCTTTTTTTTTTTCTTTTAGCAGAAAATTCTAATAATCAATGTTATAACGACGTGACTTCTGTGAAAAACAACACGTCTTCCGTTACCCACTATTACACGTATTATATGCACTTTTTGGAGATACGCTAAAACCTCTCTAAGTTGGACACCTACGGTTCCAAGAAAAAGTGTCCAACTTAGAGAGGTGTCCAACTTATAGGGGTTAGACATAATGTTAATGGATACATTCCGTTCCGAGAAAAAGCGTCCAACTTAGAGGGGCGTCCAACTTGAGAGGTTTCACTGTACTGTTATCAGAAGACATAGAATTGACCTAATGAAATAGACACCTAAAAACTTTCCGGTAAGACAAAGTTAATACACGTGTAAAAACATAAAACGCAGAGATTATTATTATAATTATTATTATTTTTTTTTTTTTAAAGAAATGAAAAGAAAATTGGTTTGAAGCACCAATTTCCGAGATCTACAACTGATCTGTCTGATCAGGATGACTATTAATTTGCACGTGATAACCAAGTAAATCATGAGAAAGGATATTACTTACAAACTTTGAATAAACACCATAATTAACTTGAATAACACCACTTTGAACTTTGAATAACACCACTTATGGTGTTTATTCAAAGTTTGTAAGTAATATTTTTACAACGCCAGTTTATTGATGCTTCTTTATTAAACATGAGAAAGGATATTTAAAATGGTTTTATGTAGTAATTTTTAAGAAAATCGTTAGAGCCGTTTTTGAGATACAGACTTTTACCAAAGCTTGGCATAATTATTTGTTGACCAGAAAACAACAATTACATGCAAAAAAAATATTTAAAAGAGGGTTAATATGGCAAGTTTGAAAAAATTCATACAGCCGTTTTTAGAGGAACGCACTTGCAGGACCTGGAATTCAGCTATTTATACAGGACGTCTATCAATTTTCCTGAACTAACCACCTATATCATTCGAAAGGACATCTAATCGTGTTTGCACAGCAATTTTGAAGAAAATAGTTAGGGCCGTTTTTGAGATAAGGACTTACAGCCCAATTTTCGGTTTCGGATGTCCCACTTCCGGTTCTCCAATTTTCACCAAAATTGGAAAAATTCATTTGTACACCAGACCTGTTTCAATTCTAAAGCTTCGTAGTTCTGTCTTTATTAGTTTCCGAGATATAACAGCCAGAAGATTTCTGGCATACATACACACATACACACTGACCAATTGTCAAAAATCACAAGTTTGGACTCATGAGTACTTAAAACATATAAATTAGGTGAAGTCTCTATATTGAATTTTTGGACCGAATACAATACTTCCATTACCTACGGTAGTCGGGTAATGGAAGTAAAAAAGTAGTATATCTGTATTGAAATGATATAAAGAGTAACTATATTTTTAAAATATTATGCACAAAATATCTTCTTCTAATGTTTTTTATTTTTATTTTTTTTTTTATAGAAAGAAATATCAATATAAACAACGAAAGGTTCATGGCTGCTTTTTACAGAAAAAACCGCTGCTAATTAACGCTGTGGCGTAAAGAAAAAGAAAAAAATATCTGTACTATATATATATACTAATTATGTGGTTCGTGTTTATGGTTAGTCACTTCACCGATTGGGCGTAAAGTTATTTACAATTATGAAGCCCAATAAAGACTTTCCATTTTCCTGTTTTCTTTGTTACTCTAGTTACTGTTATAGTTGTTGTTATTTTCATTGTTATTATTATTCTTTCTCATACTGATACGTATTGTTTCAAAGGTGCATTTTTATTTTATTTATTTTTTGTTTCTTTAGCGAGTTGGTCAGTGGTATGTCTGTTATCAACATGACTAAAGAAACTGACTTTAGAAGAATGTCCAAATTCCGTACTCAAAATCTGTATCATATGAAGATATTACTTCAGTCATTTTATTGAGCATGAAACAAAATCATTCGCGTACGGCAACATACGAAAAAACGTAAATACGTTATATCGGAAGGCAAAATTTTACATTGGCATTTTTCAACATCCTTGCTGTGAACATAATGAAAAGAACAGATATATATACTTTTTTTTTCTTCATATGCACAATAAAATGTGTCTTATAGTACAGTAGAGCTTGGATAATTCGAAGTTGAAGAGACCAGAGAAAAATTCGAAATATCCAAAAATTCGAATTACGTATACTATTTGTCAAAAAGAAGAGATAAATTAAAAAAATTAAAACTCTACGATCAAAGATTTAACACATATACTTTATATCTAAGGATTCTGCGAGTTTAATTATTCAACAATTTTTTAAAAATAGTCAGATATTTGTTATTGCTTCTTTAAGTACAATCTTTGTGTCATAGCATATGACTTCAACCTATCAATGGATACAAAAATAGAATCTTCTACATTAGACATGACTTTCAATTAAAAACAAATCTCAGAGTTCATGTATATGGATCATATCTTCCGATGCACTAGGTAGGGGCTTCTCTTGTATTTTCTTATCCTTCTTTTGAAAGACTGTTAAAAAAAAAAAAAAAAAGAGGCACTTTAGCTGAGAAAGATCTCGGGAACAAATTTTACTGTAATATTTTAAAGGTAATCGTATGAAAAATTCGAATTATCTAAAATAGAATTCGAATTATCCATGATTTTTTAACATTATTTTAGTACAAAATTCAAGGGACCGAGTAAAAAATTCGAATTATCCAGAATTTCGAATTAAACAAGTTCGAATTATTCAAGTTTCACTGTATATGATAACTATTCGCTTAATGATATAGTATATGATATATATATATATATATATATATATATATATAGTATATATAATATAAGATAAAATTTAAGTATACTCGAGTGGCTTCGCCAACATTTTTTTGTTTATGTTTGAAAGAAAATCAAAGATATAAAGTTAGGTATATTGATGACGTAATAGCATTAAACTGTGTAGATTTTGCGAAATATGCAGCTGAAATCTATCCCTCAGATCTTATCTTAAACCGTACTGACTCTGAAGACCAAACTTCTTTCCTGGATTTAAAAATTTAAAAAAATACATAATAACTGGTTTATTGGGATTTACGATAAAAGGCAAGATTTTAACTTTAAAGTTTGTAATTTAACAAATTGGTTCTCCTGTATTAGTCTTAAAGTTTTAAAAAATATTATGTTCACCCAAATAAACAGATTTAAAATGATTTGCAATAACAATTTAGACCTGAATCTGGCTATGAAAAATCTCAAAAACGTACTAACTGTTAACCACTATCCTGTTTATTTACTCAATAAACATTTCAGTATTCTTGATGACAATCCTACTTAAGGTTTGTTGTTCCATTTTGGGCGACGTTTAAGTGCTGGTAAGTGGCCCTACTAGCTGAAGCGGGTTCTAATTTTATAATGGGGGGTGGTTTTCAATTTTCCATATTCTAATGACTATTCGAGTTTGTCCAGGTGTGTATTTACATATTCTTGTATTATTTTTATTCTCGTATTTTATATTGATATATAATATTTTGTACTTAATTTCTGAATTTAATTGTTTTTTATGCTTTGTATTAGTTAAATTCGTTTGCTGTATGTCCTTGCTTCCATCTGTGAGAAGTTGAGGGCTAGAAATGTGTTTTTTGGTTAAATTACCAGCGATTCGTCAGAAACTTCTCATATTCCTTTCCCTACATGGGGGAGCTCCCCTAATAAAGGCCCTCATATGTTTTGGGATTAATTTTTCATCTGGCTTTTGTTATTTTGCTTATTTATAGTATATATACTATATATAGGACATATAGTATATATAATGATATAGTATATGATAACTATTTACTTAAAAAGTAGCGCGAAAGAAATCGATTGTAAAAAGATTGAAGTTGAATGCTAAAAGTGCATTTCAGTTTGTGATATGCGAGTTTCATACTGTGATAAATTTGAGTTCACACCATGTCATGCACATATAATTCATTGCCGATATAAAGGACTAGTCATAATTAGACAAAAAGAATTTAAACAATCTGATGTGTCACTCACCCGACTTTCTCTAACTCAAAAAATAATGTTAGGAACGAGCTGTAAATTTGAAACCCATGTTTTTGATGATGCCCGTTCTATTCGTTCAAAAAATTAACATGGGTCATAATTCATAATTTTTTCAAATATGGATTAATTAATAATTTTCATAATTCAAAAAATGTTTTTTTTTTTTTTTTTTTTTTAATCAAAAATATGCATGGAATATATTTGGGTTACTTCATTCTATCGCATAAAAAAAGAAAAAAAAAAAAAAAAAAAAACAAGGATTTGAATATAATAATTTTTGGCGAAGATATGAATTAATGTTTATCACATTCATTTAACATTAGCATCCCCATAATTTGACAGCTTATATAACTCTGTGAAAAATTGAGCAAAATATATAAACTATACCATTTTCCGCGATGATTTGATCCAAAGAATTCAAATAAATTATAAAAAATGGGGGTTACCAATGATAAAAAAAATAAAGTTGATGCCAGTTTTAATATGCAGACGATCCCCTAAGCAAAATCTAACTATACCATTATAAACCAGACGTTATTGGAAATCGATTTGTACCAGCCGCATGTTTCTACGACAACTTACGGCGAAATTAAGTGTGTGTGTGTGTGTGGAGGGGCGGGGGGGGGGGTGCTGACTGTATATGTGAATTTATTGTACTTATGCAACCACCTGCCACAAGTTAACCTGTTCGATACTGTGTATCCATCTCAAACCAACACCTGCTCGAATTAATACAAAGCCTCTGAATGAAAATTCACGCCTCCATTGACGTCAGCAAACGAGGTCTCACCGGGTCCTTCCATCACCTGCTCTACCAACTTACATTCCATTATATCTCCGTTTCAGTTTCGTGGACGATGACAATTTTATTGTACCATTTAGACTTGTTTCAGATAATTATTGAAATTTGGATTCATTACCAGTAAAGTAAGTGTTTTAGTTTGATAATTCTTAAACACATGTATGTATTTACTTATATAAGTTTGTTTCAACTATTTTAAGATTATGTTTAAACCTAATATGAAGTTTTCATAATACGTAATATTAGTAATAATTTAACACGTGTTTGGGAACCTACGCATGACTGTTTTTGGAACGCTTGTTTTATTAAAAATTTAAGATTGATCAATTGTCTTTCATGATTGATTATAATTACTGATATAGGGCAGAGTGGGGTTGAATGGGACGCAGGATGAAAGAGACAATAGCTAGATTTTTATGTTTTGGAAGCACCAGAAATTTGACATTTTTTCTCATATATGGCAGCACTGAGATCATTCATCAAGTGTAGTTTCAGAATAGAGCTATCCATAGAAGGGCAGAAAAAAATTAAAGTGTCTTTTTCAGCTGGCAAAGTAAGTTTTTGCTGATTCAATTAGGTAGTAGTTAAGACATTAACTATTTGTTTAAAGTTAATATAACTCTTATATGGTGAAAAGGCATAACATTTTATTGCGTTTATTCAAGAAGAATATTGACAATTGTTCATTAAGCCTATTTCCTCTTTTATATGATATGTCACGGTTGGGATGGATGGGAAAGTTTAAATAGGGATGAATGGGGGACACTCCCCACTATGTACTAATTTAAAATTTTACACAAGAATTGTATTAAAACGTAAATTAGCCATATTGATTATCAGGATTCTTAATTGTGTGGACTTAGAAAAAAAAATTGAAATTAATTGTTCTGATTTTTGTTTATAATAACTATGATTAAAAAAATTATAAGTTAGAATATTCAATGCAACTTAAATCAATAACTAAATAAATAAATAAATAAGCTAATAATAATTTGATTAAAATCACAATTTCAATCAAGATAATTAAATAAATCCTGGTGATTATTAATGTAATACGGAATAGAATGCTGATTTTCCCGATCAGTCGGAAACAAAAATTTATCTGGATAACTTGTACTCTATTATAAGGATTTATCTCTTTCTAGTGTCTTATTTATTTTTAGATTAGGTGTTATTAGATTAAATTACCAAAGCCTAGAGCACTAAGAACTGTGCGAACCAAAGGACTTTTGCTTTTTGATGTTAATTTGAGTCAATACATCAGCTTATGTTAATTTCAGTAAATACATAGTGTGTAATAAAATCACATAAACCAAACTAACTTTAAAAATTTATTTACTTTCCATTTTGTTTTGTTTTCTTTGTAAATTCCAGTCCTGTCCCATTCATCCCCAATCATGTCCCATTCATCCCCATAGGTGAGGATGAATGGGCACATGCATGTAAAAAAGAAAATTATTATTAATTAAAAATGATAACTCTTTATTAAAGTTAGTATGTTTATATGTAACTGATTACTAAAGTGTACTTATGAGCCATGTTACAAAATTCTGAATTACATATGGCCTACGTTATCAATAAAAACCTGAAAAATGTCCTATTCATCCCCACTCTCCCCTACTTTTTATTTCATCTATCTTATACGTTATCCTTTCCTTATTTCTGAAAAATGTCCGTAGTCGTCATAAACAAGACAAAAATAATTAAAGTAACGATTTGATTTCTTTTAATACTAGCGAAATTAGTAAAGTTACGGGATTAAAATTTAATAATAATATTAATAATAAATATTACTTAAATGTACATTCTAGTTACTAACCTATATGGTTGCTTTTAAAAATAGATATTAAATTTTAATTATAGGTGACCAAATACATGAAAAAAAATTTCTGTTAATCTAATAGAAAATATTTTGTCTGTAATTTATACTATTAACTTTTACTATTAAACATAATTTTGAGTTAGCGTTTAAATTTATATGACAAATGCAAATGTAAATGTAAAACAAATTACTAAATATTCCTTTTATGAATGGGCATGAAATTATAGCTATCAAAATATTCTTTTCAGTTTTATCTATGTAACTGTTTCAGTTGTATATTGATTTAATGATAGTTCATATGTATTATAACATCATTGTCCTTTATTATTAAATATATATTTTTTTTAGTGAGAGTTTAAAAAAGGGTATAACTAGAGTTAATTTAAACCAAATGTTTCAAGATTCATTTTTTGAAATGCCGATAAATTACTGATTTCACATTACATATACACATGATTAATTGTTTCATTTATGTTATCAGTTATGTGATGAACTAATGTTGCCCATATGCAGCATAATTTTATGTGTTGTATGATACTATGAACTATAACTACATTATAACTATAAAATATATCTTTAATTTGATATAGTTTTATTAATCATTTGATAATTAAATTGATGAGACTCCTTTGCATATTTTTTTTTTTTTTTTTAAACTCTGAAAAAAAAATATCTTGCATATATATAATTTAAAAAATGACAATTATTTAAGATATTTCTAAATATTCTTAATATATATATAAAAATATATTAGAAAATCGGTGAATATAAATATTTTTTCAGATAAATGTTTTATTTAAAATTCGAATGTACAACATGAATAAAGAATATTGAAACGCAAATGTAAAAGTACACAGGGTTTTTTTTTTTTTTTGTATTTAAAAGGGGATTTTTTTTTTTTTTTTTTTTTTTTTTTTTTTACAAATTATTAGTGAAACTTTAATGAAGAGTGAATTGTAATAAAATATACTAAGGTTTGCTCCAATTAAAGAATCATGACTATAAGCAACTTGATTTGAAACAAAAACAACCAAGTTAAAATGTAAAACAGTAGTGAGTTTATAGTATACTCTATTACAAATTTGATTTTCATTTAAAATTAAAAATATTTCATGAAAAAAAAAAAAAAAGTAAACAGGGTTTTATTAATTTTATTTTATTTATTTTATTTATTTTATTTTATTATTTTTTATTTTATTTATTTATTTTATTATTTTTTATTTTATTTATTTATTTATTTATTTACATGAATTTAAACAAATAATAACCATTCATAAAAATAAATAATATAAATGAGTAATTCTCTGAAAAGTGGTCATTTCATGTCCCAGTAGTCTTGAGGGCATATTTTTAAAAGCACAAAAACAAAAAGCGGTCCAAACTATAAATATTAATTGGTTTTGCATATAAACTGTTATTCTTTGGTTATTGGAATTCAAATATAATTTTAAAGTATTTTTTTAAATGCAAATTATCATTCCCTCACTGTGTCCCCACTCCCACATATAAATAAATAAAATGGTTTCTATGGTATTAAAGCATATATATTTAGGTTATTTGAATTGAAAATTTATTAAACATACTTTAATAAATATGTATCCATAATACTATATTTATATATTATACAATGAAACAAATTAGAACACTTTTTATTGTCCCTGGTAATAAATGTCATTCCCTCACCAAACTATGATTTCACCCCTACTTACTCCATTAATGGCAGCACTACCTTTATATAAATCAAATTTAATTTGTATAGCCGCAAGGTAAAGGAGCCATTCTGTGTTCTGTTCGAAACATTTTACAATGAGCAGCATATGGCTCTCAAACGTCAGGTTGAAATATATTTTTATTATATGTCATTCCCTCATTCATTGTAAGACAGGTGGTGCGCTTGCGCGCCCCAACACCGATTGTCCCAGATACTAAGAGTATCCATGCAGTCCTTCATTCATTGTAAAAATAACTAAAAGAAATCAAATTTGCTTTTTTATGTTATTATATTAATAAAAATATGTTCTAATAAATATTTAGTGTTTGAAAATATAACTAAACCTAATGATATTTTTTAAAAGTAGTTTCTAAAAGAAATTTGTCATTCCCTCACAATCATTCCCTCATTTTTCTAATTAATAAAAATAATTACTATTTCAAAAATTATCAGATACAGTTTGGTTTTTATTATTTTTTAATGACTGTAACATATGTGTACATGCACAAAGATTTAAAAAAATTTTGGAGCAATTTTATTTCGGCTAACTTTTTTTTTAAAAAGAGCCCACTTTTCAGAGAATGGCCCAAATTACTAACTACTTTTTAAACGTTTAAAAATACAAATTATTTTTAACAAAATAATAATAATAAATAAATAAATAAATAAATAAATGGTTAATTGAAGCAGATATTTATTTTAAGATATTCATAAATTGCTTAAATTTGGACTTTTGAAAATCATATAATGCTTTGTTTATTTACATTTACTTCTTCCTCCTCAATATTGATTAACATAAAGATTTTCTTAGTGTAAGTAAATATATTTAGGATGATATTTAATTTTAAAAATGGTTTTATGGTAATATATTAAATATATATTCCCATACAGCCATATTTTTTAAATTCTTATAAATGCTTTTAAAAATTTATTTTAAAATATCTTATAGTAATATTTAAAATCCTTTTAAATAAATTCCTAAAAATAGGTAGAAAATAGTTCAAACAAATACATTTAATTTAAAACGTCACAGTAAAAACGAAAATACATTTAAAAATAGTAAAATGATTAAAAACAAATAAATTTATAAAGTAAGAAATTAATGATCACAATTCTTTCGATAAATAAATATTGGCCTTTTGCATTTTTCAATGGACATAATTTCAGCTTCGAAGTTCCGTCAAGGACAAAAATAGCAATGCACTTGAGACCTCGAATAGTGACGTATCAAATTTGTCCGTTGGCATTGTATTATTCGAGCAGCTATTGCTCAAACCATAGCCTCCTAAACTAGATGCCTGTCGCGTGGCTCGGAAACTTGGCAATAGTTGAAGCTGTAGACAGCGCCACCTGGTACAGATTGCACGACTTTTTTATTCAACAGGAACCAAAAATTTTTTTAAAGTGCGATATGATATACATAAAAGGCGAATAAAAATCAAGGAAATGTCGATTTTATATATCATATATCACTTCTTAAATTTATTGGGGACAGTTGAATAAAAAAGACGCGCAATTTGTACCAGGTAGCGCTGTCTACCGTTTCAACTGTTGCCAAATTTCTGAGCCACGCGACAGGTATCTAGTTTAGAAGGCTATGCTCAAACAGGCATTTTCGTGGGAAAAAAAAAGAAAGCACACCGTGCGTGCAATGATATGTGGCCGCCCATTTTGAAGAGCAAAATCCGCCCACGTTTTACTATTTATTAAAGTTTTTTTTTTTCTCAAAATCTTCCGCCAAAAAATCCTTTATGTTTTAAAATACTTTCTGCTTTAAAATCCTTTACGTTCATTTTATTTATCTTATTTTATTAAAATTTAGACGATTAAATTCCTTAAAGCAGGGTTACTCTCTGGTCTTTTTTCAGGACACTCTCACAAATAAGAAATTTTCCCCTTTTCAGCCGCCACTAATTTCATGTAGAATTATTCTGGATATTTTATAGTAACATGCCATGATTACACAGGGCAGAGATTATAGTATAAATAAATATAGTGGTAGCAATATATTTGGAAATTTCTTACTTTTGAGAGTGTCTTGAAAAAAGGGCGGAGAGTACGACCTCAGCCTTAAAAAGTAGATTGAGTAGACTAATATTTTTTGCTTTCATTTAGTTTTATCTCTTCTATTTAAGCAGCCGACAGCTGCACTGAAAACTGAAAACTTGAGCATCATACTTGGAAGTATTGCAAAACTAAATAGATACACAAAAACATTTAAATCCTTTGAGATAAATTTCTGATGAGCTAACAGCATTCTAGAGGTAAATCCCATCCGAGGTGTGGCTTTTCTCGATTGTGCCGCTCCTGAATAACATTCAGTTTCTGATTCTGTGAATAGTCTCCATTAAGGTGGTGCGCCGTCTCGAGTGGTTTGAATTAGTCCAATCACTTGTCGAAGTTAGGTTTTGGTACCGTCGCAGACATTGAACAAACTCATTATCATCGTCTTGTTATCACAAATAAGCTGCAAACTGCAAACTCCCTGTTAGTGTAGATAATCCCCTAAATCTGCAATATCTCCTAAACAGCAAAAGCGCGAACTCTCCCATTATGGTAGGAGAGATTGCGCAGTATTTTATTAAATAATTACTCACTTTTAGAGGAAATCGTGTTGCTTGTACCGTTAGTCTAGGTCAGTAGGTTATGAGAAATTGTATAATTTAAAAATATTTTGTACTGCTACCATTGTACTGAAATTTTTAGAAAGAGTTATGAAAATTCAAGTATTTATTTTTGAGAACGAGACAAAATAACCACGTTTTGTCTTAAACTCTTGAAGCAATAAACATGCAAATTCAAGCCGGTACTTCACTATTAATGTTGTATAACCACCTAAAATTTCAACTCACCCACTCCCCGCTTTCCTTCTGATTTCCTATGTGCGCAATCTCTCCCACCGCCTAATCTCTTCTAGCTTTACCTTATATGTGATTTTGGCAGACACTATTTCATGCTTGTGTGTCATCGCATTAACAAACAGCAGTTTTTTAGTACCCGCCTTTTTTGCACACCAGTCTTTTTTACTGTAATTTTATACTTATTTAAGTGTAACTACATTTAGGGATAATTAGTCAAAAAAATAAAGTGTTGTGGGAAAAAAGGCATGTACTAAAAATCCCCCGGTTTAAAATTAGGATATTAGCTAGAGCTTGAAATCTCCGCCTCTTTTCAAGGCACTTTCTGTGATGAAAAATTTCCACCATTTTTGCTATCACTATTTTTCTGCAATTACTCTAATCTATTTAATCACAACAATTTAATATAAAAACACAGTAAATATTTCTATATAAAAAGAATGGTGGCAAAGAAGCCAAAAATTTTTCATTTCTGAAAGTGTCCTGAAAAAAGGGCGGATATTTCCAGCTCTTGATGTAGTTATGTATATTCGTTATAGTTTTTGTAAATCAATTTTTAACATTTATAATTTTCTATATTTTCAAAAGAAATTTAAAAAAAAAAATAATGTGAAAAAAAAATTAGGCAAATAAGTACTTAAAAAGAAGAAAAAAAAAAAAAAAGAGCCTTTGACAGCCCCGGAATTTGCACCACCATAAACTTAAGCTGAGGGGGTAACAACATAAGTATAAGATATTACTGAAATACGCATGCTTTTTCTCTAGATCATTTTTCTTAGATAGTGCACTTTTGGAGTCCAATATTCTGTTTTCTTGAAAGTGTACTTCATTTCTAAGCAATCTGGTTCTTAATTTTTCATCGCCTGGCTTTTCCTTTTTGTTCTGAAAAATTATCATAAATGAGCGTTTTAATTTAAAATATTCACACCAGAATGGTTATGTTGATGTGAGTGTTGAATAATTCTCCAGTGATGTCTATGATCGTGGACAGTTTTTTTTTGAAACATTGAAATAGCATGATTTTAATATTTTAGAATCATGCAAAAGTATTACGAGAAAGCAAACATTAACTCTTTCATGCGCGGTGTGGTATATCATAGACAAGTAGAATTAGGACCGTAATGGAAATTTCTTCTAACATTAAAATCACATAGACACCACTTAGTTTGTAAGAATTATTGTAGCAACCGTGGAGTCAGGTTCCAATAGCTGGCGATTTATCGCTCTTTTTGGCGATTTAAAGAAAAATAACAACCTTAGAGGATTATGGACAGACGGATTTTATAATCGATTATTTACAAACTTTACTCCCTCCTCCCATTGCCGGAAAGGAAAACGGCAGAATACTTCCTTTTCAGCCTTTTCTTATTTTTAGTAAACTTCGTTTTTTAAAACAGGAAATTGATAATTTCATTGTAATATATTTCAACTTAAATGAATATATATATATATATGATTTTTTTTTTTTTTTTTTAAATAGGGAATTTATGATTTCTTTGTAATATTTCACTCTATTTTTTTTTTTATATTTTCAACTTAAATGAAAATATATATATATATCACTTTTTTTTTTCCAGTTTATTCCATTTAATTGAATTTGAAACTTAAAAATAAGAGAAAAACCGGAATATTTATTAAAAGCTGAATAAATTGTGTAAAGTACTTCATTTTTTCAACACTTAACGTTAAAAAAAAATAGGAATAAGGAATTATTAAATATTTTCACTTTCTAAATATGTCATATCCAGATTAATATTTATTCTTTAGCTTTAAATATGTACTTAACAATTTAGTATTTTCTTCATAATAACAAACGAAATTTTATATTTTAATGATTGAAAATACTTCTTTATAACTTTAAAATATTTCATCCAGAAATCTTGCAATATTTATACTTTAATTTTTCATAAATATATTGAAATTTCATTAAAGAAACACAGTTAATATTTTTCTTTGGAAATTAAATGTACTTTTAATAGAAAAATATTAAATGTATACTTCTTTTTTCGCTTTCTACTTTTACATCTACTGATATAAAACAGTATTTAATCTATCTCATTAATAAACAAAATCTACTTAATAAGTATAAAACTTTGAATAAACACCATAAAATGCAAGAACTCTCAACAATAGTTTAGGGTTGAAAGAAGACACAACCCTTCGTCAGGCAAACAAAATAGGCACAAGGGCTGCCAAAAAAAAAAAAAAAAAAAAAAAGTTGCATTTTATGGTGTTTGTTTATTCAAAAATTTGTACTTACCTTTAAATTTCAATTTCAATTTTTCTTTCTTTTCTTTTTTTTTAATCTTATCTTGTTAAAATTTTAGAACTTTTTCATGTTAATAAGTATCATGGTAATAAAAAAACACCTATAAACACCATTTTTTTTTTTTTTTTTTTTTTTTTTGGGGGGGGGGGGGGGGGAGGATCTTAACAATTGTTTCAGATTAGAATAAAGCACGATACTTGATCAAGAAAACAACATAGGCATGAGTGCTGCAAACAAAGCATTTGCATTTTATTCCAACCCAAAGCACAATTCTTGTTTTTGCTTTTTTTTTTCAGTGATTACTTCTTAATGTTAGCTCACTGGACACTTTTATAATTCAAGCTTATATATATTTTTCAGAAATTCTTGCGATATTCATTAAAACTTTTATTCAACATTCTTCAAAATTGTGTGTTGAAATTTCATTTTAAAAAGAGGAGGTGAAAGGAAGGAAATAGGTGAATGTCCTCTTTTGTTTAGAGTACTTTGTTTATCAACCATAAATATTTATTACAGATGAAGCATTAGACAATTTTTATATCAACTGTGCAAAAAAGCCACAGCCGGGAATATAAACACCTGTTATATCTTTAGTTGCATTCTGAACTAATGCCAAATCGGTAATCAGTCAAAGTGTATGTTTTTTTTTTTTTCCAGTTCTGGCATTTTTTGCAGAGCTGGAATAATAATTCAACCTTTCATCCTATCTTTAATAACTTTTTCTTCTAGTCATAATTCAGTATTTAAGAGGAGACAATATCTAATTCCGTCAATAGTGAAATAGTATCGCATTCTATGGGAAAATTTATTCACACAATTACTCACTAATATAGTTGAACCTCGTTAACATGAATCTCAAGGGGAATGAAAAATTTATTCATGTTACCAGTAGTTCACGATATCAATAACAAATCTTCATATAATTAAACTAATCTTCATTTTGATGGGGGTTGTGGAAAAAGTTCATGTTAAAAAAAAAGTAATTCGCGTTAACGAGGTTCGACTGTATATATTTTCTTTTAATTCTGTTTTTTTATTCGGAAAATTCATAACATTTAAATTAGCACTCATTTAAAAAAAAAATTAATTTTGAGTTCAAAAATACATATTTTCACTAATTGCATTTTTACCATTCTTTTATTTGCAACACAAAAAATTAAAAAAATCAATTTTTGCAAAGTGAGTACTAACTGAACGATTGTGAATTTTCTGAATGTAAAAACGGAATTATATATTATAAATGAGTAATTATGGAAGCTAATTTTAACACAGAATAAAATAGGCCACTGACATTAGCGAGTGTAGATATTATCTGCTCTTTCATGATGTATGCCCAAGAATGGGCAGTTGAAATTTGTAGCAATTAGTAATTTGATGCTTTCTTTACTTAACACCGCATCTACTTACAATTGTAACAACTGTCACATTTCATAATTTTTAAAACCCTGCAAAATGATTTTTTTTTCTTCCTTTTTTTTAAGCTTTGCTTTGAATTTTTTATAAATACATGTCTCCGTCTGCAATTTTGTTAAATAAAGTTGCATATTGCACTTTAATTGTAGAAAAGTGTTAATATTTTGAAATGGAACAAGTCATTCATTCATTTACCTTTAATGATATAAAAAATGTAATTTACAGCAAATAATGATTTCATGCTTTTCCGCTGTACCATCCTCATCTACTTGTAAATTTTATTAAACTATGTAATCTACAGTTTAAACTACATCAGTGCTGAAAAAGTAATAAGTTAAAAAGTTTGCGAAAACACCATAAATTTAAGGGGGGGGGGGGGGGTGGATACTCAACAATATTTTAGGTGTGAATTAAAATAATGACTGTCAGGTAAACTTACGGATTGTGGTTTTAATTTGATCAAAAGACAATTGTGAGATTTTTGCAATTTATGGTATTTCCATAAACTTTGACTAATTATGGAATCCAAAGTTCATAAAATAGTTAAGAGATATTTACAAATAATACATTGACATTTTTTTCCTTCACTTTTTTAGCATAATTGTGCAGTGCAGTGTGCTTAAAAATACAAAATAAGAATTTAAAAATCTGTCCTATTTTCAATAGTAAAATTCTTTTTGAAGTAATAAATAAATCCTTCATTAGAAACAATGCTATAATCTTGTTATATAGGAAGTAATATTCTTTAAAACAGGATTTGGATTTATTGTCATCAAAATTACTTCTTAATTTTTACATAATCACATAATCTTTATTTTCCACAATCTTTTTCATTTATTAACACATTCGCGACCGCTGATGTGAATTCATGTCATTTCAACTTCTATAGCTAGTTGCCGCTGACATAAATGCACGTCTTTTCAGATTCTATTCCTGGTTACCGCTGACGTGAATTCATGTCATTTTAAGAATTTCTATGGAAACAATACTTCAGTATTATTTCGATAGTATTATTAGAGTATCAATTCTTTGATACTATTATAGGTTTGTTCTATTACTATATAACTAATCTTCATTCCAAGCTTCAGGTAATTATAAGAGTAACATTTCAAAACATTACATTGAACTTTTATTCATGTTTAAACATCAAAAGTTTGCAGCAACTAGCTGTAGTTTACTTCAATATTCCCCGGCAATCAGTGTTAAAAAAGGCAAAAGTATGCCGGTCACGAAAATGTTAAGTTATGGAAACATGCTAATGCTGATTAACTTTTTAATTGTAATTTTTATTTTATTTTTTTATTTTATTTTAGAACTACTATAAGAAATATATCTCTTCACACACAGGTGATTATGAATTAATTAAAAAATACCTGATATTTTAGCAAGAAATTTTCATGCAAAGAGAAAACACTCTTATTGCAGGAAAGTACAATTCTCTCATTATAAAAAAATTCTAACTATGTTTATCAGTCATGTGAAATTGAGATTTCAGTCCTACTTTATGAATTTCAATATCAAATACTATAATTTTGGTACAGAAAATGATATAAAAAACTGAATTTATATGTACATTATCTAGACACAATCACCTCTGCAGGAAAGCATCCATCTCCGTCCCCCCCCCCCCAAATAAATAAATAAATAAAACTTTAATGCCAAATTTAATGATTTCTCAAGAACATCACTGCAACATAATTTTATTTTTTCTCTTCACAGAAATTTTAAGAATAAGGAAAATAAATCCACATTTAAGATATTTTGAAGATTTCATTTTATTGTAACAAAAATTGTATCTGTGTCATAACGAAATCATACTGTCAGGCAACTCCTAAGTTGCTCATCCATACTTCTGCATAGCGGTTCTTTGTCACAAAAAGCTTTTTCTTCAATTTAGAATTTACACATCGTAATCTCATTATTTCTTTAGTTTTTGGAGTTCTCTCTTGCCGAACATAAGAAGGACCAGGCGTTGAAACACTCTCTTGTTGAACATAAGAAGGACCAGCCGTTGACGCACTCTCTTGTTGAACATAAGGACCAGGCGTTAAATCACTCTCTTGTTGAATATAAGAAGGGAAAGGCGTTGAAGCACTCTCTGGTTGAAATGAAGAAGGATCAGGTGTTGAAGATGAAGACACTTGATTATATTCTCCAGGCATTAACACTGAAATGATAGAAGGTTCGATTTGCCTTGAACTCTCTGAGACACCAGTAGTATCATCTGGCAGAGCATATCTAATCAATTTAGTCTTTAATGTAGAAGTAAATGCATTATCACTAGTGATCAGCACACAATCGTCCATAACACTGTACATAAGTTTCAATTTTTTCTTTCAGCAGATTTGATTTTCCAGTAAGTGCTAGCCATTGTTTCATCCTAGTGTTAAAAAAAAAAAAAAAAACTATTAGAGGCATATATATATATAATATTTCACTTCAGAGACTTCCATGAATAATAAAAATAAATAAATAATGCATTTACTATAACAAATCCACTGCCATATGATTTTTTAAAAATTTCTTTGATATTTGAAAAGTAAGTTTTTGCAGTGGAAATTCTTATGATCAAAAGTTTATATTTATTTTTTGCATGTAATGAAATTGTTATTTATTTGCAGGGTTGGGTTTCTTCCGGAAGAAACTAGTTTCTTCCAGGACAGTGGAAGAAACTGGAAAAAACCGGAAGAAACAGGAAAAAATGGAAAAAAACGGAAGAAATGGAAGAAACAAAACAAAAGACAAAACCGATGTTCAAAATTAAAATTTATGAACTATATAAACTCAAAGTATAAATATAATGCCAAATCTAAACTATAATTCAATTAATATTAAAAATATCTTTAGAAAAATAAATTATTTGATAACAGACACTAAATATATACAGATGATGGGTTTTTACTTTTCAATGCTAATATTTTTAGAGCTTTTTGCATAGATACTATCTCATAATATTGTTATACGTTCACACAGTACAAGTGATAATAATTATAGATTTTTTAGCCATAATATTTGCACATTTTTTTTTTTTTTTTTAAGGATACAATTTTTTGCATAAACTCGAAGCTGGTATCCAATGAACTGTATCAATAAGTAAGATACCTACTTTTTTTTCCTGCAAGCTCTCTAGAGTTAAAAAAAAAAAAAAAATCCATAGTTTGTATTTATCTATTTTAAGTTGAAAAATAAAGTGCAGTATTGAACTACGAAAAAACTTTTCATTTGTTTTACAGTCAACTCCCTCTAACTCTCAAAAGTTTTTTCCAGAGGTTATGCAGATAATAGGAATGTGCAAATTAGAGATCATTGCCTCTGTTTCAGTTTTCTTTTGCAGATACAAAGTCACTTATTATTAATTAGACATCAAAACGGAAAGAGGATTTTTAATAAATTTTAGAATTAATATTTCTTCAATATTAATAAAACTAATCTATCACATTCATATATGATGGTAAATAATTTAAGCATATTCAAATAATAGGTACCTATAAAATGTAAATAAACTTATTTAAAATATACGAAACAAAATATTTTTGAAAGTCTGGAAATAATATTCATCGCTGATTAATTTTGTTAAACATTCATGTAATAGTGGTTTATTTTCAGTGCTAGTCTGTATGAATTGCAGGATAATAAATATAAGAATGTTACTCCCCCCCCTACCCCATTTGTGTTTCGAAGTAAGGATTATGCTAAAAGTTTGATAAAAAATAATTATAAGATTAAAAAAAAAACTTTTTATATACCATGTTTTTAAATTTTCTAATGAGTCATTAATAAAATACGCGAGGCTAAAAAATAATATTTAAGCAATATTTAAGCACGAGGAATCAGTTCAGTGAAATAATAATAATAGTGAAAAAAAAAAAAAAAAAAAAAAAAAAAAGTTGGTTTTAAAAATAAAATATTACTCCTTTTAGAACAACGTATATTAGCACCGTACTTTAGCACTTTTCAATGTGTATAAAATTTTAAAATTGATAATGACATCAATTTTTGTGAAATGCATAAATTAACTTTTTATAATTTTTTCACATTCACATTGAATTAAATGTATTTATTTTTATGTTGAAAGAAAATGAAATCATAATTTTTTTTTTTTTTGGCAACAATTAAATTATAGCTAATTTTTTAATGGCTATTTTATTGCTATTAAGAGCTTATTATTTTCATACTTTAATTAATAAAAAGAAAACTATTCGAAAATTAAAAAATCTGACTTCGAAGTATTGTGTTGTCACCGGGTTCTGAGTTACTGTGAAAGTTTCAAATGTCTAGCTAGCAAGGAAATTAGTTAAAAATAGATGGCAAGATTTGTACCAAACAAACAAACATACAAACAAACAGGAATCAAAGTTAATAAAAACATGGTAATAAAAAGCAAAAATCTGAGATGTGAATTTTTTTGAAATATGAGATATAAATTTCTTTTAGATTAGGAAATAAATTACGGATTAGGATTTTCAAATTATAAATCTGCAGATTAGAGGGAGTCGACTGTACTGTATGTGACTATAAAGAAAATAAAGTTTTTTATGACATTTTGTAATACAGTAAAAGTAATTATTGCATACTTGTTCTTTTAATTAACTGGATTACGTTAAGAGCTGTTTTATCAGAATCCAAGTGATCCAAATTATTATTTATTACCAGTTAAAGAAATAAAATTGTCTAAATTATAAAACTTTATACTGTTTAAATTGAAATTGGTTTTTTTACTGGATTTTGAGTATTTTGGAACGTGATCATCAGATACCGAGGCTCATTAGCTCATTTTCATTAAAAAAAAAAACTCATAAATATTAATTAAATATGTCATTAAATTTGTAAAGGTATATTTAAAGTTACTTAAAGTTGTTTATAAGATCAATGCGTCCATTGTATCTTACAAATCTGCAATTTATAGGATAAATTTTTAAGAAAAACAGTTTCTTCCATTTCTTCCACTTGAAAGAAACCTATTTCTTCCGGCCGGTTTTTTCCATGGTTTTTCCCGCGGTTTTTTCCACCTTGGAAGAAACTTGCCAACCCTGTTTATTTGTGTTGTGTATAATATATAAACACATTTAATAATTTTTATTTTAAAACAATACATATGCAAGTTTCCGTTGGAGCAGTTAAAATGGCAGGAACTAAGAAATAATGGTAAATGATCCATAAAATGTGAATAAAAATTTAATATGTAAGTAAACAATTTAAAAAATCTGGTGTGAAACAACTACAAGACTTCCATTGCCCACTATTACACATATTATACACACTTTTTGGAGATATTATATGCATTGTTTGGAATTTTCCGGTAAGAGAAACTCGAGATACACGTGTAAAACAGAGTTTACACAGCGAGTTAAAAAATAAGAAAAAAATAATGATAAGAGTTATTTTTTTTAAACACCAACTTCCGAGATCTTAAACGGAACTATCTAATCAGAATGACTGTAACTTGGCATACTCAATTACTGACCGGCAAACAATAATTACATACAAAAGGATATTTAAAAGGGAGCTAATATGGCAAATTTTAAAAAGATCTGTATAGCCATTTTTAAAGGAACCTGCACTTGGGAGACCAGAAATTGAGCTATTTATACAGTACGCCTATCAATTTTCCTTAACTTACCAACTATATCATTTGAAAGGACATATAACAGTGTTTATACAACAATTTTGCAGAAAATTGTTAGTTCCATTTTTGAAATACAGATTTACTGCCCCACTTCCAGTTTCCGATGACCCACTTCCGAATTTTCAATCTCAAAATTACGAAGGTTTTGTAAAATAAAACTAAATACATTAAAAGCTACAAGTAAACAAAACTATTCAAAGAAAAGTATGACTAATTATTCAATTCAAAAAGAAATTAATAAACAAAACACAGAAATTATGATTTAATGTTTATTTAAACATGTATAAAGCTAGAAAGTTATAATTTTTAATGACTGTTTTGCATGTATAATGGTTGAATAATCTATATAAAAAAAGTGTCTGTGAACGTTCTGTAGCTGTTAGAGACCCTCACATATCACTGCGAACAGCTGAACTCCATTTTATTATATAGGGAAAATTTTTATGAGAATTAAGGATTTTTTTTTTAAATTCTGTTTTAATTATCGAAAAATTAAATTTAATTTTGTTTTTCCCAAAATATATTTATTTAATTTTTAATACTTCTGATAGATATTTTTAATCATTTATTTTGTGAAACATCTCAACTTGTATGATTATGTAACTGTATAAGAAACGGTAACCGAAACCGGCAGTTGTTAAGATGTAGTTTGTTGACATGTGCACGTTATGATTCAAGATAAGTTTTTTCATTTATTTTATGCTTAAATATGTTTCATCTTTATATATATATTAAACTAGATTTTCTTATGAAACCGTGTTCTTCAAATTGGTAGCAGAGCGTGGTTTGAACAGTTGCTGGAAAGTTTAGAATAAGCAGCGAATCCAAGATACGCGTGTTAGGCCTAACAGCTAACAGCATAGTAACGTACGTTAAAGATTTTTTTTTTTCCTGCTTATTATTTACGAAATGGATCATCTGAATTCAGCCAGAATCGAGCAACTGAATGAAAATAATTATGCAATCTGGAGCATGAAGATTGAAGCATTATTGGATGCCAGAGAATTATTTGAGGAAGTAATACTAAAAGAAGAACCGGTGAAAGACGAAGCTAATGCAGATAGCGTACGCGATCATAAAACGTGGTCGAAGAAAAATAAGGAAGCATTGGGAATAATTGTTCTTAGCCTAACAGCGGAGCAAGCCATAATATATAAAGGAATAAAACAGGCAAGACAGATTTGGGAAGCAATAAAAATACGTTTTGAAGGTGCAGTAGAAGATAGAAGAACTGATTTGTTGTTGGACTTAACAAGATTGAAAAAGATGGAAAATGAAAGTATTGATGAATATATTACAAGATCGCAAGGCCTCTCACAACAAATAAATGAATTGGGAAAACAAGTGACAGAAAGAGAATTAGTAAGGTATATAGTAGAAGGTTTACCAGAGAAGTATGAAAGCATTATGTTGGCTTTATCAGCTAATCGAGGGATAAAGTTTGTGGACTTAAGACAAACGTTATTAAATTTTGAGAAAAAAGAACAAGACAGAAAAAATGAATTTAGAGCCTACAGAATTCAAGATAAAAGTAAGCCAAAACCAAAATCCTGTTTTGTCTGCTCCAAGCCAGGACATCTACAAAAAGATTGTTGGTTTGCAAAGAATAAGAGGAGAAACACTGGAAAACCAAACACAGGTATGAGGAATTCAAATTACAAAAATGAACATGCAAGAATTTCAAGAGAGAGATCAACATCAGGGAAAGAATCAGCTTTAACAACTAATGAAGCATTGATTATTAAAGAAGACATGAGTGAATGGCATCTGGACTCTGCTTGCACATCACACATGACTCCTAATGAAACCTGGATGGAAGACATTAAAGAAGAAAACAAAATTATTAGTGTGGCTGAAGAAGGCAGAAATATTGAATCAACATACAGAGGTGAAATAAGAGCCACTACAGCTGAAGGAGACGTGAACAATATCAGGTTAAAGAATGTTTTATGTGTTCCAAAGCTGAGATGTAATTTGATGTCTGTACCAAGTATTGTGAAAAATGGAAATGAAGTTGTGCTCAACAAGCAAGGAGCTTACATTTATGATGAAGATGGAGAATTGATATGTGAAGGGAAATTAAAAGAAAACATGTTCATTGTGAAATTAATGGCCCAGAAGGTGGAAGAAGAAGATGAAGCGTGTTTCAAAATAAAAGAAAACTCGTATGAATTATGGCACAAGCGACTTGGCCATGTTAATCCAGAATATTTGAAAATGATGTTGACAAAGAATATGGTTCGAGGACTAGAAAAATTGGAAGGTGAAATAAAAATCTGTGATTCATGTATAAGAGGGAAGATGACAAGTTGTTCGCATGAAAACACCTTCTCTGAAACATCAAAAGAACCTCTTGAAGCTTTACATGTGGATTTATGTGGCCCATTCAGAATAGCCTCCTTGAATGATAAGAGGTACATGATGACGGTTGTTGATCAGTTTTCAAGAAGGTATTTTGTTGAGTTTTTGAAAACCAAAAATGAAGAAAGTAGAGCTTTGCAAAATCTTATAAGAAGGAGAGAAAATGAACTTAATGCTAAGGTTAAAAGAATCCGATCTGATAATGGCCTAGAGTTTATTAATGAAGAACTTAATCAATATTTTAACCAGAAAGGTATAAAGCATGAAAAAACAACATACTACTCCCCGAAGAGTAATGGAGCTGCAGAGAGAGCAAACAGAACTTTACTTGATAAAGCAAGAACTCTTCTGATAGATAGTAATCTACCATTGTACTTTTGGACCGAAGCAGTTGCAACTGCAGAATACATGCACAATATAACTCCTACTAAGAGTCGCAAAGACAAAACACCAATGGAACTTTGGAGTACTAAAAAGCCTTCTGTTCGACATCTCAAGCCATTTGGATGTACAGCATATTACAAAATTCATAACAACAAAAGACATAAGTTAGAAGCTAAGGCCAAAAAGGGTGTGTTCATTGGATACTCAAGAGAGAGGAAGGCATATAGAATATTTGACATAGAAGAGAGAAAAGTATACGAAACATCTGATGTAATATTTGATGAACTAACAAATGGATATGTTGTGGACGAATCACCGAATAAACAAATGAATTATATGGAAATTCATTATTGCATAGGTGATAAAGAAGATTCTAAGAAGGATGATTTATCAATTGAAGTATCAGATCCAGAGGAACAAATGGACACATCAGTAAATAGTGATGAGCAACTCAGACGAAGAAAGTGAAGAAGATCAAAATGAACCTCGAAGACCTGCCAGAAACAGAAAAATGCCTACAAGATACAATGAATATGAAGTATATGCAGTAACAGATTTCACACCTGAAAAATATGAAAATGCCATAACATCTGATGAAAAGGATCAGTGGGTATGTGCAATGAACGATGAAATTAATTCCTTAGAAATGCATCACGTATGGGAGCCAGTGGAAAGACCTAAGAATAAAAAAGTAATTAAAAGTCGTTGGGTATACAAGATTAAGAAATTGGAAGATGAGAAGTATTACAAGGCAAGACTTGTTGCAGTTGGTTGTGGGCAAAAACAAGGCATAGACTTTGAGGAAAGCTTTAGTCCAGTCATGAAGTGGGATTCATTAAGAGTCCTTCTGGCACTTGCAGCGACAAAGAACTCCATTATGAAATTCTATGATGTTAAAACAGCCTACCTAAATGGAATACTAAATGAAGAAATTTTCATGGAACCGCCAAAAGGTTATGAGTTACCTGATGACAAAGTTTACTTAATCAAGCGCAGCATCTATGGGTTACCACAATCAGGGAGATGTTGGTATGATAGATTCAGCAAAATATTAGAAGAAGCAGGATTAATGAGGCTCAAATCGGATCCCTCAGTATATACTAGGAAAGAAGGGGATGATTATATTCATGTTGGAATATATGTGGATGATTTCCTGGTTGTGGCAAGTACAAACGAAATGATTGATAAATTAATAGGAAATGTAAAGAAAAATATTGAAATTAAAGAAACAACAGATACAAATATGTTTTTGGGATTGCAGATAAATCAGACAGGTGAAGAAATAATTTTGTCCCAAAGAAATTATGTGATGAGGATCTTGGAAAAATTTAATATGCAAGATTGCAACCCAGTGAGAACTCCAGGTATGGCAGGAGATAAACAACTGGACGACTATGAAAAGTCAAAGTCTTTTCCACAGAAAATATATCAAGAAGCAGTTGGGTCTGTAATGTATTTGGCAACTGGAACTCGACCAGACATTGCCTATACTGTGAGCAGATTATCACAATATAATAGAGATCCAAGAGAAGTGCATTGGGCAGCAATCAAACGACTTTTTCGATACCTGAAAGGAACTATGGACTATTGCCTAAAGTTCGGGACAACAAGTGGAAAACTTAATGCATGTACAGATGCTAGTTGGAGTACAACACCGGATGCAAAGTCATATAGTGGATACTTGCTAAAGATAGGAGAATCACTTGGTTGGAAAAGTGGCAAGCAAAAACTAGTGGCATTATCTACAATGGAAGCAGAATTAATTGCTGCTTGTGATTGTGTTTGTGCGGTTAGATGGACTAGTAGTTTATTAAATGAATTGGAAGAGAATAACCAAATAATTACACCCATAGATATCAGGACTGATAGCAAGGCTTTAATAGATTGGATTAACAACCAGAAGGTAAGTTGTCGTACTAGACATATAAATAGAAAGTTCTATTTCATTAAAGATGATAGAGAACGAGGTGCTATACAGTTCATTCATCAGAGTACAAATGATTTAGAAGCAGATGCATTGACAAAGCATTTGGCAAGTGACATTTTAAATAGTCATATGAATAAAGTTGGACTAGAACCAGTGATAATAAACTCTGATTAACTTTTTAATAACTGATGAGGAACTGTTAATAACTGATGTTTAAATGACCAACTGTAAATGATAAAAATATAGGGGGGAATTGATAGATATTTTTAATCATTTATTTTGTGAAACATCTCAACTTGTATGATTATGTAACTGTATAAGAAACGGTAACCGAAACCGGCAGTTGTTAAGATGTAGTTTGTTGACATGTGCACGTTATGATTCAAGATAAGTTTTTTCATTTATTTTATGCTTAAATATGTTTCACCTTTATATATATATTAAACAAGATTTTCTTATGAAACCGTGTTCTTCAACTTCATACTGAAGTTACAAAGTGGAAAAAAAATGATCAAAGCTCATCTTTGCACTTTATAATTTCAAAATAAAACATAAACAAACAAACAAAAAAAAAAAAAAAAAAACTGTTTTTGAAAAACAAGAACAAATTTAACAATTGTGAATATTCTAAAACTAAACAGAATTAAAAAAAAAAACAAAAAAAAAACAGAGGTAATTATCATAACAAATTTCTGTTTAGAATAATGTGGGGTTTGGCTAAGATCATGACTCAATAAATATTTACTTAACAAAATTATATTAGGTGCACATCTTTTAAATAGAAATTATTGCTCATCAGTAATCTTGCTGCCGACTGTACAAGCAGTGGCGGATCCCCCCCCCCCCAAAAAAAAGCACTGAAATTCACAATTGAATATTACAATTGTAAATTTTTAATTAATCTGGGATAATATATTGAAAAATCTTCGCATCCCCCCCCCCAAAAAAAAAAAAAAAAAAAAAAAAAGTTACGTTCTGGATCCACCACTGTGTACTAGGTAATTAGTAAGATATGGCTCAGACCATGCAAGGGTTCATTTCATCAAAATTCTTTTGATTTTTACTTTTTTCGATTTGTTCCATTTTTAAACATAGTTTGCGAACACAAAATCATATTTTTTAATAGTTGGTGGTATTGGAAAATGGATGTAATCCTCTATTCAAAAAAATTAAATATTGAGTTCTTTCAACTAAACCTCCAGTTACAAGATATGGAGTTCATTGTGATAGTCAGATATTGTGATTCATTTTATCTATTTGATTTTCTTGAATTTTAATCAAATCTTGCTATTTATTTATTTAGGCAATTAATTGTATTTCCTGTTGCTTGCATAAAAAAAACACACACACACATATATATATATATATTTCACATTAGAAATTAGTTTTAGAAAGTGATTTTAAAAAATATAATGTTTTTATATAAGATTTTTCTCTAAAATTTTCAACAATGCCAATTTTGTAATTAAAGCAATTTTTTTTTTCTAAGTTTTACTCTGTTTTTTTTTTTTTTTTTTTTTTTTTTTTTTGTTGTTGTTTTGTTTTTCAATTGAATATTTAACGAAGATTATGACAATGTCCTAACTTTCTGAGTCCCTCTCAGAATCAGAGACCATAAGGTGACCTAACAGAATTGCTGTCTGAGTTTGAAAAACATTGGCGTATCATCATTTATCAAATGAATATTTTGAAAAATAGATACACATGCTCAGCAGAATAGCATTAATTTATCAATATATTATTTTTTGTTGTTGTTGTTATGTTGCCAAATGCTTTATAATTATGTTCTTACAAATTTATTGAATGGATATTTAAAATTCTGATTAGCAACCATAGATCTCCTGTATTATAATAAATAACCTCTTTCTCCAGTAAGTTGCTCAAAACATATATCTGGTAACTTTCTAAATGATGACTTTAATCAAAAACTTTTGTTTTTCACACTGTATATAGCATTACTATGACTAATAAAAGAAAATTTAAATATTTCATGCAAAAGATTTACTAAAAAATTGTTTTTTTGGTTGGAAAATTTTCCGAAAAAACATAGTAGAAAATTTTCCAAATAAGAAAATTTTCCGCGGAAAATTTTCCACCCCACATCACTAATTATACTGTACCTGAAATCAAAGAATGGTTGGTTGGTTGGAGGATTTAAGGCCATTTGACTCCATGTGTGTCCTAGGCTAATAGGGAAAATGCCCTCCATGGGGGTCTTTCTAAGGGATTCTAGCCCATATTTACGCGAGTTTCAGAGGAAACCATTGAAAACTCTGAACGGTTAGGTCGAAGAGCGCGACCTGGGATCAAACCCGGCACCTCCCATCTACCAGCTTTGAGCGCAGAACCGCTCGGCCGCTGGTGGGCCCTGAAATCAAGGAAGGGAAATATGCAAACAAATAATAATCAAATTGAAAATTTTCGAACTTTGATAGTAACATGCTGGTATTCATAATTAGCTGAGTAAAAAATTCAAAACATTGAATACAAAAAATGTATAAAAGAACACTAAACAATTCTATAAATCTTTTTTATTTTTCTTGTATATGACAGATAAATCAAATTCCAGAATCTTATAATGAATCAAAATTTATGGGACAGATAAATGCAACATCTTTCCAATACCTTAAAAATATTACCTGTAATTTTTATTTATATTTATTTTTTCCCTCTTGTAACCAAAAAGTTACAAATGGTAAACATTGTAAGACAATGTCAATTGTTTTAAGTATAATTATATTATTAACCAAACTGAACTTACAAAAAATTATAATATAAAATTTTTTCAATCTGTCATTTACATAACAATTTTAAAGAAAACTATCTTTTTTATATTTACCAAAAACATATCTAAAAAAAAAAGAGTGCTATTATTCCTCTCAAAAAAAAAAAAATAAATAAATAAATAAATAACAATAAATAAATAAAAGTTTAGAAAAAAAATAGAAAATTTTAAAGAGCAAACATTTGCACTAAAAATGCATTGTTATGCATTGAAAGTATAAAAAAATGTATTTAAAATCTTAAGATATTCAGGGGTGAGGTTACTAAAAAGACAAAAAAGCTGAAACTATACGCAAAGGCAAAACATTGAAATGAAATTCCAGAATTTTGATGACAAATTCTGCAATACTAAAGTAATAAATGCTTTTTTTTTTTTCAGTCTATTTAAAGAAAAAAAAAAAAAAAAAATGATTATGTTTTAATATTCTATCAAATTTTATTTCGTTAGTTGATGTAACAAATGCACATCAGAAACACACACACACACACACACACACAAAAAAAAAAAAAAAAAAAACTGTGGAAAGTGAGAAGTTAAATTTACAGAAAAGCTAAAAATTCTCACCCCTGGTTATTACACACATTTTTGTGGATTGATGAAGCTTCTTATTAAACAAGATATGGGTCTTACAAAGAATTAAAAATGTTTGAAAAATGATTTAAAATTTAATAGGATCAAGCTGAAATTGATGTCGAGTAGCGAAGATATTGAGCTTATCTGTACGAAAATTTATAGAACATAAATCAACACTTACTTCATATATTTAAATGTAAACAATAAAAGGTAAAAATTTATATTTGATACTTCTCACAATCCAAAATTTAGTTGTGTTTAAAAACACAGATAAACAGACGATAAATACCCTTGTTTAAGTGTAAAAATAAAATTTGCACATCAAATATTTCTAAATACCTAATATGAGATTAAGTATACCGGAAGCAATTTGCATGTACACATAAACAGATTATAATTTCCATTAAAAATGATTACTCTTAAGCCACAGCATTTTAACAAAGAAAAAAAAATTGCTGTGACAGGGTGGAACAATTGTAATCGAATGGACATAACAACATGATTAATTTGTAACGTTTAAAAATACACAGAGTGGGGCAAATGTCACTCGACATATATATATATATATATATATATATATCTATATATATACTAATATATAAATGCAGAAATATATAAACAAATGAATGAAATTAAATGTAGAAATATATATACACAAATGAATGAAATTATACCCCAAAAAACACTGAGATCTTCATCAGGGAGGCCCCTCAGTGTAGGGGTGAATGAGAAGTTTCTGAAAGGACAGTAGCTATAAGCTAATAACTATCCTTAGCCCCCAACTTCTCACCAAACAGAAAACCACCAAAAACTGAAGAGAAATCAAACATACATATAATGTATAAAACTACTAAAAATATTTTATAAAATTATCAAATTGTAAAAGTTACAAAATTACATCAATTCATTTTAAAAAATATATATATATATACAATACAAAAGAGAATTACTGAAGGTAAACAAGAAATTATAAAAAGGAATAAAAATTACAACCCTTCAACTGGAACACAAACTATTGGTTTTTCTAATCAGTAAAACTTATATTTTTATATATTTTCCTGTCAATTGTTTTCTATATATATATATATATATATATATATTTTTTTTTTTTCTATTGAAAAACAGCTCTTGCAAATAAAATTTATCGTTAAAATTATTTTTATGAAAATGAAATATACTGATATCTAATAATAGTACAGGATAGATAGAGCAGTTTCCATAATGAATGCGATTATAAGTTTGTACATCAAGGTGTTTCTATTCAGTCTTAAATAATAATAATAAAAAAAAAAAAAAAAAAAAAATACGTAAGACCTTCACAAAGCATCTGATTATACAGAACTAAATGAAGAATGCAATAATTTATATAATTAGGTGGTAATAATTATAAAATTTTGTAAGCAGAAAAAATTTCTAAATCACAGATGTTCTTTGTTTCGTTTTCGCTAAACAGTAGGACCGATTATATGTTCCTGAATGTCAACGAGTTAATAGACAAAAAAATAATTTATAAAAAGGCATAAATCTACAAAAAAAAAAAAGATGATTCCCCTATTTAATAAATATTTTACACCAAATTAAAAATACCATTGTGTAATTTTTACATAATTTTAACTGGATAATAAAATTCCAAGTTGGGTGTATTTATTGAAAAGATTGTGTTTTCACAAAAATCTGATTTTACCTAAATTTACACATGGCCAATGTAAAAAACTAGTTGGCATAGGTGGACTCTGCTCAGTTTCCCATCATATATATATATATTCAAAAATTTCTAGAACAGAACATTTTCTTAACAAACATAGTTATCATGTTAAGAGAAATGAATTTGAAAAAACGCTTGACACAGTGACAGAATGAAATCCCCGCTTAATAGTCTATCCACCGTTCACTTCGATAAATTTTGTAAAGAAAAAAGAAAAAACTGATATAACAAACTTATACTTTTCTTCTTTAACATTGACTATTAAAACAAACTTTTCAAATTTCCGAGTATCGCGTAATACTCTTTGTGAATTCCCCCCTTCCCATCGAACGATGTCACGTGACTCACTCGAAAAAAAGGGGACCATGATTAACTTTTGTTTTTAGTTGGTATGTTGATATAGCTAAATGCAGAGTCGTGGGACTCTAAGAAAACGGTAGAAAACATGTAATATTAATTCAAAAAAGATCTTTATTTTAAATATTTTTTTTTCTTTGTGTACAATGTGCTTAGTATGTCATCATAATGTGTACGTCTTGAAATTAAATTTGTGCTTTATCTGTAATAACGAGTCAAGTCATCTTTTATATATTTTCGAACATTTTGCATTCATTGTTGAAAGTGGCGTCCCAACGTTTGGCTCGGATGACTGACGTGATGTCGGCGGCTAAAGAATGGAAAATAATTACAGATAAATAAATTTTAATATTTATTTGATGATTGTTTGAACAGGAACTAAAGGACTTTGGGCATTGCACAGAGTGTGATAATAAGTTAACACTTGAAAATATTGATTATCCTAATCAATGAATACATATTTCTTAGAATCTTAATTCTATTTGTTTAATAGATTATTTCGATCATCCTGATTTTAACGAATTTTAGATCGCCCAGATCTTATTATATTTGCACACCAGTTCCTTTAGTGCCTGAAAATTATTTTTTGATTCATATTTGTTGATATATTAAGAATTCTGATAATTAAACGTGAATGTAAAATGCTGTTTATTAAGAAATAAGTTGAAATAATGGTGTATTGATATTTAATAAAATATATTCTAATATAATTCTAACATAGAAGAATAAATTAAGTAAATCATAGCATCGAGTTGCTTAGAATAAATTAAGAACAATATTTCTGTTTTTCGGCGCCATTACGTTTTACGAGAAAAATAAACAAGTGAACTCTCATTATTATTGCGCAATAGTAAAACCGAAAAGATAAAGTTTTGTTTGCTTTATGATTTATTATGAAACTTTAAAAGATTAAATAAAGGTTGTTGAATAAATAATTTAATCTTATTGAACAGATTTATTTCTGATAAATGAATATAGAATAAATAATATTTTCTCTTGAACACGTTTACTAATTATAAAAATAAGCATCTAATAATAATGATAAAAGAATGAATAAACAATTTTTTATTGTTGTTGAATCAAACGAATTTTACAGAGATTTGTTTATAATAAAGATATATTAAATAGACATCTTGTTTGTTTTGTTGAATATTCGATTTTTAATATCGAATTGATAATTATGTTCTTATCATTTGCATAAACAATAAATTTTTGGTGGAATTTTTACATCAATTTGAAATATATTGTATTTTTAATTTCGTAATTATGTTTCAGGAATAGTATTTCTTATTTGATTTCAAATAATTATTTGAAAATAGAGGTTAAACGAGTTATATGTTCTTCATTACTTTAGTTCTTAAATTTGTTTATTGAATAAATTGGTTAATTTAAGTTGTTTAACATATAACAATAATATATATGTATATAAGTGATCTCTGTGATTTATATAAAAAAATTTGGGCTATATACGTTTGCGTACTACACATTTTTAGATATAATTTTAAATTTTAAAATTCAGTTTTAATTATGTCTTATATGGCTAGAGATAAAAAACAAGATCTAACTGAATTAGTGGGCGAATTGGATATAAAAATAGATGAAAATTTAAAACTTTTAGACATTAGAAATGCTATAATGGAAAGTCCAGATTATGATGCAGAATTTACTAAAGAATTTTTGAATCGTATTATAAGGGATAGGAAAGATAAAGAAGATTTTGCGCTTAAAGAAAAAGAATATGAAAGGTTATTTGAACTAGAGAAAACCAAATTACAAGTACAAGATAGTGTTGCTCCTGATGCAATATTACCTACCATGACCTTTTCTTCCGTAGACACAGGCATGCCAAAATTAGAATTAAGCAAATTAATCCCCAATTCCGATCCGAAAACCGCTGATATAACCTTATATTTAGATTTATTTGAAAAACGATTAACATTTTTGAAGGTACCAAAACCAAAGTGGGTCGTATATCTTGTAGGTCTTTTGCCAACTAATTGCAAACTAATCGCCAAACTAATTGCAAAAGAATCAGTTGATGATGCTCAGAATTATGATAATGTTAAGGAAATTCTCTTAAAACGTTTGAAATTAAGTGTTGAGAAGTTTCGACAACTTTTTGCCCAACACCGTTAATGTCCAGAAAGTACATGGCGAGATTTTTATTTTGATTTGCAAAATTATTTTGATGGGTGGCTTAAAGAATCTAAAGTTTCAACGTTGGAAGAGTTAAAAAAATATTAATACTGGCAGAACAAATAAAAAAGAAAGCTCCTCCCGGATACAAAGAGCATTTTTTGGACCACTGGAGCGAGTGGAACAATTCTCTTAAACTTGCCGATAAACTAGATTCATATGAAGAACTTAGACTAGTAAGAAATAAAAATGTTACAAAGGAATCCCCTAAATTCCCCCATCGAAATGCTTAACAAAATTCTAAAACTGTGTCATCAAGAGATTATACGAAAAGTAAAGATCGACCACGTGTTAGTTGCTATGGTTGTGGCAAACCAGGTGTTATTAAGGCTAAGTGCTCCGCTTGCTCCGCCTCTTCTAGGAAAAGTTCAGCTGAGTTCAAACTGAGTTCAAGTTCTAATGACCGTTCACTTTCGGTCATTATCTATCAAAGAACCTCAGTCGACACTTATAAGAGTAAAAATTAATGGAATAAATGGAATAGTGTGTGGTGACACTGGAGCCAGTCACACTATAGCTAGTGAGACATTATATCGCCTCTTAACAAAACGAGGTGTAGAATTTGAGAAAACTTGTATGAATGTACGTTAGCTGATGGTCTCCAAAAAGAAACTTAAATCTATTCAGCCAAAGTAGATGTACAAATTGAAGGACGATCTTTCCGAATAACTTTGTTTGCGTTACCTACTGCAAAGAATAACAGAACATTGTTGGGAAATGATTTTTTGCGTACTGCTGGAATCGTTTTGGATATTCGAAAGCATATATGGTATTACCATGATAATCCAAAGCAGAAATTTGATTTCAGGGAAGAGGATTTCAGACCGTCTGAAAATTCAGTATATTCTGCTGAAGTTAACGAGCTTATGTTAAAAGAAAGTGAAGGAGCCCATCTTTGTGATGAACAAAGGTTAGAACTGAATAATTTATTGAATGAATATGAAGATATCTTTGAACCAGGGGAAGAACCGACTAACAAAATTCAACACTATATTGACACTGGAAGTAGTCTTCCTGTCGCAGTACCGCCGTATCGCATGTCTCCAGTAAAGAAAGAGATGTTGAAGAAAGAGCCAGTCGAGTTGTTAGCTAGCGGAACAATAGAAGAATGTGAATCTCCTTATGCTTCACCGGTGGTACTAGTACCTAAGCCTAACGGTCAAGCGCGACTTTGCGTAGATTATAGAAAACTAAATTCTATTACAAAAACTGATAAATAGCCTTTGCCTAGAATTGATGACCTTCTTCACGAAGCTAAACATACCGCTTTTATGTCAACAATTGACTTAAGGAATGGGTATCACCAAATTGAAGTAAATCCTGCAGACCGTGACAAAACTGCGTTTATTTGTCCTTTTGGAACTTTCCGATACCGCAAAATGCCTTTTGGCCTGAAGAACGCTCCATCGACCTTTCAACGTATGATTGATAATTTTAGAAATACCTTAAAGACCATATTAGTCCTTTCCTATTTAGATGATATTATCATCTTGTCTGAAACTTTTAATGAACATTTAGATAATTTGAGTGCAGTTTTTAAGAAATTACGAGAATTTAAGTTGCACGCTAACCGTGAAAAATGCAATTTCGCTTGTAACCGTGTAAAGTACAGTCGGTAACAAAAGTGTCCGAACACTAGCGAAAATTCCTATGTAAAAAAAGTACACTTCATGCGGTTTTGTTAGATAAATCCTTGTCGAATACTGTTCTTAATCAGTCTAAGAAAATGATTCGATAAGGATTTATTTAACAAAACCGTATGAAGTCTATTTTTTTTACATAGGAATTTTCGCTAGTGTTCGGACACTTTTGTTGCGGACTGTATCTGGGACATTACATTACTAGTAAAGGAATTGAAGCTGATCCTGATAAAACTGCTGTAATACAAGAAATACCAGCTCCAAAGAAGGTAAAGCAACTGCAGTCCTTCCTGCAACCTTGCTCATGGTATAGAAGGTTTATCCCAAAATTCTCTGAAGTTGCTAGACCTTTGACTAATTTGACGAAGAAAAACGCTGTTTTGGTTTGGGGAGAAGAACAAGAAACATCTTTCAGAACCCTAAAACATCTTCTAATGAGTCCACCCATTCTCAGACAAAATGATCCAATTAAACCATATATATTAGGAACAGACGCTAGTAACTATGCCGTTGGTGCAGTTTTATTACAAGGCACTGGAGCAGAAGAACATCCGATTGAGTATGCGAGTAGGTTACTCACAAAGACCGAAAGAAACTACTCCACGACCGAAAGAGAGGCCTTAGCCATTGTATGGGCGTTGGAGAAGTTTCGTGCATATATTGACGGTCAGGAAGTCAAAGTAGCAACCGACCATCAACCTCTTAGATTGTTAATGAACTTAAAGTCTCCAACAGGTCGCCTCGCGCGATGGGCACTACAGGTACAATCCTTCAACCTGAAGATAGAATACGTGCCTGGTAAGGCTAATGTCGTTGCTGATATGTTGTCCAGACCTTACTGTCCACACGAAGAAGGAATGTGAAATTTGTTCAATTTCAATAGATATCCCTCCACGAAGTCCAAGAGAAATACGAGAAGAACAATTAAAAGATGAAGATATAAAGAAAATTATCGAGTCTTTGGAAAGTATCGATAAGAATGAAGATTTCGCTAATTGGAGTGGTCGTGGTTACTTGATGAATATCAAGGCGCTTTATACAGATATTCTCCAGAAGCAGAATCAGAAGAAGCGCAATTAGTAGTCCCGGTTCAAGAGCGAGAAAGAGTGTCAAAAGAGCATCATGATGCACCCTAAGCTGGACATTACGGAATTGAAGGAACATTCGATAGAATCTCAAAGCGGTACTACTGGACTGGTATGCGAAGATATATTACAGAATATATCAAGAATTGCCCCGATTGCTGTCGTTATAAACCTAGTAACCAGAAGCCCTCTGAATTATTACAAACCCCGATTTATGATCAACGATTCGAATCCCTTTCAATTGATTTATTCGGTCTTTTACCTAAAAGCAATGAAAAGAAATGGGTCTTCATCATAGAAGATTGTGCCACCAAATGGGGGGAACTATTTGCATTAACCTCCGCAACTGCTAAAAAGTGTGTGATCACTCTAATAGAGGAAGTGTTCCTTAGGTATGGTTTACTTAGACGGGTAATAAGCAACAACAGGCCGCAGTTCGTAAGTGCTGTAATGCAACAAGTTTGTTACATCCTGGGAATCACACAAACCCTAACTCGGGTTTATCATCAACAGGCAAACCTGTGGAAAGGAAGAACAGAGATCTAAAACCCCGTCTGGCCATGTTGGTTGGAAATGATCATACTACCTAGAGTGAGAAGCTACCAACAATTAGATTCGCCTTAACACAGCAAAATGTGATTCAACCGGCCAGACCGCTGTATATCTCATGTTTGGGCGAGAACTACGTACTTCCGATGATATTGCGAATGATTTCCGGAGTGTTGTCCGCAATGATAATTTCGTTCCCGAAATAACACCGTACTTGAAGAGATTCGCCAATTTCACGAAACAAGTACGAGATCGAATTGAGGAAAGACAAGACCAGCATAAACGCTGTGCAGACAGAAAATTTAAAAAGGCTCCTTCTTTCAAGCAAGATGACAAGGTATGGATTAATACCCACCCCATTAGTGATTCTATAAAAGATGGAACTTCCAAATTCATGCCGAGGCGCGATGGCCCTTATGCTATTTTATCACAGAGATCACCAGTTTCGTATACATTAAATACTATAGATGATCCTTTTACTCCCATAGGGAATTACCATGTATCCGCTCTTCAACCATATACAGGTCAGAACACAACTCCTGTTCGTCCGATCCAAAGGAGAGGTCGACCGATGAGGACTCCAGCCTCAACTAGTAGGAAAGATAGTCAACCACGACAACAGTTTCCCAAACGCACTGCTGTGCCCACCAGGAAGCAACCCCCCAGAAAAGCAAGCTGCGTACCGAGGACGACGTACACAGCTTGAGGGGAAGTGTGTAAAGAAAAAAAAAACTGATATAACAAACTAATACTTTTCTTCTTTAACATTGACTGTTAAAACAAGCTTTTCAAAGCTCCGAGTACGGTTTGTGAATTCCCCCCTTCCGATCGAACGATGTCACGTGACTCACTCAAAAAAAAACTATGATTAACTTTTGTTTTTAGTTGGTATGTTGATATAGCTGAATGCAGAGTCGAGGGACTCTAAGAAACCTGTAAAAAACATGTAATATTAATTCAAATAAAATCTTTATTGTAAATATTTTCTTTTCTTTGTGTACAATGTGCTTAGTATGTCATCATAATGTGTACGTCTTGAAATTAAATTTGTGTTTTATCTGTAATAACGAGTCAAGTCCTCTTTTATATATTTTCGAACATTTTGCATTCATTGTTGAAAATTTATCTTATTCTAATCTATTAATTTATTTTATTAGAGTAAATTTCGTAGTTTAGTTTCCATGCTACTATTTCCAATGCAACAATCCTCAAAATACATACTTATATGGAAAATTTTCAATTTTGTTATATTGATAAAATCTTAAGTAACGAATAGCTTAAGAAGTTTTCCTATTAGAATATTTGTAAACAGTCATGTTCATACAAGTACCATAAATGTTATTTTGAAGTTGTCTGATATATTTATGATCCTGAAAATGGCCGTTTATGCTCAATTTTGTATTCTTCTGCCATTTTAAGAGGATCGTACATTCCAAATAACTTACGAAATTTTATATTGGAAAATTCATAGTGATAGTCATGCCAGTATCCTAAATAATATTTCAAAAGTGGTCTGACACCTTTACGATGAAAATATCTCTCAAAATTGACGTTTATGTGAAATTTTGCCTTATACTGCCATGTTAAGAAATTCGTAAATTTCCAATAACTTGAGAAATTTTCAAAGTAGCATATTTATAGTTACTGATGTTCATTCCGGCACCAAAACTGATATTTTAAAACTGGTCTGACATTTTTACAGTAAAAAGTTTCCATTAAATGCACGCTTAAGTGAAATTTTGTCCTATTCTCCCATGTTAAGAAAATCGTAAATTTCTAATAACTTACGAAGTTTTTAAATTCGAATGTTGTAAATGAATGGGGTTCTTGCCAGTATCGAAAGTAATATTTTAAAACGTGTCTAAGCTCTTTGCGATCATTTGTTCGTGAGATATCGTGTAAACAGACTAACAAACTAACGGACTAACACTCTAACAGACACCCTACAGACGGACACCATACAAATTTTGTCATTTTCGGATTCCTCACCTGAAAACGTGTAAAAAGTCAAAAAACCGAGGTCTAAAATTTTCACGATTACCTAAGTTCCCCAAACCTATAGTATGATGGGGAACTAAAAACAAATTGTATATTAGAAAATGTACTAGAATTCAGCAAATAATTCGTAAATAAAAGTAAAGAAGAAAAAGCACTTTAACTGTACCCTTGCAATCTGTGTTTTTAAACAAGATAATAATTCTTTTTTGGGTGGAATTCAATAATTTTACTATTATTGGAAAAAACATAGTATAAGAGATTTCATTTTTAAAGAAACATATACATTTTCATTAATTCCATTTTTATAAAAATACTATAATTTGTTTTAATAAAAAATAATGATGAATAATGATTTTTCGCATAATCAAATTACGTAAAATACACCAAAATTGAATTTTTAATTTAAATTTAACATTTCAGTACTAACAATTGTTACCTTTGACAAGATAAATAAAAAATCTACGAGGGTTGTAAATTAAATAGTGGCAACTTAACCTTGAAACTCACAGAAGGGCGGGCATGCGCAAATAGGATATGGGAGCGGTGAGGTGGCGTTTTTGTCGATGTGTAGAGTGCAAAAAATAGTCGATTTGCTAAGAAAGGTAGTTGCTGTGTGGCGTTAAAGTGAGGAGTTTCTTTATCATCGCTCTAAAGCATGTTTGTTGTTGCAAATCCGCAGTCTCATTCCGACCCGAACGAAATGCTTGAACCTATCGTGCTACTGTCCTATACGGTAAAGCATTTGTGCCACAGGCTTCCTCTAATCCTCGATAGCATTCTGTTGCATTTTTGCCACGGGCAACTTCGATTTTAAGCCACGACCGCTGATCACCTTTTGAAAACATGCTTTAGAGCGATGGAAATGAAACTCCTCACTTTAACACCACACAACAACTACCCTTAGCAGATCGACTGTTTTTTGCACTCTACACATCGAAAACAGCACCACCTCACCCCGCTCCCATATCCTATTTGCGCATGCCCGCACTTCTGTGAGTTTCAAGGTTAAGTTGCCACTATTTAATTTACAAACCCTCGTATATCAATCTTTTTAATACATGGCCCACTGATGTATTTTGAAGTAGGGATTTCTGTAGGGTGAAAAATTTTTAGTGTAGGGTGAAAATGAATTTTTTATGGCTTTTGTAGGGAGAATTCGAATTTTCATCTGGCAACACTGGACCCTAGATAGAGAGAGACTGGACATTGAATAAACATGGCGGACATTCGTTCAAGAGATGGGCTATCTTTTCTAAGGCGATTCGAGAGCAGACGACGTATTTTGCAAAGGTTACTACGTTTTGGTAAGGAATCGCTTCATTGAGAACAAATTTTAAACAAGCATAAATTTTATCGCGCTTTGAATAGAATTCAAAATTTCAATTGCAGTCCAGATTTTTTTGCTTTGTCCTAATAGGTTAGTGAAAGTTATAAATAGTTTTTGAAAATTAGAATTACTTTCTAAGATTGGTGAAAAATTGCGTATATATGCATCGAAATACAACAATATAACAATTTAGATTTAATAAAATAAAGGCTAATGAAAATTAATACAAATTTTCAGCATTCAAACATGCTTTTTAATTGACTTACGAATTGTTCCAAAAGTAAAACCCAAACTTGTATAGAATACATAATTAAATATGGAATTTTAAAACATTAATAACGAAAAATAATCTGGTGTGTCACTCACACGACTTTCTCTTACCCTGAAATTTAATGCTATAAATACAGGTTGGAGATTTAGAGGTAAGATAACGATGTTATGTAAACCTATGTTAAACAATTCAAATTAGGCTTCAGGAGAGTTTTATATGATAATTAGTTCTGTGTGGGGGGGGGGCGCCCCCCCTCAACCCCCCGTTTCGTTAATGCACCTACATTTATATAGAATTTAATTCGGTTATTAAAAAATAATTTACCAAAATTATTATTTAAAAAATCATCTTTAATGATAATGCAGACGATTTGCATATTAGAGAAGTAGTATAGCACCAAATATAAAAAAAATAAAAAGTTCATTTTATTCTCAATATTAAAAAAAAAATACGATTTTTTTCTAAGTTTTTTTTTTTTTTTTTTTTTTTTTTTTCGTTAAAAGTAAAGAAAATTGATAACTTTGTTTTAAATTGTCGCAGATCGATGGTTCAACCATTCGTTTTATAGGTATTGGCGAGCTCTTTTGAAAGTTACCCATTACGAAAATTTGCTCCCCTCGAGGGGGAACATCCCCCCAGGGGGGAGGCGAGACACCTACATACACAATTTTTTTTTCCTAGTTAACTATCTCTATTATAAACAATATATATTCATTTCATTTGGTTTAGTGCAGTCTATAGATGTTAAACTGTACTTACCTGCAATTTCTCCCATAGACGTAATGTATTAGAATTCTCTTGATTGCCCCTGTACACGAACCATTTGCTTGATCTTAACGAAAAGCTTACTGTAGCATCCCTATACGATACACATTTAGAATACCAAGTTTGAACTTTCTGCCATAATTTGTTTTTGAGATATGCTGATAACAGACAGATACACACACACACACACACACACACACACACACACACACACACACACAGACCATTTGCTAAAAACATGATTTTCGTATTCAGGGGACCTCAAAACATGTAAATATAACAAAATCTCGCGTTCGAAAATTTGACCCAAAAACAATACTTTCTCTACCTTATGGGTAAGAGAAAGTAATAGAGGGGATAGGATATCGGAAGTCAGTCAGCAAAGAGCGTTAAAGATTAATAAAATAAAACTCTGAATTATATTCGTATGTATTTCATAGTTTTCCAGAAATTTTATCCTACTTAGACAGTAATTTAGAAAACAGATTTTTAACTTTCACTCTCTTCTTAACAAGAAAGTTTTAGTTAATAACCTAATTTTGGTTGACTTGGGAGATTTCTGTATTTTACTTCATTTTTTGTTCCAACTTTTATTTTAATGTTTCTGAACCTCAATATTTTAAGCGACACCATTCATTTTAATATTATGTATTAATTGGATGTCCAAATTTCCAGTTTTGTAGGAATATAATAATACAACAATATAACAATTTAGATTTAATAAAATAAAGGCTAATGAAAATTAATACAAATTTTCAGCATTCAGACATCCTTTTTAATTAACTTACGAATTTTTCTAAAAGTAAAACCCAAACTTGTATAGAATACATAATTAAATATAGAATTTGAAAACATTAATAACGAAAAATAGAGGGGGTAGGAAATCAGAAGTCAGTCAGCAAAGAGCGTTGAAGATATAAAATAAAACTCTGAATTATATGCGTATGTATTTCATCGTTTTCCAGAAATTTTATCCTACTGAGACAGTAATTTAGAAAACAGATTTTTAACTTTCACTCTCTTCTTAAGAAGAAAATTTTAGTTAATAACCTAATTTTGGTTGACTTGGGAGATTTCTTATTTCCTTTTTTGTCCCAACTTTTATTTTAATGTATCTGAACCTCGATATTTTAAGCGACCCCATTCATTTTAATACTATGTATTAATTGGATGTCCAAATTTCCAGTTTTGTAGGAATATGATAATATAACAATTTAGATTTAATAAAATAAAGGCTAATGAAAATTAATACAAATTTTCAGCATTCAGACATCCTTTTTAATTAACTTACGAATTGTTCCAAAAGTAAAACCCAAACTTGTATAGAATACATAATTAAATATGGAATTTGAAAACATTAATAACGAAAAATAGAGGGGATAGGAAATCAGAAGTCGGTCAGCAAAGAGCGTTAAAGATTAATAAAATAAAACTCTGAATTATATGCGTATGTATTTCATAGTTTTCCAGAAATTTTATCCTACTTAGACAGTAATTTAGAAAACAGATTTTTAACTTTCACTCTCTTCTTAACAATAAAATTTTAGTTAATAACCCAATTTTGGTTGACTTGGCAGATTTCTGTATTTTACTTCCTTTTTTGTTCCAACTTTTGTTTTTATGTATCTGAACCTCAATATTTTAAGCGACACCATTTATTTTAATACTATGTATTAATTGGATGTCCATATTTACAGTTTTGTAGGAATATAATAATAATAATATATAAACTGAAAATCGTATTTGAGAAAGCGTAAAATTTTGTTTCTTTTTAATTTTTATTTTCTTAAAAACGTTCATTGCAATAACTGTGAATATTTTAATAATAAGATATAAAAAAAAAAAAAAGTAGTTTAATAGTTTAATAGTTTTTTTTTTTCAGATATATAAATTAAGGATAGTCAGAAACATTTAATTCCGTTCTTTTTATAATCGTTTTGCATGAAAATAATTTTAAAAATAAATTTCGTTTCTTAAAATGCTTGAACAGGGGAGCAGCCCCGGAGCACCGCTCCAAGAGCGGAGTTGAGCTATACGAGGACCGAAGTCCACGTAGGGCTGTCCCGGGAAGAACCCCCTGCACGCAGGAGGGACATCAGGGCAGTTCCAGCCCTGCCTGGCGTTTATTGAAGCGAAAAAAAGAATTTACAAAAATCGCCAGGGTTAACCTTCTCGCGACACAAGGGCGATAAAGAATGCCGGGCATAAGCCCCACGCGACAAAGGGCATTCTAGAGCTATAGTATTTACAAATTAAGTACAATTTGCTAGTTTCTTGAATCAATCACGGTTTGCAAACTTGAAATTCTTGATACAATTGTTTTGGAGCTTGGTGTTTGCACACTTGAGAGTCTTTGCACTTTTTGTAGACACTGTAGGGGCATAACTGCCGGGACTATGTCCCATCGCGACAATGGGCAGTTTGCCGGTTATTAGATTACCGCCAGGGCTGTTGCCCCCTCGCGACAAAGGGCGGTAGTTTGGGGATATATGAAATTATTTAGCTGATTGATGCAGCCGTGCAGGTAACCATGTACTGAAAGCTTAATCTATTAGGTTTACTATTTCATTTAGGAGGGAGTAGATATTATTTAATTTGTTGGTTAGGCTTTTACGATTGATAATGTTGTCCAGCCAGTTGGCTGGGCGTGGGGAGGGATTTCGGAGATGAAATTTTCTAGTTAAGTGACAGTGGTAGTAATAATGATTGGGAGTTCCCTCTTCACCGCAAGGGCACAAGGGAGATCGCCGGCAATGAAATTTGTAGAGATACGGCGGGAAGGGGCCATGACCAGAGAGAAACGCGGTTATAGGAGGGGTGAGGGACCAGGAATTGGCGCTAACCCGTGGGATCAGGTCAAAGGTGTATCTGCCTTTGTCTGACTCTTCCCACAGGCTTTGCCATTTTAAGCTGAGAATTTGTTTGAGTCGTGTTTTTACGTACGAGGATGGAGCGGGGAGGGAGAATTCAACAGAGGGTAATTCTGTGGCCCCTTTCGCCAATGTATCCGCAAGTTCATTGCCTGCGACTCCCTTGTGGGCAGAAACGTGTGCCAGGGAGACTTTTAGATTTAAAGACGTTTGGAGATTTTTAATTTCCAGAATTTGAGGGTGTCTGCTCCTGTGGCGAGCTATGGCGAGCAGACCCGAGAGGCTGTCACTGAAAATGCTGAGCTCTTGGTAGTGGGGTTGGTTGTTTGCCCAGTCCAGGGCTTTTTTAATAGCCAGAATTTCAGCCTGGAAGACGGTGTTGTAGTCTTCAAGTCTGCCCGCCCACCGATGGAGGACCTCATCCGTGTCTAGGGCACAAAAAGCCGCTCCGACACCTTGATCGGTCTTCGAACCGTCAGTGAAGATCGCCACTGGAGCAGAAGGGAAAAAGCTATTTTTAGAGCAGTTAGTTACGAGGGAAGCAACGTCCTTTCCTGGGTGTATATTCCAGCTGCAGGTTAAGGATTGGATTGGGGTGTTGGGAAAAACTGTTTGAGAGAGTTCTGAGTCATTCAGTTGGAGGATTCTAGTTTTAATATATGTCTGGGACACCTGCAGATGGGCGTGAGGAATCCCAGTGATGACGGTGAGGGCATCAGTGGAAATGGTTTTGAAGCCTCTTGCTATTTGCAGGAGGAAAGGCCTTTGTGCTGAGTTTAGGTGAATTATTGCTTGTTTTCTGAGGTGACCACCCCAAATGCCAGCACCATATGTAAAAATCTTCTCTACTATTGTGGTAGACCAGATTTTTAGGAGGGAGGTGGAGATACCCCACCTCTTCCCCACCATTTTCATTGAGTTATGGTATATGGAGAGTGTTTTCAGTTTAAGGTATTTAATGTGAGCTAGCCAGTTGAGATGGTCATCAAGAATAATGCCCAGCAGTTTTAATTGTTTCACATGATGCACACTGATGCCATCAATTCTCATCTTGGGGTTCTTCTGGAGGGCTTTGGGAAAGGTGAGAGTTAAGGCTTGAGATTTTGAGGGGGAAAGCTGAAGGTCTAAATCTTTAAGGATTTGGCTGAATAGGGAAAAGGCTTCCTGGGCTTGTTCCTCCAGATCTCTTCTGTGAGGCCCCGAGAGAATAACTGAGAAGTCATCCGCATAAGCAAAGGTGGTAAAGCCCGCAGTGACCATGCGTCGCAGGATTGAATTTGCGATTAGGTTCCAAAGGATTGGACCTAGGCATGAGCCCTGGGGGCAACCTTTCGTTTGTGGAAGTTCTGAAGTTCCCCCGCCCCAATTGACGAGGATTTTCCTTCCCGAAAGGTAAGTGCGGATGACTCCGGCAAGATTGCTCGGGCAGTTAAGTTCCTGTAGTGCGTTAAAAATGTGGAGCCACTCTACGTTGTCAAATGCTCCTTTGATGTCGAGAGAGATGATTGAGGTGTATTTCTTTGCATTTATGCTAAGGGCGCAGGAATCTGTGACTGCTTGTAAGGCCTGTTCGCAAGATCTGCCCTCTCTGAACCCGAATTGATTTTGGTAGAGGAGATGGTTAGTTTCTAAATAGTAGTTTAGTCTGGATACAACTAATTTTTCCAATAGTTTGCCTAGAGTTGGAAGTAGGCAGATCGGCCTGTATGATGTGGGTTCAGAGGGAAGTTTCCCTTGCTTTAGAAAGTACACCACTTCACCTCTTCGAAGGCACTGTGGGAAATAATGAAGGTCCAGGCATTTGTTAGCCCATCCTAGTAATATATGTGGCAATGTGTTAAAGGTGTTTCTTAAGATTTTAAAGTCTATGTTGTCTGGACCTGGTGCCTTGTTTGTGTTGAAGCTGTGCAGAGTGGCTTTGACCTCGGCCTCCGTGAAGGGGACATCCGAGGGGGCCGGGAAGGAAGGTTCTGGGTGTTGTGAATAAATAGTGTCCGGGAAAAGAATTTCTGTTATGTGTTCCGGGTTATTTTTCTTGGAAGAGAGAGCCGGAGGACGTTCAAGTTTCAGCTCGGTGGGTGTGAAGAATTTGTTGGTGAAGAATTTCTGGCGGTGCCGAAAGCGTTGGATTGAGATGAGCAGAATTTTTTCCATGCGTTGTGTTTTGCTGTGTTTACGTGTTTTTTGAAAAGGGCTGAATGGCGTTTAATTTTTATTTTGTGTTGTGCAACCAATGAAGGATCTATGTATTTCAGTTGTCTCTTTAGGTCTGTGAGATGGTTACGCATGGAATTCTTAAAATGCTGTAAAACTTAAAAAAAAAAAGTTCAAAACATGTTGAAATTATTTCTATTCACTGCTTTAAGGATGTTGTAAGTGTTAGAGTTAACGCCAGTTGACTAGGCTTGGTCTGTGTGGCGTGTCTTCCATGAAGGTTTTAGCCCATATTTAAGCAGGTTTCGTAAAAAAAAAAAAAAAAAAAAAAAATTGGAAAAAATTGAAAAAATCTTGTTTTGCCAGCAAAAGCTCTCTGCCAGCTTTAATGGTAAAAGAAAAGATGTATTGTATTTCTAGTGGAATTGAAATTAACTAGATGTATTTACTGCAGAATTACATATAAGACATAATTTTAATGTTTTAAAAGAACCTTAAAACAACAATAATAATAATAGAGTATATAGGAATTATTATTATTATTATTATTATTATTATCCTCTTCCCATTTTTCGAAAAGTTTTAGATGTCAGATACAAAATTTTCTTAACAATCCGCTTTACCATCAATATCTTTACTATAACTTATTTTTTAGTACAATTATGTCTCATCACATTCTGAGTAGAGATGCAAAAAACCCGGGAATTTAAAACCAAGGGAAAAAACCCGGGAGTTTTGGGGAAAAAACTGGGAAATTTGGGAACTTTGGGAATTTTGCGGGGAAAAAACAAATTAGAAATTTCTAAAGCAAATAATATGTTCTTTATTTTATATAAAAAACAATTTTAAAGACTTTGATATACTGATAAACTTATAACATTGTTTTAATTTATCATTTTATTTTCAGTTTATCAGAACTGCAGCCCAATCCTTAGCTTTTCATATATAAACAAGTCATACTTTATATATCTGAAAAGATATTCCAATATAAAACCCTTTTTACTAGATTTAATATGGTGATATTTATATAACTAAATATAATTACAAAATATATAAGCTTAAAAGATAATGATATGATTAAGAAAAATGATTCTTTGAATCATAACATGTTATTTTTCTTAGGCTTGTTGATTGGCAAAAATTAGACTTAGGATTGTTATAAGCATTTTTCTCCACAGACACCTCTTACATATAGTTTTAATTCCACAAGATAACATTATTTCATAAGCCTAAAATTCAATTAATTTCACTACATTATTCTACATAAAATAGCATGTATTAGCTACTTTTGTACTCAGCAAAAATAATTGTTTTTTTCCTTTAAGCACTACAAATTTTTATATTATAATTGCTATAAATATAAAGTTTTATATAATAAATAAAATTACAGACTTTCCACTTTTGATTCAGTTGGTAAAAATGCTAATATTAACGAATATAGTGACAGAAACATACTGTTAGTGTTAGCGATGAATTAATTATAATTAATTATTTTCTTCGTTTACGGAATGAACATGAACATTGAAGATGCTAGAATTAGCGGGAATAAGAGAAAGGCAATAAGTGAAATCTACGCAGAAGTTAACGTTGAAATTAATTTAAGGATCGGAGGCTATTTATACACAAAAAATATTTAACAAATACAAAAATTATAAAAATATTCATAATTTCAAAATTCCCAGTTTTGGGGAATTTTCAAAATTTCCAATTTTGTCTTAAATTCCCAGGGAAAAAAACCGGTTTTTTTCCGGGAAAAAACCGGGTGTTTTGAAAGCCTTGCATCTCTAATTCTGAGTAACTTTTAAAAGGTGGATAGACTAACTTAACTTAAACTTAATAATCACTTAATAATCACTGACATTTGTGTAAAATTATAAACTACCACTTTTTTAGGTTCATGCAATGTGCATGAAAGAATTTCGATAAAGTATTAAAAAAAAGGAGTGGGGCAGATTCTTACTTGCGGTTCAATGGAAGTCATAGAATTTACTGAATAAAAGAAAATAATAAAACATTATTCAAGCAGTAACCCACTTTTAAATCCCACTTTATAATCCCACTTTTAAAAATTTTTGGTTGCTGTTGAATAAAAAAAGTCACGCAATCTGTACTAGGTGGCGCTGTCTACCGCTTCAACTGTTGCCAAGTTTCCGAGCTACGCGACAGACATCTAGTTTAGGAGGCTATGGCCTAACAAAGCCTCGATTGAGAATTGAAATAGCGTTGTATTGGTATAGTCATCTAGTGTCTAAAGATGAAACAAAAATCCTTCGCGTATTTATTATATGTTACGTTTTGGATTCGTGACAGTTTGTTCTGCTAATATACTATTGTTTTCATTTTTATTTTTCCAGTTTTATACTTACTTCATTTTCATCATTTATCATCTTATTTAATTATTAATCTCATCACTTATTAAATCATTTTTTTAGGTAATTTATCATCATTTTCAAGTCTAATCAATTTATTTTTCGTCTCATTAATCATCCTTCTTATGTCTATTCTTGATATTTGAAATGTCGGCTTCTTCAAGTGTAGAGAAAAGTGAAATTCTTTTAGATTCTACTTCTGAATATGAATCAACTTCAAAAACATTCCTCTGCGATGCTCGCAAGAATGTTTATAATTGTTATAAAGCATTGAAAAATCATGTGAAAAAAATGTCCTGAAGAACTCGATACCTTAGCCTCAAACTTAAGAGACACTAAGTCTTATAAATTTAAATATGATCGCTGCAGACATCAGTTTAATCATGTTTATAACTTAAAATCACATATGAGAAAAGTGCACAATTCTGTGGAATCTGAAAAAAGCACAGAATATGAAGAAATGTCCTTTATGCCAATATGAATGTTCTGCAGAAGAAATGCATAATCATTTTGATGAAAAACATAATATAAAAATTGAAAGTATTGAACTAGTATTTAATGATTTTAATGAGTTTTCTATTTGGAAAGAAGAGACTGAATGCCAGTGCAAATTTATTTCAAAACGAGGAGCCTCAATTTGAACAAAAATTAAAAAACATTATTTTATGTGTCATCGTTCAGGATTTTATATTTCAGAGGGGAAGGGACTAAGGTATCTGAAGACACAAGAAAGCTATAAGATTGATGGATACTGTCCAGCTGGAAATAAAGTCACAATAAATGAAAAGGGTGCATGTATTATAAAATTCTGCCCTACTCACGTTGACCATAAAAATGGCCTTGGACATCTGAACCTTACAGATGCTGAGCATCAATCCATAGCTGCAAAAATTGCTTCTAAAATCCCATTTGCAGTAATTTTAGATGAAATTACAGATTTAAAACTCGAGAGAATTCATTTACTCACAAGAAAAGACATATAATATTGAACAATCTTTCAATATCGGGTCTAATGCCATAAGACACAGCAATGATGGCACAAGTGTAGAAGCAAGGGTAAATGAAGAGCAATCTAAAGAAGTCTCTTGCATATTATTCTATAAACCCCCAAGGAACTATAGATGATGACTATCGTCTTCTAAAAGAGGAAGATTTTATTTTGATTATCATGAATGAGGCCCAAAGTTCTTTGTTAAAGAAATATAATTCTCATATTTCCAATAATAGAACTCATGGTACAAATAGTTATGACTTTGAGCTCATAACTTTACTGGTATTAGATGACATGAGGCAAGAATTCCCTGTTCATTTATGATCTCAAACAGATCAGATTACATTGTGTCTTTTTTTTTTTTTTTTTTTTTTAATTAGGAAAGAGTTGGTGATATTTCGCCAAATGTTTTTATGTCAGACCTTGCTGAATCTTTTTTCATTGCATGGTCAGACACTTTTGAACAACAGTCAAAGCATAGGCTATTTTGCTCATGGCACGTTCATCGTGCATGGAGGAAAATTTTATCTAAAATACAATCGAAAGAAATGCAAATGCAAACATACAAAGTTGTAAGGACTCTAATGGAGGAAACAGATCCTTAGATATTTAAATTCTTTAGAGCAATGTATGAAAGAACTGAGTGAAAATAACAGAACAGCGGAATTGGTAAATACTTTGTTGAGAACTATTCAAATTGTACTGAATCATGGGCATATTGTTATCGCGTTCAATCTCGATTAAATACGAATATGCATATTGAACGCAGGCACAGAACTTTATTTATTTAAATATATTTATTTAACAACACGTTTGTAAGCATAACACGGTCCTAATTACTTCCCAGTAAAGAAATTGCACATGGGAAGACTAGACATGAGTACAAATAATACATTATCTGCAATTTAGGAGTTTTCGATTTTTAAGGGAAGGGAGGGGGGGAATCTATTTTTGGCGGGAAATATCGAAAATTCTTGATTTTTGAGTAGAAGTCTAACAAAAATGGAACAAAGATATTCAAAAAGACTATGCGATTTCCTTAGTATATTTTAAAAAAAAAAGTTTTGGGGGGGGGGGGGGGAGGGGGGGGTTACAAGGGGGAAAATTCGAGACACCCCTTTTAGCGCTTTTGTCCTGTGAAATCTATGGAAATTGAGGTCACGAATTTTCATAATTGGATTGTTTATAAGTATCGACACCTATAGTAACGGATTTATCAAAATTTACCCCCGTTCCTCCCTTGGACGCAGTCAGAAGGCAAAAATGATATTTGTAAGCATAACTCGGCTTCAAATTACTTCACAGTGAAGAAATTGCACAAAGGAAGACTACATATTAGTACAATTAAAACACTATCTGTGATTTAGGAAATTTCGAATTTTATCCATATCTTGGCGGGAATTTTTCCAAATTCTGGATTTTTGAGTAAAACTCTGGAAAAAATGGAACAAAGATGTTAAAAACAGCTATGCGACTTCTTTAGGGATATTTCCAAAACACATTTTGGATTTTTTTTTTTTTTTTTTTTTGTGGTCTGCCATTTCTTTTTTTTTTTTTTTTTTTTTTGGTGGGGAGGGGGGTGAAAGTATGTGTCACAAAGGGCAAATTCCAGGCATCCTTTTCAGAGCTAAATTTTTCCAGGGAAATTTATGAGATCTGCGGTCACGAAGTTTGGTGCTTGGATTGTTTATATGGTATCTGGCACCTAAAGGAAAGGGATTTATCAAAATACCTCGCTTCTCCCCCCCTGGAGGCAGGAAGCAAAGAAACGTTTGTAAGCATAACTCGGTCCCAAATTACTTCACGGTGAAGAAATTGCACATGGGTGAGATTAGACTTGAGTATAAATAAAACATATGTACCATTTTGAAATTCTTGATTCTTAAAGAAGAGAGGGGAAAAATCATTTTTTCGGGGGGAAATTTCAGAAATTCCGGATTTTTTAGAAGAGCTCTACTAAAGATGTTACAAAGGTATTAAAAACAGTCATGTGTCTGTCTTCTTTAGGATATTTCTAAAAACATTTTTTCGTTTTTTTTGTGATTTTCTACTTTATTTATTTTATTTTGTTTTATTTTATTTTATTTTATGGGTAAGGGGAGGGAAGGCGGTTACGAGGTAGCAATTCAAGAACCCCCCCCCCCCCCCCTATTTTAGCGCTAAATTTGTCTTGGGAAATCTGCGGTCACGAAATTTGGTGCGTAAATTGTTTATATGTATACGAAACTTATTGCAACGGGATTTTACGAAATCCCCCACCCCCTTACCCCTTTGAGGTCGAGGGGGCAATAAACAGGTGTAAAAATACATTTTCTCATTTGAATTCGCCTTAAAGTATCTTAGATTGGCGAACTTTGGTGTGTGGATGTTGATTAGGTGTACGCATTATGTACTTTGTCGAGATTTCACAAAACTTCGAATTTAGCCATTGGGGAGGGGAAGTAAGAATCGGTTAAGTTGTTGCCGAAAGCAGTGGAAACACGGATTCCTCAAGTCGCGAGCGAGAAAAATCTCTACCGAATACAGCGGGAACTTTAACTCGGGTTAATTAATAATGATATGGGATTTTGACAACTCATTTAAGTATTGTGTCCAGCGAAGCGGAAAGCCTGGTAGTGCATTTATATATATTTATATATATATATATATAGATACATACTTGCCAACATACTAATTAATATTCCGTAGTATTGTTAGCTCCGCCTTCTTTTTTACACCGGTATCTTTTTAGATTATTTTTCCTCTTATTTTATCGTAATTGCATTTGGAGAATATTACTCTAAAAATTTACTGGTGTGAGAAAAAGGGCGGGGCTAACAAGACTACGGAATATTAATTAGGATGCTGGCAAGTATGTAGATATAGATATATATATGCACACAGTGTTGAAAATTGTAAATCATTATGAAATTTAGCTTACAGTACTTGCCTGCCAACTTACTAACTAATATTCCGTAAAATAGTTAGAACCTGCCTCTTTTGCTACACCACTTTATTTTTAAACAAATCTTATTCAATCGTAATTACGATTAAATAGGAAGAAAACTATTCTAATAAAAGACTCGTGTAAAAAAGAGGTGGGCATTATCAATCTTGCGGAATATTAATTATTAAGTTTGCAGGTATGATAGAAGATACATTATTAAGGGTATGAAAAATTATAATACCCCAATTTTTTATTTACTATTACAGTCAATTCGATGAAATTCAAATTCAGTTATAAGCCAAGTAATTTTAATTACAAGAGTAAAGTTGGTTTAATAAACATTTATTTTACATTACTAAATATTAAAAGAAACTTTAAAATATACGATAAAAATTAAGTTAAATTAGGAAATTCATTTAAAAGATTACATAAATAAATAAATAAATTGACTTTTTGTTTTAAATTTTAATTGCTAACCGGCATTAGTTTATATTTCATTTCATATGCATTTTGCTGATAAAATTGTTTTGCATTGTCTTTTAATATACTATTTTCAAATCTATTACTGTTATTGCAAAAAACAGTTGTAATTTCAAAATCATTATGCATACAACTACACAGGAAGCAGCAAGTTTTGACTGCAAAATTCGTCAAATGCCACTGACGACATTATGAATTTCAATACCTGCCAATATTCTGGTTAATATTCCACAAAATTATTAGTACGCACTTCTTTTTCTGCACCACTTTTTAGAGTATTTTTCTTCAAATGGAATTACTATTAAATAACAAGAAAAATATTGAAAAAAAAAAAGAAAAAAAAAAAATGGCCGTTACTAACAATTTTATAGGATATTAATTAGAATTTTGGTAGAGATGCGGATTTGTAAGCTTTCATTCCTTAATTTGATTTCGTCCTATTCTTTGATTTTTTTATCTATATATTTATATTTCGCTAATTTTTTACAAATTTCCGTATATATTTTTATATGTATGTATGTAGTACTCCCAATTATGCTAATTTATCCGTAATATCTTTAGGCCCCGCCTTTTTCCCCCACCAGTAAATTCGCAGAGTAATATTTTGCAATACGTACTCACCATTAAATAATAAGACTATTATTCTACAAATATACTGGTGTGAAAAAAGGCGGGGCCTAACATTATTACAGATAAATTAGCGTAACTGGCAGGTCTATTTATCTATGTATATTTATATGTGCTATATTATACATAAGTTGTATAAAAACAATAAGTATTTTTAAATGAAATTTTTATAGGTGTATGAGCACTTCTAAAATCTTGATTCCCATTAAAATATGAAAAAAAAAAAAAAAAAAAAATCTGTTGTGAAGCAACCACACGACTTCCATTACCCAGTATTTAACGTGCAATTTTTAAAAATGTGATCAGAAAACATAAAATTGACCTAGCGAAGTAGACACCTAACAAATTTCCTATACGGGAAACCTGATATATAAACATGTAAAACAAAGTTTACATAGAGAGTTTAAAAATAGGGGGGAGGGGGGATAACACCAATTTCTGAGATCTAAAACTGACCTATCTAAGCAGGATGACTATTAATTTTCCTGTAATAACAACGTATTATATGAGAAAGGATATCTAAAATGGATTTATGTAACAATTTTCAAGCAAATCGTTAGAGCAGTTTTTGAAATACCAACTTTTACCAAAACTCTGGCATACTGAATTATTGACCAGAAAACAATAACTACATACAAAAGGATATTTTAAAAAGAGTTAATAATGGCAAGTTTGAAAGGAATCCGTACAGCCGTTTTTAATAAAATGCACTTGCGAGACCTGAAATTGAGCTATTTATACAGGGCGCCTATGAATTTTCCTGAACTAACCAACTATATCATCCGAAAGGATATCTAATAGAGTGTTTATGTAGCAATTTTAAAGAAAATCGTTAGGGCCGTTTTTGAGATACGGACAACGGTTCCAATTCTGGTTTTCCAATTTTCACCAAAATTTGGAAAATTCATCTGTACAATAGTTCTGTCTTAATTCTGAAGTTTCGTAGCGCTATCTTTATAAGTTTCGGAGATATGATAATCAGAAGATTCCCCACACACATACACACACACACACACACTGACCAATTGCCAAAAACTACTTTTTTGGACTCAGTAGACCTTAAAACAGGTAAATCAGATGAAAACTCGACATCGAATTTTTCGACCGAATACAATACTTCCATTACCTACGGTAATCGGGTAATGGAAGTAAAAAAGAATATTACCAAATTGCATTCTACTTTTGAAATGATGATTGTTATGACCTATAGTATAATGTATACGTATGGTTCGTATACATTATATCTATATAGTGCACTATACTTTCGATTCGATTATCCGCGGAATCGAGTGGCACGAATTTCTGAAATAAACCACAAAAAGGCTGAGGATAAGAGATAAGGACATGAAATTATTCTAGCAAAAAAGTGCTAATGAATACCTGCCAACCACCTTATTAATAAACGGATTATTTTTTGTACCTGCCCTTTTTTTCACACCAGTCTTTTTTTAGAGCGATTCTTATTTAATCGTACCTACGTTTGAAGATAACACTAGTCGAAAAAAAAAAAAAAAAAAAAAAAAAGAGGGTAACAGAAATGAAATTAACTATTTTCAACTAATTTTGTAGTGCAGAATTAAAAAACAACAGTGAAAAATCTGTAACACGTACAGTTTTTTTGTTATGATTATGTAACCTGTATTGGAAGCAATGTACAAATGCCTTTAGAAGACATGCATTATTACTATCAATATTATTAATTTAGCATGGAATACTGTTAATATGGAGATAATATACATATTGTAGACTAAGAAGTATATAAAAACATGGAAAATACACTAAATGATTGAATTGTTATTATTTGTTATTTTGAAACCAAAATACAAAAAAATAGGCTTTTTCACGTCTAGTTCACAAATACAGAAAAACTTATCGGGTACGGGTTTATCAGTTCTACACTGAATACCTGTCATTTTGAACATGAAACTTTAACTATAAAACAGCACAATCATACTTAACAAAGAATATCTGTAAATTAGAATACCAGAAAAAAAAAAAAAAAAAAAAAAAAAATCAGAAAGGTACGAATACAGGGTTGCCAAACAGGGGTTGACAGCAGAGAGGATGGGCAGGGGGCAGGTTTGATAGCACGAAAGGTTATCATGTGTGATACAGTCGGCAGCAAAAGTATCTGAGCGCTAGCAATAATCCCTGTCTAAAAAAAGTACACTTAATACTGCATTGTTAAGTAAATCCTTGTCGAGTCATGTTCTTAGTCAGTCTAAGAACATGATTCGACAAGGACTTAATTAAAAAAAAAATAGTATTAAATGTACTTTTTCGATATAGGAATTATTGTCTAGTGCTCTGATACTTTTGCTGTCGACTGTATTGTAAAAATCATAAAAAAAATAGGGAAATTTGCCATTTTCTGATACTTTAACAAAAAACGGAACAAACATGGTTGCTGGGACTCTGAGTTGCCAGGACTCTGGGTTGCCAGCAGGAAGGGTTACCACCTGCGGTACTGTGAAAATGGAAAAAAATCGGGAAAATTGCCATTTTCTGATACTCTAACAGAAAAAAGTGACGTGGTGGGACTTTTTTACTTGCAGATATTTAAATAAAAATTGGAATTAATTATAAAAATAATAATTTGACCGTTGTTACCAAACCACTGTAGACCAGTGCAATTACTCTAAAAATAAAGTGGTACAGAAAAAAGGGCATGTCTTAAAAATCATCTGGTTCATAATAAGGATGTTGGTAAGTATGCAAATGCGTTGTACATCAAACATAATACAAACAATGAAAATATTCACAATTAGTAAACAGATTTCTATTTTATATACTTTACAGGATGTAAAAAAAATAAACAAAAATGTGCGCTTACGTTACGATGAAGCCAAAGTATAACCTGTAAGTTAATTTATGTACTAAATTAAACAGCACCGGAGACATACCAACATTTTAATTTATTCCGGAGCATTCATTGAAAATACCTTCCCCTTTTTTACAACACTTTGTTTGTAATGAAATTCTCTTCAGTATATAATTACGATTAAATAAAAAGAAAAATGCCCTTCAAGAAATGTGGTGTGAAAAAAAAAGGCGGGTACTAACAATGCTCCGAATTAAATAAAATGTCGGGCATGTCTGGTAGCATGCTGTACTGTATAAAATATAAAACAAAAATAACTTAGTTCATTATATTTACAGTCCCCCCCCCCCACCCTTAAAAAAAAAAAAAAAAAAAAAAAAAAGCAATATTTTTTTCCCTCTATATTGAAAAATTCCTTATCTTGATCCCACCCTTTTTCGTACTCACGCAGATAATCCGCTTGAGGATAATAGGAAGTCTAATGTATATATGTGTGTGTATTCCTTAAAAACTTAATTTTCACAAAATGAAATTATCTCTCTGGATGATTAAATGATAATTTTGCTTTTTCTCCCATCGAAATATACGTCTTTTTCACAAGCATAGATAGTAAGTAACATCCCATAATATTAACCCTTTGCGCTCGGCATATTTTCCGTAAGACACGCCTTTTGCCGTTCCTTTAAAACGTCACACGTATAGTCTCCAACTTACTATCTTTTGGCTACCGAATAACTGCAATAATTTGTTTTATTTTACTTAATCATTAAATAAAATAAATCTTTCTGTTAAAATTTTCCGGTAGCCGAAGGGTAGCCTATAGTTACACGTTTTAGAAAAATAACATTTCATTTGCAGAGTAACACCTTAAGGCGTGGCTCGATTTTTTAAAGTCCCCTCAAAAGAGACATACGAGCGATAAAGGTTTTTTATGTAACAATTTAAAAAAGAGAGAGAGAGAAAGGACATTAAAAAAAAAAAAAAAAAAAAAAAAACAGAAAGAATAGAAGATAACAACAAAAATGGCATCACTCTGATTAGGATCAGTTCCTGAAGATATAATCATTGTACTTTCAGATGAAACACGGGTAGGCCATCACACCCTAATCCTGATTTAAAATTGGTAATAAAAGATATTTATAATAGTCTATAGATTTCTGATAACGTTTAGTGTCGTTAACAATTTAGAGAGAATTTTAGCACATTAATATAGTTACAATAAAGTTTTTCAATTTTGAACAGAAAAGCAAATGTTTTTATGTTTTAATGGTATTATTAAAAATGAATTTATATAGTAATTATACTGTTTCTAGTAAAAGTATTTATATATCTACTAACCTGATAATACAAATACGATATCTGGGCATATTTTACAGAATTAACGTAGTACACAATTAAAAGAAACACCTAAGACGGAGTTGTTTGTAATTGCATTAAATACACAAAAAGTCGATAAATGTGAAAAATGTTGGAAATCGTTTCTTACGCCATTTTCATCTATAATGTTCAACTCTGATGAGGAAACCGAAAAGTTTGGGATTTGGAAAATGATTTTGAATCTTTCAGACTGGAGAATGTTAATAAGAAGATAGGTTAAGACGTTATTATTATTATTATTTGGTTTTTCAGTTTTAAAACATACTTGCCAATATCCTAATTATGAACCGGAAGATTTTTTAGTACACGCCCCTGTTACCACACCAGTACATACTTGCCAACCATCTCATTAATAACCGTACAATTGTTAACGCCCCCTGGGAAAACACCCCTTTTCTCACACCACTATATTTTTAGAGTTACTCTGTCTAAATGCTGTTACGATTAAATAAGACTAAACTTACTCTAAAAAATTATTGGTGTGGGAAAAAAGGCGGGTACTAAAAATTGTACGGTTCATAATGAGATGGTTGGCAAGTATGCCAGTATATTTTTTGAGTGTTTTTCTTCTTATTTAATCGTATTTAAATTCAGAGAAAATTACTCTAAAAATATACTGGTGTGGAAATAAAGGGACGTGTACTAAAAATCTTCCGGCTTGTAATTAGAATGTTGGCAAGTATGTTAAAATTACACATTTGATAAGATCATATTTGATCAGAAAATTGTTCAGGGTTATTTTTAAGAAAAACGAGTCAAATTTTTAATCATCCAAATTCAACTAAATTTAATTTTTAAACGTTTTTAATTTTCTAGTATTGATTTATGTTGGAGGGGAAATTTTTTGGTTAAAACATTTTTTAATAGTTTTTACAAAGCAAAAGAAATTTGCTTATTTAGTATAGCAATCAGTTCCAGCTAATCCAGAGTTGCCAAGATTTTTGTTTATTCCGGAGCCTTGCATTATTAGCCCCGCCTTTATTCCATATTACTTTATTTTATTTATTTATTTTTTTTTTCTTTTAAGCATAAAAATTTCATATTTTATCTCAGTTATTTACTGAAGAAAAATATTCTAAAAATAAAGTGGTCCGAAACAAAGGCAGGGCTAAAAATGCTCCGGAATAAATGAAAATGCTGGGAACTGTGGCTAATCGGGGTTGTAATCTCAGTCTTTTTTCCCGGACACTTATGAAACGAGAAATGAGAAATTCGGGTTCTTTTTTTCCTACCTCTATTTTTATACAATGATTTCAACACTGTTGAATAACGATATATTACTTTAAAAATACAATAAAGATTTTTCTAAAAGGAAAATGGTGGAAAAGGTAGATTTTTTTTTTCTTTTTTGAAAGTGTCCTGAAAAAAAGGCGGAGGCTACGATACCTGTAATCGGCGTCCTTCTTAATGAAGAAGAGGTTGGCTTTATTGTTTTACTAGCAAACATTTAAGTGGTTGGATTTTTTGCATTTTCACTTTCAAGATTTACTTTCTGATGAGGAGAAAATTTATTATTAATTGAAATTTCATTTGAATTTCGTAATTCTTGCTGTACTTTACAAAATTTATTAGAGATGATATTTCGTCTGCAGTTTAATAGCAGATTAATTTACTTTAGTTTTATTAGCTTTCGAATCATTTGGTTTGAAACAGCCTTTTATATTGGGGACATATTTATAGTATTTCATACCCGCCAACATTCTAATTAATATTCTGTAAAATCTTTACTCCTGCCTTTTTTTCTACACCAGTCTTTTTTAGAATATCATAGCTGCCAATATTTTAATTTATTCCGGAGTACTTTTAGCCCCGCCTTTATTTCCCACCACTTTATTTATAGAAATATTTTCTTCAATACATAACTTCGATAAAATATCAAAAAATTACTTTAAAATTACTCCGGATTAAATTAAAATATTGGCAGCTATGGAATATATTTCTTTTTATTTAATCACAATGACATTTGGAGAAATTTGCTCCAAATATTAATTGATGTGGAAAAAAGCAGTACCAAAAATTTTACGGAATATTAATTAGGATGTTAGCAGGCATGTACCGATCATTATTGTCCTAGTTTATCAATTTCATTTTCAGAAAAAAGATCTGGATAAATTTCGTGTGCAGTTAGATCTATTTTTATCAGCGTCTGGCCATTAGAGAGTATTAGGAAAGTATCCGATATCTTTTCTAGTACTGATATTAAAAAAATCATCTTTTTATTTATTCATTCATGTAATTAATTTTTTTGCGTTTTCCCTGAAAACCATGGATGTTGCGATCTGGAGATACCTAAATCTAAATTGTAATAAGGTGACCACTTAAAAAAAAAAAAAGAGGACAAATTGCGCAATATTCTCCATTTTATAAGGAAGGGGACAATCAATTTTGATAAAGAGGACAATTTAGAGGACACAAAATTTAATGAAAATGATTATAAAAACTAACAATCCAAACTACTTTACACTAGCGGTGAATCTATTAAGTATTATTTTAAAATTTTCAAAATATTATTTTTTAGTGCTCTACCGAGTAGAGTAGCACTTTATGCCTAGAACCGAGCAGCCGATTATCGAAGCAGAGTAGTGGAAAAATGCACGCAAGAATTTTGGCCATTGAAAAAAAAATAAAGCTTTTTGAATATAAAGCGAGGTTAAATGGAAAATAACATCAGGTTTTGATGAAGTGATACAGAACTCTTATAAGCTATATTGTGTATATATATATGATTATGTAAATTGCTATATCTGATACTTAACACTTTCGCGACTGCATGCTTTTGTCTTTTTGAATGTAAGGTCCGCCTGTGGGCGTTATTCTCCCAAGTTACGATATTTCAGAGCAAAATTTTCTATATTCACATTTATATTACAAATCAATATGCATTATAATTATTCACTTCCTAATCAAAGTTTTTGTATCCGTAGTATATTTGATAGTACAAGTATGAATATTGGGTATATTCTTAAGAAATAAGTAACATTAAAATCGCGAAAGAAACGCCCACTGGTGTAGTTACAGATTTTCAAATGACGTGAATCTACGTCAGTGGTCGCGAAAGTTTTAATAGATTAGTTAAATAATAATTGATAACGTTATTCATCGTAAAATCTTTCTTAAATACGGAATTACCATCCTCAGATAAATTTTAGAAAATATGAAATTTTTTATACACTGCGATTGAGACTTAACTTAAGATGCATGAAATGTACATATGAAATGCGAACTTTATAACATGGTTGCCAAAATTTTAATTAATTCCTGAGGATTTTTAGCCCACCTTTATTTCGTACTACTTTTTTATAGAATATTTTTCCCGACTATACAATTACGATAAATTAAGAAAAATATTCTTTTAAAAACAAGGAGAGGGTATCGACTAAAGGCGGGGCTAAAAGTGCTCCAGAATAAATTACATACTTGCCAACATCCTAATTATAAACCGGAAATTTCTAGTACACGCCCCGTTTGCCCCACCGGCATATTTTTAGAGTGTTTTTCTTGTTATTTAATCGTCACTAAATTTGAACAAAATCACTCTAAAAATATACTGGTGTGAACAGGGGCATGTACTAAATATTTTCCGGTTCATAATTAGGATGTTGGCAAGTATGAAATTAAAATGTTGGCAACTCTATTATAATATGTGTTTTATCATTTCAAACCAGGGTTGGCGGATTTTTGCGAGTTTTCAGTCACAGGTCACGTCAAATTTCCCCTTTTGACATTAAATGTCAAAAACCTAAAATTCCGTATCAAAAGCATTTTAAAGCTATACTTTTCAGGAAATCCACATCTGCAGTTTATTCTGTTTTCCTAATTTTTGGTTATAGGCCTCGAGGAATCTTCACGACTGTTTAGACGGTAAAATAACACATATTCCATCAAAAATATTTTTTAAGATTTTATATTAGAAAGTAATATAGAATTTTCGAAATTCTTTTAAATATAGTTAGCAGCGGCGCAGGTAAAGAACGTTAGTTTTAGTACACAAAAAGAGTTTAATTTAAAATATTAATTAAATTAATAGATAACATTAAAAAAAGAGAGAGAGAGAGAAAAGAAAAGAAAGAAAAATGGATTTGAAGTTTTTCATTCACCTTTAGTACATAAATTATTCACAAATTTTATTAGTTAAATTATCCAGCCATTAGACAGTCTTTCCCCGAGTTATAAGGAATCACTTTCCCCCCCCCCCCCTTGATGATCAATCTATGCCTTATTACTATATCTATGGTAAAGTACCACTCTGCAAAAGTCGTTTTGCAATGTATGTACCATACATATAAATGCATGAATGATGTTGAATGGGTGTCTTGTAATAAAATTGTTTTCAAAATATTGTAAAATTAATTAAAACTAGGGAAGTGAACTTTTCACTGTATTTTATATCGTCACCTCAGCTTCACTGGGATACATGTGGAACATCTAGAAAGACCAATGGAACTTACATGTCCTCCTTCAGCAATTGCCCCTACAGTTATTTTAATTTTAATTTTTATTTTGGCAAAATATTACTATTTTTATTTTATCTGACCTACTAAAGGGCAAATTTACTTCGTTTTTAGAAAGGAAGAATCTGGTAAAAGGGTTAAATTTACAATAAGGTTTTTATTTGATATCTTATGAACCAATATCCGATTGAATTAAAAAATAGTTGTACCAATTTTTGATAAAATTCAATAATACGGACAGATGCAATGATAAACTTTCAGCTTTATATATTTAAATAAAAACAAAAATGTTTCCGCGTTCATTCAAGGTATAATATAATAAACAGCGATAACTGAAAATTGCTGCCTGAAAGAAATAGTACGATACAACTTGTCGTAGTAAAAATACTGCGTATATTGTAGATACACTAGTTTATAAGCAGAGCCTGATTAAGGGGGAGGCACACATTATCTCCGCTCCAACCGGAATATTTTTACAATTATTTTTTACTTCATGTCATAGAAATTCCACGCTTTGACGGGGAAATATTTTTTATAAAAAATGAACGGTGTAAAACAATCCAATTTACTCACCGTTATTAGACACCAGAATTCTTTTAAAATAATTTTTAATGAGAATTTTGTGTTTATTATAGGAGGAAAGTATTTGTTAAAAAATAACGGTGTAAGTATAAATAATGTGTGCTTCCCCCTTAATCAGGCTCTGTTTATAAGTCAATCGCTGGGAACGGTAGCGTGTTCTTGTAATCCAGCTTCTTGGAGGCTGACGACCAGTTCTTTAGGTTGGTTGGTTCGTTGTCGAGTTTAAGGCCGATTGACTACGCTAGGGTACTAGGCGTATAGGCGGGATGCCCTTCGGGGGAGTCTTTCTAAGGGGACCTAGCCCGTGTTTACACGAGTTTCGGAGAAAACCGCAGAAAACTCCGAATGGTCGTGATCTGGGATCGAACTTGGCACTCCCCATCTACCAGCATTTAACGCAGAACCACTCGGCCGCTGGTGGACACCGGCTTTCTAGGATTGTGGATGGATGCTGCTGTTTCTGAGGTGTACGTTCGGCACATAAGCTGAAATTAGCCGAACAAAGTCTTTTCTTTTTTTCTTTACCGTTATGATATAGAAGAACATTTTTCACTATAAAATAAATACTGTATATGTAGAATTGCAATTTAAAGGAAGATACTTTGCCGTATGTGTGTATTTATGTTTTAGAAAAATTTAATTAACAGGAAATTGTAATTAGTTTGAATTAAATATTATGAATGAAGATTCTAATTATTTATCCGTAAAATACAATTTACCTGTTAAGTAAATTTAGGCGTAAAAGTAAAACAAAATGGAACAGTATTTATATGGTGAATTTTATACTATTCCGATTTCTTGCTCTATTCTCATTATAAGAATTGGAAAATTACCTTTTTTCCTCTCCTACTTATTGTTATTTACATTGAAAGACCACGACAGAGGGCATATCCAGGTCCCTAGTCATTTTTATTTATTTATTTTTATATACGTTTTCAAAAAGAGATAAAGATATACAATACAAAGATGTGTGCAGTGAGAGAATATTTTATTTTGTCTTTATTAGGGCTGTGCCGATTAATCGATTAATCCGTTCAGTTAATCGATCAATGCTTAGTCCCGATCAATTTTTTTTAATCGAGTTAATCGGATAGATTAATTCGATTATAAATTTTCAAAATCCGATTAAAATTTCCAAACTATGAATTAAAGTAAAAATATTGTTCTGCCTACAAAATATTTTTTCACATATTATGCTAGCAAACGTTCTAAGAAACATCCATCAAATAATGAAAAAGCAAAAAAAAAAAATAAATAAATAAATAAATAAAATAAAATAAATAAGTAAATAAAAATAAAACCTCCGAAAAGAAGTTGTTGCACTTTTGTTGATAGAGAAAAGAAGGAGGACAGTTATTAAACAAAATGCCGCTTCATGTGCATGCTGGAGCAACATCACCTGTCTGTAGCCTTCTACAGGAAGTGTTTGCTAGGGTAATAGTATTCTCAGAAACAAGAAGCTTTCAAAAAATAGAAATGCTAAAGATTAAAAAATAAAAGGGATTGAGATTTTCATTAACCCTCTGATGGGGAAAATGTCAACAGAGTTTCACAGTATCTTCAAGCGTTTATTGTCTGTTCAGAATTGCTGATAGTAAATATTGAAGTAGAAACAGAAAATAACATTCTGTGTTCTAGTCCGAAGTGACAAAGAAGAACTAAAATATAAGAATTTGAGATTTTTATGATAATGATATGGAATTGTGAGAATTCATTTAAAAATAGTGACAAGCGAGATGGACAAGGCCTACAAATATAAAACTAAAATATGTGTAAACTCATTTAACGTCTCTTTCAAAATGAATCGAAAAATTAATTTATTAAAAAAATAATGATAAATAAAATTGAATAAGTGAAAATATTTATATAAAATTAACACTTAAAGTCACCAATTATTACTCTGAAAATTTATTTAAATTTCAGTTATGAAACAGATATAATTAATTAGACAAAAAATTTTGAAAAAGAATTTTTTTTTTTTTTCAGTCAAACTTATGAATATATATATATATACACAATATGAGAGCTTTATTCATCATTGATGGATGGTTGGATGGTTGGGTTTTACGTCGCACTAGTGCTGCGCAGATTTATTCATCATTGAAATAAAATTATATAAAGAAAAGTGAAAACCGATTAAAAATCCGATTAATCGATTAATGAACTACGATTAACCCAGTTAAAACTCTTAATCGATTCCCGTCCCTAGTCTTTATATTTAGTTTATAATTTATGTGGGCTTTTAAACTGTAGAATAAAGATTCTGGTAGACTATTTTCACTCTTCTTATCTTTTGATTTCTTTTTTTGCACGGTAAAAAAATATATCCTCTCAACTTTTTTCTAAAATAATCCAATTTGAAAAATAAATTTTTAATGTTTGGTGCTGCCATCTCGTGCATAAATGAAAGATTAAAATATATATCAGCCTGAAGCATGGCTTCTTTTGGACATTCTTAAAATATTTTAGTAGACTATGCCTACAGGAAGCATATAATGCTATGCTGCTGTCTTTAATCGTCAATTATATTTATACAAAATAATACTGTATTATTTATCAGCACCATACGAATCATAAAAGTTTCCCAACTTTCCTTCTTCTTCTTCTTTTTTTTTTTTTTTTTTTTTTTTTTTTAAGAAATTGGCGGCAGATGCAGTAGGTGATCAAATTAATAGAATTTTATTTATTTTTATTTATTTGTTTATTTATTTTATTTTAATTTGACTTTTTTTTTTTTTTTTTTTTTTTTTGATTTTTTAAAAAAATACTGGACAAAATGGCCTTGAACTTCAAACATGTAAAGAACACTCACATTTTCCACTATCGATTTTGTCATAAATGCAATTAGGAGACCAACCACAAACTTAAGAAAAGCACAAATACTTTGGATTACCTTGCATCACAAAAACCTACAAATGACTTGTAACTTAAACACATTATTGCACTTACTATGTATAATATTTCTATGCCCTTTTTTTTTTTTTTTTTTTTTTTTTCGGGGAAATTGAACAATTATTTAGGCAAATATATCTATATATATATACGTATTGATAATAAGTCTTTTGCTTATAACAGGAATGGATTCCCATAAAATTTTACAAAATTTGCGGAAATTTTGACATAACATTACAGATACCTTATTCAGAAACAAAATTCTCATGTGTAATATTCGTTGAGATATGAGCATTTATAGTAAATATATGTATTACTACTGCGCATACGCTAAAGGTAGAAGGTTTTTTTAATACACAGATTGAAAGCTAGATATCTAGCACAGCTTATGTTAAGAGTTCATTTGGATAGAGTAAAAATTAAGCAAATTGTCGGCAAAAGAACGAGCTAGATTTTATGTAGATTCCAGAGTTGAAATTTTATAACGGAGTTTTCATACGCCATATGTCATTAGCTTCTTCTTCTTCTTCTTCTTCTTGTTTTTTTTTTTTTTTTTTTTTTAAGGGGAAAAAAAATTATATACACACAGCAAGTATTCATGACTGATTCTTTTTTTTTTTTTTTTTTTTTTTCTAGTGAAAACCGCTGTTAAATAACATAATACCGATGTGACAAAAAAGAAAATAATGTATATCTATATTGAAATCATATTAAATGTAGCTACATTTTTTAAAGAATTATGCACAAAATATCTCCTTTTAAAGAACCCTCCCCCCCCCCCACACACACTTAAAAAAAAAAAAAAGTAGAAGAAGAAGAATGTCTATGCACACAGCAAGAATTCATGGCTACTGCTTTTTTTTTTTTTTTTTTTTGAGCAGAAAATTTTAATAATCAATGTTATAACGACGTGATTTGTGTGACACGACTTCCATTACCCACTATTACACGTATTATATGCACTTTTTGGAGATACTGTTATCAGAAGACATAGAATTGACCTAATGAAATAGACACCTAAAAACTTTCCGGTAAGACAAAGTTAATACACGTGCAAAAACATAAAACGCAGCGATTTTTTTTTTTTTAAGAAATGAAAAGAAAATTGCTTTGAAACACCAATTTCCGAGATCTACAACTGATCTGTCTGATCAGGATGACTATTAATTTGCACGTGATAACCAAGTAAATCATGAGAAAGGATATTTAAAATGGTTTTATGTAGTAATTTTCAAGAAAATCGTTAGAGCCGTTTTTGAGATACAGACTTTTACCAAAGCTTGGCATAATTATTTGTTGACCAGAAAACAACAATTACATGCAAAAAAATATTTAAAAGAGGGTTAATATGGCAAGTTTGGAAAAAATCCATACAGCCGTTTTGAGAGGAACGCACTTGCAGGACCTGGAATTCAGCTATTTATACAGGACGTCTATGAATTTTCCTGAACTAACCACCTATATCATTCGAAAGGACATCTAATCGTGTTTACACAGCAATTTTGAAGAAAATAGTTAGAGCCGTTTTTGAGATAAGGACTTACAACCCAATTTTCGGTTTCGGATGTCCCACTTCCGGTTCTCCAATTTTCACCAAAATTGGAAAAATTCATTTGTACACCAGACCTGTTTCAATTCTAAAGCTTCGTAGTTCTGTCTTTATTAGTTTCTGAGATATAACAGCCAGAAGATTCCTGTCATACATACACACATACACACTGACCAATTGTCAAAAATCACAAGTTTGGACTCATGAGTACTTAAAACATATAAATTAGATGAAATCTCTATATCGAATTTTTGGGTGTTATAGTTCTTGTTATTTTCATTGATATTATTATTCTTTCTCGTGCTTATGTATTGTTTCAAAGGTGAATTTAGAAAGCTGGTGTTTTTGCTATAATTACATGTTTCGAAGTCGTTTGATTTAAAAAATCTTCTTTTTTATTTATTTTTATTTTTATTTATTTATTTTTTTGTTTGTTTGTTTGTTTCTTTAGCAAGTTGGTCAGTTGTATGTCTGTTATCAACATGACTAAAGAAACTGACATTAGAAGAATGTCCGAATTCGGTATTCAAAATCTGTATCATATGAAGATATTACTTGAATCATTTTATTGAGAATGAAACAAAATCATTTGCGTACGGCAACATACGAAAAAACGTAAATACGTTATGTCGGAAGGCAAAATTTTACATTGGCATTTTTCTACATCCTTGCTGTGAACAAATATATATACTTTTTTTAACCGACTTCAAAAAAAGAAGGAAGGTTCTCAATTCAAACCGTATGTTTTTTTATGTTTGTTAGCTCATAATTTCTGAACGGATGCTCGATTTTGATACTTTTTGTTTTGTTGAAAAGGTCTTGGTCTGAAATAGGTCCCATTGTAATATCTTTACGATCTAAAGAAAATACAGGGTGCCCAAAAAAATCAGTCCCAACTCTTTTAACTGATAAACGGCTGCAGCTATAGTGATAAAAATGGTATGTAGGTATAGCAAAGTGGCCATGCAGTACAAGGTTAAACAGCTTGCAGCGCCACCTTGTGGAAAATAGCGGAGTTAGTGTTCCTATCTCGAAAACGGTTCTAGAGAAAAAAGTGAATTACAAAGTTGAAGAGTATCATCAAGTATATCATCACAACCCATTCAACACATTTTGTGAAATCTAGAAGTTTCTATTCAGAAAAAGTGACGTTATTTGGAGTCGGTTCTATTTTTTTTACAAAAAGATTTTATTCTTCATATGCACAATAAAATGTGTCTCATAGTACAGTAGAGCTTGGATAATTCGAAGTTGAAGAGACCAGAGAAAAAGTCGAAATATCCAAAAATTCGAATTACGTATACTATTTGTCAAAAAGAAGAGATAAATTAAAAAAATTAAAACTCTACGATCAAAGATTTAACACATATACTTTATATCTAAGGATTCTGCGAGCTTAATTATTCAACACTTTTTTAAAAATAATCAGATATTTATTATTTCTTCTTTAAGTACAATCTTTGTGTCATAGCATATGACTTCAACCTATCAATGGATACAAAAATAGAATCTTCTACATTAGACATGACTTTCAATTAAAAACAAATCTCAGAGTTCATGTATATGGACCATATCCCTAACAACACATCTTCTCCAAGTGGCATCCTTAGGATGTCATTTGGATGAAAAGGATTTCTATGGAAATCCTATGGACATCTGCAGGATGTACTATGGACAAGTGTGTTGTTAGGGTATCTTCCGATGCACTAGGTAGGGGCTTCTCTTGTATTTTCTTATCCTCCTTTTGAAAGACTGTTAAAAAAAAAAAAAAATCTGGAGTGACTCCACTCGACTTTCCGAACATTGAGTAATTAACAGTTTTGTAGATAAAGTAAAGAAAGAGTAGTTGTTAAACAAACAAAAGAGAGAAAACCATAATAGAGTGTTTGAGTATTTTTCTCCATCTATTACACGTTGTTTTATTTAACGCTACTGAACTTTGAGCCCATAGATCATAATGACAAAGAAATTTTCGTTGTGTCCCTGTAAAAACCTATAAATGTTAGATTCACCAAAATGCTTATAGTTAGTGCAACAGTGATTTATAATACTCATATAAATTTTCAGCTGAATTCAATAAGGCGTTTAGATGCTATCGTACTTTTAAAAATTTAGTCCCATAGGCCATAATGATAAAGAATTTTTCTTTGTGTCCCTGTAAAAAAACTGTAAGTGCTAGATTCACCAAAATCTATACAGTTAGTTCAACTGTGATCTATAACATGTGTACAATTTTTTTGCTCGGATTAATAAGGAGTTTAGACACTATCACATTTTTAAAAATTTGGCCCCATAGGCATAATGATAAAGAATTTTTCTTTGTGTCCCTGTAAAAAAACTATAAGTGCTAGATTCTCCAAAATCTATACAGATTGAGTATTTGTGATCTATAATATGTGTATAAAATTTTTGCTCAATTGAATAAGGCGTTTAGATGCTATCGCACTTTTAAGATTTTGCTCCCATAGGCCATAATGATAAAGAATTTTTCTTTGTGTCCCTGTAAAAAAACTATAAGTGCTAGATTCACCAAAATCTATAGGGTTCGTACTATGGTGACTTACAATATGCGTACCAACTTTCAGGTTAATCGAACGAAGCGTTTAGACGCTAGCGTGTTCACAGACATACACACATACACACATACACACATACACACATACACACACACATACATACATCATCGTAAAAATAGTGAAAATGGACTCAGGGGACCTGAAAACGTATAGAAACATCAAAATCTCGAATTCGGATTTTTGACATGATTACAATACTTTCCTCACTATAGTGTTCGGAAAGTAAAAAGAGGCACTTTAGCTGAAAAAGGTCTCGGGAACAAATTTTACTGTAATATTGCAAAGGTAATCGTATGAAAAATTCGAATTATCCAAAATAGAATTCGAATTATCCATGATTTTTTAACATTATTTTAGTACAAAATTCAAGGGACCGAGTAAAAAATTCGAATTATCCAGAATTTCGAATTAAACAAATTCGAATTATTCAAGTTTCACTGTATATGATAACTATTCGCTTAATGATATAGTATATGATATATATATAGTATATATAATATAAGATAAAATTTAAGTATACTCGAATGTCTTCGCCAACATTTTTTTGTTTATGTTTGAAAGAAAATTCAAAGATATAAAGTTTTACTTAAGGTATATTGATGACGTAATAGCATTAAACTGTGTAGATTTTGCGAAATATGCAGCTGAAATCTATCCCTCAGATCTTATCTTAAACCGTACTGACTCTGAAGACCAAACTTCTTTCCTGGATTTAAAAATTAAAAAAAAAAATAGATAATAACTGGTTTATTGGGATTTACGATAAAAGGCAAGATTTTAACTTTAAAGTTTGTAATTTAACAAATTGGTTTTCCTGTATTAGTCTTAAAGTTTCAAAAAATATTATGTTCACCCAAATAAACAGATTTAAAATGATTTGCAATAACAATTTAGACCTGAATCTGGCTATGAAAAATCTCAAAAACGTACTAACTGTTAACCGCTATCCTGTTTATTTACTCATTAAACATTTTAGTATTCTTGATGACAATCTTACTTAAGGTTTGTTGTTCCATTTTGGGCGACGTTTAAGTGCTGGTAAGTGGCCCTACTAGCTGAAGCGGGTTCTAATTTTATAATTGGGGGTGGTTTTCAATTTTCCATATTCTAATGACTATTCGAGTTTGTCCAGGTGTGTATTTACATATTCTTGTATTATATTTATTCTCGTATTTTATATTGATATATAATATTTTGTACTTAATTTCTGAATTTAATTGTTTTTTATGCTTTGTATTAATTAAATTCGTTTGCTGTATGTCCTTGCTTCCATCTGTGAGAAGTTGAGGGCTAGAAATGTGTTTTTTGGTTAAATTACCAACGATTCGTCAGAAACTTCTCATATTCCTTTCCCTACATGGGGGGAGCTCCCCTAATAAAGGCCCTCATATGTTTTGGGATTAATTTTTCATCTGGCTTTTGTTATTTTGCTTATTTATAGTATATATACTATATATAGGACATATAGTATATATAATTATATAGTATATGATAACTATTTACTTAAAAAGTAGCGCGAAAGAAATCGATAGTAAAAAGATTGAAGTTGAATTCTAAAAGTGCATTTCAGTTTGTGATATGCGAGTTTCATACTGTGATCCATGTTTTTGATGATGCCCGTTCTATTCGTGCAAAAAATTAACATAGTTCATAATTCATAATTTTTTTAAATATGAATTAATTAATAATTTTCATAATTCAATATATATATATATATATATATATATATTTATTTATTTATTTTTTTTTTTAATCAAAAATATGCATGGAATATATTTGGGGTTCTTCATTCTAACGCATAAAGAAAAAAAAAAAAATAAGGATTTGAATATAATAATTTTTGGCGAAGATATGAATTAATGTTTATCACATTCATTTAACATTAGCATCCCCATACTTTAACATCTTATAACTCTATGAAAAATTGAGCAAAATATATAAACTATACCATTTTCCGCGATGATTTGATTCAAAGAATTCAAATAAATTTTCAAAAAATGGGGGTTACCATTGAAAAAAAAATGAAGTTGATGCCAGTTTTAATATGCAGACGATCCCCTAAGCAAAATCTAACTATACCATTATAAACCAGACGTTATTACAAATCGATTGGTACCAGTCGCATGTTTCTACGACAACTTACTGCGAAATTAAGTGTGTGTGTGGGGGGGGGGCTTTTTTTTCTGACTGTACATGTGAAGTTATTGTGCAACCACCTGTCACAAGTTAACCTGTTCGATACGGTGTATCCATCTCAAACCAACACCTACTCGAATTAATACAAAGCCTCTGAACGAAAATTCGCGCCTCCATTGACATCAGCAACCGAGGTCTCGGTCTCACCTGGTCCTTCCACCACCTGCTTTACCAACTTACATTCCATTATATCTCCGGTCCAGTTTTGTGGACGATGACAATTTTATTGTACCATTTAGACTTTTTTCAGATAATTATTGAAATTTGGATTCATTACCTGTAAAGTAAGTGTTTTAGTTTGATAATTCTTAAACACATGTATGTATTTACTTATATAAGTTTGTTTCAACTATTTTAAGATTATATTTAAACCTAATATGAAGTTTTCATAATACGTAATATTAGTAATAATTTAACACGTGTTTGGGAACCTACGCATGACTGTTTTTGGAACGCTTGTTTTATTAAAAATTTAAGATTGATCAATTGTCTTTCATGATTGATTATAATTACTGATATAGGGCAGAGTGGGGTTGAATGGCACGCAGGATGAAAGAGACAATAGTTAGATTTTTATGTTTTGCAAGCACCAGAAATTTGATATTTTTTCTCATATATGGCAGCACTGAGATCATTCATCAAGTGTAGTTTCAGAATAGAGCTATACATAGAAGGGCAGAAAAAAATTAAAGTGTCTTTTTCAGCTGGCAAAGTAAGTTTTTGCTGATTCAGTTAGGTAGTAGTTAAGACATTAACTATTTGCTTAAAGTTAATATAACTCTTATATGGTGAAAAGGCATAACATTTTATTGCGTTTATGATATTCAAGAAGAATATTGACAATTGTTCATTCAGCCTATTTCCTCTTTTATATGATATGTCACGGTTGGGATGGATGGGAAAGTTTCAATGGGGATGAATGGGGGACACTCCCCACTATGTACTAATTTAAAATTTTACACAAGAATTATATTAAAACGTAAATTAGCCATATTGATTATCAGGATTCTTAATTATGTGGACTTAGAAAAAAAAATTGGAATTAATTGTTCTGATTTTTGTTTATAATAACTATGATTACAGAAATTATAAGTTATAATATTCAATGCAACTTAAATCAATAACTAAAAAAATAAATAAATAAGCTAATAATAATTTCTTTAAAATCACAATTTCAATCAAGCTAATTAAATAAATCCTGGTGATTATTAATGTAATACGGAATAGAATGCTAATTTTCCCGATCAGTCGGAAACAAAAATTTATCTGGATAATTTGTACTCTATTATAAGGATTTATCTCTTTCTAGTGTCTTATTTATTTATTTATTTTTAGATTAGGTCTTATTAGATTAAATTACCAAAGCCTAGAGCACTAAGAACTGTGCGAACAAAAGGACTTTTGCTTTTTGATGTTAATTTGAGTCAATACATCAGCTTATGTTAATTTCAATATATTTATAGTGTGTAATAAAATCACATAAACCAAACTAACTTTAAAAATTTATTTACTTTCCATTTTATTTTGTTTTCTTTGTTAATTCCAGTCTTGTCCCATTCATCCCCACAGGTGGGGATGAATGGGCACATGCATGTAAAAAAGAAAATTATTATTAATTAAAAATGATAACTCTTTATTAAAGTTAGTATGTTTATATGTAACTGATTACTAAAGTGTACTTATGAGCCATGTTACAAAATTCTGAATTACATATGGCCTACGTTATCAATAAAAACATGAAAAATGTCCTATTCATCCCCACTCTCCCCTACTTTTTATTTCATCTATCTTATACGTTATCCTCTCCTTATTTCTGAAAAATGTCCGTAGTCGTCATAAACAAGACAAAAATAATTAAAGTAGCGATTTGATTTCTTTTAATACTAGCGAAATTAGTAAAGTTACGGGATTAAAATTTAGTAATAATATTAATAATAAATATTACTTAAATGTACATTCTAGTTACTAACCTATATGGTTGCTTTTAAAAATAGATATTAAATTTTAATTATAGGTGTCCAAATACATGAAAAAAAATTTCTGTTAATCTAATAGAAAATATTTTGTCTGTTATTTATACTATTAACTTTTACTATTAAACATAATTTTGAGTTGGCGTTTAAATTTATAAAACAAATGCAAATGTAAATGTAAAACAAATTACTAAATATTCCTTTTATGAATGGGCATGAAATTATAGCTATAAAAATATTTTTTTCAGTTTTATCTATGTAACTGTTTCAGTTGTATATTGATTTAATGATAGTTCATATGTATTATAACATCATTGTCCTTTATTATTAAATATATATATATATTTTTTTTAGTGAGAGTTTAAAAAAGGGTATAACTAGAGTTAATTTAAACCAAATGTTTCAAGATTCATTTTTTGAATTGCCGATAAATTACTGATTTCATATTACATATATACATGTTTAATTGTTTCATTTATGTTATCAGTTATATGATGAACTAATGTTGCCCATATGCAGCATAATTTTATGTGTTGTATGATACTATGAACTATAACTACATTATAACTATAAAATATATCTTTAATTTGATATAGTTTTATTAATCATTTGATAATTAAATTGATGAGACTCCTTTGCATATTTTTTTTTTAACTCTGAAAAAAAAATATCTTGCATATATATAATTTATAAAATGACAATTATTTAAGATATTTCAATTTTTAATTTAAAATAAATATTAAGTTCATAACACTTTCCATTAAAGTGTATGACTTCGATCTGACTGTCTGTCTGTCTTACGGAGCTTTAACACCCGTAAAGATTCATGGAATCCCTTCACACTGACATATGTTTTAATACTTTTATTTATTTTTTTTTCTTTCACAAATCATAAAGAACTTGACATTTTTATACCTATTCACAAATAATAATAATAATAATAAATAAATAAATAAATAAATTTTCTATAGAGTACACGATGAGTAGTATTCAGATTTACTGGGTAACACAAAAGTATTCACGTGCATTAAGAACTGTAACCGAAAATTGCTCATATAGCATTTTCAAATTTTTTAAGCGTTTTTAACATGTTACAACATTGTTTAAGAGTGATTATGAATCCAATTGGTCGACTTGTCTCTCTTTCTGTCCTTCTGTCTGCTTGTTGGGTCATCATGTAGGCTAAGTACATTGAAAGTTAAATGAGATGAAGTGCGCATGTAGTTGGAAAGTGTTAATAATCTATGCGGACAGCGTGATTTTTCTTTTTTCCCTCCAGATAAATAAAATATATATTATGGGTTATATAATGTATAATAAAATATTATTTGTAGCATTTAATAAATAATTAGGTAGATTCCTTATAGGAAATCTACCTATTGCAATGGTCCTCATGACACGACTTCCGGAAAATTTCTTCATATCTTCACCCATCATGACCCCTAGAAACCAAAACCACCCTCCCTTCAAAAGTTTATATATATATATAAAACGCTTTTCCCATGTTAAGTTGTGAACACGATAACTGGAGTGATTTTTATTTAAATTAAACCAGCTCGGGATATGTTGTAAGAACAGTAAAAATCTCGATCGAGTTCGTAGATGGAATATCTAGCTCAAAAAGTGTGGAAATGGTGGGGGGGGGGGGGGGGGGGGGGAATATTCATTTGCCCATAATTTCTTTAATATTGAAGATAGGGAAAAACTTCAAATCAGGCGAATTACCGCCTTACGCTAAAGAACAATTTTTGTATTTAAACTATTTTGATAGCTTCAATTGCTTAAAAGTTATAGGTTAAAAAGTGGATTTTCGTCATTTGTGATGAAGCCAACTTTTTCAATAGCTTTAATTGCTTAAATTTATAATCTGATGCTTAAGTCACTAGCAAACGATAATAAAAAAGATCACTTAAAAAATAAAAAAGCAAGGTAACTGCTTTAATTAATCATTTAAAAATATAAAATTAAAATAATACGTTAGTCTTAACAAAAATATCGTTTGTGGAAAATAGTTTAGAAAGCCAGTTTAGGCAAGAATTTAAAATTTACGATTGAAATTGAGAGAAATACCTTTGACTTTTTATCTTGTGAAAACAAGATTTTGGTCTGTGAAGAGATATGAGGTTTTCGCGTGGGAAAAAAAATATATATAGTCACGCCAAAACTGCCCTTCTCCATCGCCAAGCTCGCCAAATTTTGTCGTCAAATAACTAATTTCTTCGCCAAGTCTAAAATTTCATCGTCAGCTATTATATTTTGCCGCCAAATCACAAATTTCAGTGCTAAGTAGCAAATTTGTCATTAAAATCTCGCCAAATCATAAAATTTACTAAATTCATAACAATTAACATTGAAATTTAGTGGTGCCCAAATGGTCCAATGATAACTAATGTTAATGTTATAATTGCAAGTTGAAATTGCAATTCCATACAACGTAACGGAATCTACCTTTGCCTTTAAGCTTGCCGAAAGGGATTTTTTAATTTGTGCTAGTAAATTCCAAAACTATTTGTTATGTAATATTTTTTAAAATTTTCTATTGAAAATGTTCATAATTATTATTTTGCAGAGATAGAAAATACCTACAAAATGCTGTGTTCCTCACTGCAATTGAAATTATAACAAAGATCTCAGAATGTCTATCTTTAAAATTAGTTAATTTTAAAATTATAGTACGAGTATACAGAGAACACTGAATTAGTTGTTAATGGCTAGGACAGTCATATTTTTATCATAAAATTCCATTAAAATTTTCATTTATCATCTGAAATTCTTGTAATTGTTTGATGTGTATGTTTTTAACAATAACATTAATTGTATTTATACTCTGTGTTTTAATTTTCAATTATAAAAAGTATATATCTAGTCTCTCTCTCTCTCTCTCTCTCTCTTTTTTTTTTTTTTTTTTTTTAATATCTTTGATAATCTGAAGAGGATAATGAATGTTTTTTTACAATTATTATGACAATTATAAATTCTGATAAAATATTCCATTTTATATTAATTATTATTTTTCACTATTTATATAACCTCTTTTCAAATAAGCTCTTTTCTATTTTTTTTTTTTTTTTTTTTTTTTTTTTTACATAGCACTTTGATTCCCCATTTTTCATTTATAAATTGGTCTTGATTTCTAAATGAAATTAGAAATATTATGGAAAATTTTGTTATTTATAAAAGAAATTTATTCTAGTAATACGGTAAATGTGAATAGTTAAGTTTTTGGATTGTTACCATACAACTGTTAAATTTCATTTATATTTTTTCAAAATTTAAGAAGTAATACATAATGTTTGTAATTATCAAGAAACTGTAATGCTATATTAAAAATATTTTAATTGATTATATATTAATTACTATCTTAATATTATTAATGGTATCTTAAAACAAGGAAGGGGATGGAATATATGAATGAAAATTTAAATATCACGGAAAATATTGTGTAGAGTAAAGCTTAATAAAATAATCTAAGAATTGTGTTAACGATAATTCATTATCGCAGAAATATTGATCTGATTTAAAAACACTTAAGCCTATAAATTATATATCCCAGTGCATATTATTCAATTTCAATTTTTTTTTTTTTTTTTTTTTTTTTTTTTTTTATGGAATAAAAAAAAATAAAAATACTTCGAATAAATGTTTGAAGTAAGAAATGAGTTCATAAATCTACAAAGAATATTTAAACATGAATGCATCAGTGTAGTTACCTTAAACATGATATATATATATATATATATTTTTTTTTTTTTTTTTTTCCGTAAAGAAATATTTCTGAAACTGCAGTGAAAACTAAAGTGTAGTAAATAATGTAATGTTTTTAGGACTACTTTAACAAAGGAAATATAGATAATTCAGATAATTCATAAAATAAGCAGGAATTATTGCTGCTTTTTCAGTTATTAATTTCAATTATTAGTGAAACTTTAAGGAAGTGTGAAATATACTAAGAAAATATACTAAGGTTTGCTCCAATTGAAGAACCATGAATATAAGCAACTTGATTTGAAACAAAAACAACCAAGGTAAAATGTTAAAATGTAAAACAGTAGTGAGTTTATAGTACACTCTATTACAAATTTGATTTTCATATAAACTTAAAAATATTTCATGAAAAAAAGAAAAAAATGAAAGAAATTACAAGTAAAAAATTTTTTTTCATTTATTTATTTATTAATTTTATTTTATTTCATTTATTTATTTATCTTATTTATTTATTTATTTCATTATTTTTATTTATTTTATTTATTTATTTATTTTTTATTTATTTATTTATTTATTTGGACATAAATTTAAACAAATAATATAAATTTCTAATTATTTTTTAAACATTAAAAATTACAAATTATTTTTAACAAAGTAAAAATAATAATAAATAAATAAGTAGATTGTTAAATGAAGCAGATATTTCTTTTAAGATATTCATAAATTGCTTAAATTTGGACTTTTGAAAATCATATAAGGCTTTGTTTATTTACATTTACTTCTTCCTCAATATTGATTAATATAAAGATTTTCTTAGTGTAGGTAAATATATCTAGGATGATATTTAAATTTTAAAATGGTTTTATGGTAATATATTAATTATATATTCCCATACAGCCATATTTTTTAAAATTCTCATAAATGCTTTTAAAAATTTATTTTAAAATATCTAATAGTAATAGTATTTAAAATCCTTTTAAATAAATTCATAAAAATAGGTAGAAAATAGTTCAAACACATACATTTAGTTTAAAACGACACAGTAAAAACGAATATACATTTAAAAATAGTAAAGTGATTAAAAACAAATAAATTTATAAAGTAGCAAATAAATAATCACAATACTTTCGTTAAATATCATAGCAGCCAATATTTTAATTTATTCCGGAGTAATTTTAGCCCCGCCTCTAATTCGTACCACTTATTTTTTAAAAGTAATTTTTCTTATTTTATCATAGTTATTTATTGTAGAAAAATATTCTAAAATAAAGTGGTGCGAAATAAAGGCGGAGATAAAAGTTCTCCTGAATAAATTAAAATATATATGCAGCTATGAAATATTAGCCTTTTGCATTTTTTAAAATAAGTTTTTTAATGGACATAATTTCAGCTTCGAAGTCCCGTCGAGGAGAAAAATAGCAATGCACTTGGGACCTAGAATAGTGACGTATCAAATTTGTCCGTCGGCTTTGTATTATTAGAGCAGGTGTTGCTCAATCCATACATAGATATATAGATCTATCATCCCCATATTATCGAGCAAAAAGTTTTGACGCCGAAAAAAAGTTTTAAAATCAGCTATTAGAGAGTGTTGATAAAAAGAAAAAAAAAGAAAAATGAATTTGAAACAGTATCTGGAGTTTTTCGTTTACTTTTAGTAAATAAATTATTCATAAATTTTATTTACTAAATTATCCATGTGTATTCCTGTGTGTAATTTACTCAGGGAAAGACAGCCATTAGAGAGGCTTTTCCCGAAAAAAAAAGGAATCACTTTTCCCTCTCGCTGATCAATCTATATCTTATTACTATATCTATTATTCAAACAGGCATTTTCCAGGAAAAAAAAGAAAGAAAGAAAAGAAAGTTAGCACAGCCTGAAATGATATGTGGCTAGTCCCGCCCATTTTAAAGAGCAAAATCCGCCCACAATTTACTATTTATTAAAGTTCTTTTCTCAAAATCTTCTGCCAAAAAATCCTTTATGTTTTAAAATACTTTCTGCTTTAAGATCCTTTACGTTCATTTTATTTTATTAAAATTTAGACGATTAAATTCTTTAAAACAGGGGTCGTACTCTCCGGCCTTTTTGCAAGACACCTTCACAAATAAGACATTTTCCCCTTTTCAGCCAATACTAATATTATGTAAAATTATTCTGGATATTTTATTATAATGTGCCATGATTATACAGGGTAGAGATTATAGTATAAATACAGTGGTAGCAATATATTTGAAAATTTATTATTTTTTTAGAGTGTCCAGAAAAAAGGGTGGAGAGTGCGACCTCAGCCTTAAAAAGAAGATTGATTAGACTGATATTTTTCGCTTTCATTTAGTTTTATCTCTTCTATTTAAGCAGCCGACAGCTGCACTGAAAACTGAAAACTTGAGCATCATACTTGAAAGTATTGCAAAACTAATTAGATACACAAAAACATTTAAATCCTTTGCGATAAATTTCTGATAGGCTAACAGCATTCTAGAGGTAAATACCATCAGAGGAGTGGCTTTTCTCGATTGTGCCACTCTTTAATAACATTCAATTTCGGATTCTGTGGATAGTCTCCATTAAGGTGTTGCGCCGTCTCTAGTGGTTTGAATTAGTCCAATTAATTGTCGAAGTTAGGTTTTCGTACCGTCCCAGGCATTGAGCAAGCTCATTATCATCGTCTTGTTATCACCAGTAAGCTGCAAACTCCCCGTTAGTGTCGAATTTCAAATGCGCAATCTCTCCTAAACAGCAAAAGCGCAAACTCTCCCATTTTGGTAGGAGCAGGGCCTGTTACCCAAAAGGCTCAGGAAGCACAAGCTTCCCCTCTAAAATTTAAGAGGGGACCCCAAAATGACTAAAAACAGGTTCTTGGATTTTCTGTTTCATATTTTCACCCTCAGATTGAATTTTTTCTGAGAAAGGTCGCCTAAAGCAAGGTAAAATACTTACTATTTCGGGAAAAATCTGTTATTTAGCCTTAAAAATCTGAATGTTATTAATTAATAAGTTATACGATTTTAATGTTGTGTGTAGAAACCACCCAGGTATATAAATAAAAAAAAAAAAATAAAAAAAAATGAAAGGGGGGCCCAGAATGATACTGAGCTTCCCCTAGCTTCAAAGCTTAATCGGGCCCTGGGTAGGAGCGATTGCGCAGTGTTTTATTAAATAATTACTCGCTTTTAGAGGAAATCGTGGTGCTTGTACCGTTAGTCTGGGTCAGTAGGTTATGAGAAATTTTTTAAATTAATAAATAAAACACTTTAAAACACGTATATAAGTTTTAAAAACATATATTTAATTAAAAGCTACATATTTCTAAGCTTTTCGCCCTGAAAAGCAGGGCGTCATCAGGAAGTCTACATGGTTTTGCACAGCGAAAAGCTTAGAAATATGTAGCTATTAATTAAATATGTGTTTTTCAAACTTATATACGTGTTTTCAAGTGTTTGATTTATTAATTTAAAACGTTACACGTGTTTTTCAAAAGTGAGAGGCATATGAGACATATTTTTTCTAGAAATTGTTTAATTTAGAAATATTTTGTACTGCTACCATTGTACTGAAATTCTTAGAAAGGGTTATGAAAATTCAAGCATTTATTTTTGAGACCGAGACAAAATATCCACGCTTTATCTTGAACTCTTAAAGCAATAAACATGCAAATTCAAGTCGGTACTTCGCTATTGATGTTGCACAACCACCTAAAATTGCCACTCACCCACTCCACGCTTTCCTTCTGATCTCCTATGTGCGCAATCTCTCCTACCGCGCAATTTCTTCTAGCTTTACCTTATATCAGTGGCGGCTCGTGCATCGAAAATTGGGGAAGAGACACACTGTATTTTACACTGTATTCATTTATAGAATATGAATTTACATTTAAATAGGTATTTTTAGTTAATTTTAGTTAAGACCATGCTTAATAAAAATTATGATTACAAATACTTAAATATTATTTTTGAGCTCTTCACCTATTTTCGGTTCACAAGCCGCCACTGCCTTATATGTGATTTTGGCAGACACTATTTCAGGCATGTGAGTCATCGCACTAAGAAACAGCAGATTTTTAGTACCCGCCTTTTTTTTCAGCACACCAGTCTTTTTTTAGTGTAATTTTATACTTATTTAATTGCAACTACATTTGGGAATAATTAATCAAAAAATAAAGTATTGTGGGGAAAAGGGCATGTACTAAAAATCCTCCGGTTTAAAATTAGGACAATAGCTAGAGCTCGAAATCTCCGCCTCTTTTCAAGGCACTTTCTGTGACGAAAAATTTCCACCATTTTTGCTATCACTATTTTTCTGCAATTACTCCAATCTATTTAATCACAACAATTTAATATAAAAACACAGTACTATGTGTATTCGTTATAATTTTTGTAAATCTTTTTTTAACATTTATAATTTTCTATATTTTCAAGAGAAAATTTTAAATATAAAATAAAGTGAAAAAAAAATTAGGCAAATAAATACTTTAAAAAAAAAAAAAAAAAAAAAAAAAAAAAAAAAAAGAGCCTTTGACAGCCCCGGAATTCTCCCCACCATAAACTTAAGCTGTAGGGGGTAACAACATAATTTTAAGATATTACTGAAATACACATGCTTTTTCTCTAGATCATTTTTCTAGATAGTCCACTTTTCGGGGTCCAATATACTGTTTTCTTGACAGTGTACTTCATTTCTAAGCAATATTGTTCTGAAATTAATTCTTCATCACCTGACTTTTCCTTTTTATTTTGAAAAATTATTACAAATGAGGATTTAAATTTATAATATTCACACCAGAATGATTATGTTGATTTGTGTATTAGATAATTTTCCAGTTAGTGGTAACTGCACCTTTTCATAGTTGAAAAGATTCAAACACCATGATTTTAGTATTTTAGAATCATGTAAAAGTTTTAAGAGAAAACAGAACATTGTTCATTAACATTTTCGCGAATTAGCTTCTAACCATAGCCTCCTAAACTATGATCATCGATGCCTGTTGCGTGATTCAGAAACTTGGCAACAGTTGAAGTAGGAACCCTAAATCCTCATTTTTCAAAAAGCAATTTTTAGATGTCAGATACAAAATTTTCTTAACAATCCGCTTTACCATCAATATCTTTACTATAACTTATTTTTTGGTACAATTATGTATCATCACATTCTGACTAACTTTTAAAAGATGGATAGACGAAACTTTACTTAAACTTAATTAATATCACTCTATCCAGGGTCCCTCAGTTGAAGTAGGGATCCTAGATAGAGAGAGACTGGATCCGTCAGTTCAAACCAGAAATTCGCCATGTTTGTTCAACTGGTTGTATACGACAATGTTAAGTCCTGTTAATATTTTGAAAAAGCTTTTATTTATTTGAGTTATTTATTATTTCAAGTTATGTTACACTGTCGATAGATAAGTTATTTTTGCTTAGAGATTCTTTTTACTGCTTGAACAATGTTTTATTATTTTCTTTTATTCAGTAAATTCTCTGACTTCCATAGAACCGCCATTAAGAATTTGCTTTTTTTTTTTTTTTTTTTTTTGGAGAAAAAATTTATATACACAGCAAGTATGCATGGCTGATTCTTTTTTTTTTTTTGTGTGTGAAAACCGCTGTTAAATAACATAATAACGATGTGACAAAAGAAATAATAATTAATTAATTAATTAATTAATATATGTATTGAAATCATATTAAGTGTAACTACATTTTTAAAGAATTATGCACAAAATATCTCCTTTTAAAGTCCCCCCCCCACTTAAAAAATAAGTAGAAGAAGAAGAAAAAGAATGCCTATGCACACAGCAAGAATTCATGGCTGCTGCTTTTTTTTAAGCAGAAAATTCTAATAATCAATTTTATAACGACGATTCTTAAGTGAAATAACTACACTACTTCCGTTACCCACTATTACACGCATTATATGCAGTTTTTGGAGGTACTGTTATTAGAAGACATAGAATTGACCTAATGAAATAGACACCTAAAAACTTTCCGGTAAGACAAAGTTAATACACGTGTAAAAACATAGAAAACAGCGATTTTTTTTTTTTTTTTTTTTTTTTTTTTAAGAAACGAAAAGAAAATTGGTTCGAAACACCAATTTCCGAGATCTACAGCTGATCTGTCTGATCAGGATGACTAATAATTTTCCTGTGATAAGCAAGTAAATCATGAGAAAGGATATCTAAAATGGTTTTATGCAGTAATTTTCAAGAAAATCGTTAGAGCCGTTTTTGAGATACAGACTTTTACCAAAGCTTGGCATAATTATTTGTTGACCAGAAAACAACAATTACGTGCAAAAGGAGATTTAAAAGAGCAAGTTTGTTATATGGCAAGTTTAAAAAAAAATCACACAGCCGTTTTGAGAGGAACACACTTGCAGAACCTGGAATTCAGCTATTTATGCAGGACGTCTATCAATTTTCCTGAACTAACCACCTATATCATTCAAAAGGATATCTAATCGTGTTTACACAGCAATTTTGAAGAAAATCGTTAGAACCGTTTTTGAGATACGAACTTACAGCCCAATTTTCGGTTTCGGCTGTCACACTTCCAGTTTTCCAATTTTCACCAAAATTTGAAAAAATCATTTGTACACCAGACCTGTTTCAATTCTAAAGTTTCGTAGTTCTGTCTTTATTAGTTTCGGAGATATGATAGCCAGAAGATTCCTCGCATACATACGCACATACACACTGACCAATTGAACTACTTATACAGGACGCCTATCAATTTTCTTGAACTAACCAACTATATAACTCGAAAGGACATCTAATAGAGTGTTTATACAGCAAGTTTGAAGAAAATCGTTAGTGTTGTTTTTGAGACGGACTTATGGTCCCACTTCCGGTTTCCGATGTCCCACTTCCGGATTTTCAATTTTCACCGAAGTTTGGAAACTTCATCTGTACACCAGGCTTGTTTCAATTCTAAAGTTTTTTAGCTCTATCTCTATTAGTTTCCGAGATATAATAGCCAGAAGATTCTACACACACACATACACACACACACTGACCAATTGCCAAAAATCACATATTTGGACTCAGGAGAACTTAAAAAATATAAATTAGGTGAAATCTCTATATCGAATTTTTGGACCGAATACAATACTTCCATTACCTACGGTAGTCGGGTAATGGAAGTAAAAAAGTAGTATATCTGTATTGAAATGATATAAAGAGTAACTATATTTTTAAAATATTATGCACAAAATATCTTCTTCTTATGTTTTTTTTTTTTTTTTTTTTTTAAGGAAAGAAATATCAATATAAACAACGAAAGGTTCATGGCTGCTTTTTACAGAAGAAACAGCTGCTAATTAACGCTATGGCGTAAAGAAAAAAGAAAAAAATCTGCACTATATATATATATATATATTAATTATGCGACTCCTTATTTGGTTAGTCACTTCACCGATAGGGCGTAAAGTTATTTACAATTATGAAGCCCAATAAATACTTTCCATTTTCCTGTTTTCTTTGCTATTCTAGTTACTGTTATAGTTGTTGTTATTTTCATTGTTATTATTGTTCTTTCTCATACTCATGTATTGTTTCAAAGGTGAATATAGAAAGCTGGTGTTTTTGCTATAATTACATGTTTCGAAGTCGTTTGATTCAAAAAAAATATTTTTATTTATTTATTTTTGTTTTATTTATTTTTTGTTTCTTTAGCGAGTTGGTCAGTGGCATGTCTGTTATCAACATGACTAAAGAAACTGACATTAGAAGAATGTACGAATTCGGTATTCAAAATCTGTATCATATGAAGATATTACTTGAATCATTTTATTGAGCATGAAACAAAATCATTCGCGTACGGCAACGTACGAAAAAACGTAAATACGTTATGTGGGAAGACAAAATTTTACATTGGCATTTTTCAACATCCTTGCTCTGAACATAATGAAAAGAACAGATATGTGTATATATATGTAACGTAACCTGGGTCCGTATCATTAAGAGAGTTGGTATTCCCGTGATGTGAGCATCTTAGAAAGGATGAGGAGTCCATCAGAATAACTAATAATCCTTTATTAAATTCAAGATGCAGTCCTGGCCTGAAAGTTAAACATCCTGAGCGTCACATGTCCCGTAACCATTCCGATGGTCGAAAATTATCCAGCCGCGGGACCCCAAAGGGCCCCGAGTCTCCGTAATTAACTTTACATAAAGAAATATTAATTAACGTAGATTTATTAACCCGTTAGTAGTCGCTATAGACAGCGTCACCTATTACAGATTGCGCACTTTTTATTTAACTGTCACCAATAATTTTAAAAAATGATGTCATCGACGTTTCTTCGAGATTATTCGCGTTTTACGTATATCAAATGCCACTTCTAAAAATTTTTGGTGGATATCGAATAAAAAAATCTGGCAACACTTAAAGATGGGCGGCAAATCGACCAACTAGCGACTACTAACGGGTTAAACATGTGAATATCGGAAAAAGCCACGATTTCTCGTGTGTTCCAGCTTAAATACCTTATATCATGCTGCGAATATTTAGTCCTCCTCTGCTTAATCATTGGCTATTAACTTTGTGATTGACAGTTTCGCTCTGGCCCGGATCTCCGGGATTAATTAATATGCATTACTTAACCAAAAGAAACGGAGAGTTGCACTTATTCAGCATTTTTATTCTAAAAGTTGTGCAATTTTCTGACTTTCACGTTATGAAAGTGCATTGTCATAAAACTTATCTTACAGGGGTATCTTTAGAATTACTTTTCAAGTTAAGAATTATATTGGGATTTTCTCCAAGCCATCAGTCAATATTAATTTAAAATTATAGAATAATAATTTAAAATCTTACCTTTCTTTAGCCTCTCATATATATATATATATATATATATTTTTTTTTTTTTTTTTTTTTTTTTCATATGCACAATAAAATATTTCTCATAGTATATGATAACTATTCGCTTAATCATATAGTATATGAAATATATATATATGTATATAGTATATATAATGATACAGTATATGATAACTATTTACTTAAAAAGTAGCGCGAAAGAATTCGATTGTATAAAGATTGAAGTTGAATTCTAAAAGTGCATTTCAGTTTGTGTTATGCAAGTTTCATACTGTGATAAATTTGAGTTCACGATATGCCATGCATACATAATTCACTGCCGATATAAAGGACTAGTCATAATTAGGCAAAAAGAATTTAAATAATCTGGTGTGTCACTCACCCGACTTTCTCTAACTCAAAAAATAATGTTAGGAACGAGCTGTAAATTTGGCAATCCATGTTTTTGATGATGCCCGTTCTATTCGTGCAAAAATTAACATAGGTCATAATTCATAATTTTTTCATATATGAATTTATTAATAATTTTCATAATTAAAAAAATGTTTTTTTAATCAAAAATATGCATGGAATGTGTTTAGGTTACTTCATTCTAACGCATAAAAAAAAACAAGTTTTGAATATAACAATTCTTGGGGAAGATATGAATTAATGTTTGTCACATTCATTTAACATTAGCATCCCCATACTTTAACATCTTATAACTCTATGAAAAATTGAGCAAAATATATAAACTATACCATTTTCCGCGATGATTTGATTCAAAGAATTCAAATAAATTTTCAAAAAATGGGGGTTACCATTGAAAAAAAAATGAAGTTGATGCCAGTTTTAATATGCAGACGATCCCCTAAGCAAAATCTAACTATACCATTATAAACCAGACGTTATTACAAATCGATTGGTACCAGCCGCATGTTTCTACGACAACTTACTGCGAAATTAAGTGTGTGTGTGTGGGGGGGGGGCTTTTTTTCTGACTGTACATGTGAAGTTATTGTGCAACCACCTGTCACAAGTTAACCTGTTCGATACGGTGTATCCATCTCAAACCAACACCTACTCGAATTAATACAAAGCCTCTGAACGAAAATTCGCGCCTCCATTGACATCAGCAACCGAGGTCTCGGTCTCACCTGGTCCTTCCACCACCTGCTTTACCAACTTACATTCCATTATATCTCCGGTCCAGTTTTGTGGACGATGACAATTTTATTGTACCATTTAGACTTTTTTCAGATAATTATTGAAATTTGGATTCATTACCAGTAAAGTAAGTGTTTTAGTTTGATAATTCTTAAACACATGTATGTATTTACTTATATAAGTTTGTTTCAACTATTTTAAGATTATATTTAAACCTAATATGAAGTTTTCATAATACGTAATATTAGTAATAATTTAACACGTGTTTGGGAACCTACGCATGACTGTTTTTGGAACGCTTGTTTTATTAAAAATTTAAGATTGATCAATTGTCTTTCATGATTGATTATAATTACTGATATAGGGCAGAGTGGGGTTGAATGGGACGCAGGATGAAAGAGACAATAGCTAGATTTTTATGTTTTGCAAGCACCAGAAATTTGACATTTTTTCTCATATATGGCAGCACTGAGATCATTCATCAAGTGTAGTTTCAGAATAGAGCTATCCATAGAAGGGCAGAAAAAAATTAAAGTGTCTTTTTCAGCTGGCAAAGTAAGTTTTTGCTGATTCAATTAGGTAGTAGTTAAGACATTAACTATTTGTTTAAAGTTAATATAACTCTTATATGGTGAAAAGGCATAACATTTTATTGCGTTTATTCAAGAAGAATATTGACAATTGTTCATTAAGCCTATTTCCTCTTTTATATGATATGTCACGGTTGGGATGGATGGGAAAGTTTAAATAGGGATGAATGGGGGACACTCCCCACTATGTACTAATTTAAAATTTTACACAAGAATTGTATTAAAACGTAAATTAGCCATATTGATTATCAGGATTCTTAATTGTGTGGACTTAGAAAAAAAATTGAAATTAATTGTTCTGATTTTTGTTTATAATAACTATGATTAAAAAAATTATAAGTTAGAATATTCAATGCAACTTAAATCAATAACTAAATAAATAAATAAATAAGCTAATAATAATTTGATTAAAATCACAATTTCAATCAAAATAATTAAATAAATCCTGGTGATTATTAATGTAATACGGAATAGAATGCTGATTTTCCCGATCAGTCGGAAACAAAAATTTATCTGAATAACTTGTACTCTATTATAAGGATTTATCTCTTTCTAGTGTCTTATTTATTTTTAGATTAGGTGTTATTAGATTAAATTACCAAAGCCTAGAGCACTAAGAACTGTGCGAACCAAAGGACTTTTGCTTTTTGATGTTAATTTGAGTCAATACATCAGCTTATGTTAATTTCAGTAAATACATAGTGTGTAATAAAATCACATAAACCAAACTAACTTTAAAAATTTATTTACTTTCCATTTTGTTTTGTTTTCTTTGTAAATTCCAGTCCTGTCCCATTCATCCCCAATCATGTCCCATTCATCCCCATAGGTGAGGATGAATGGGCACATGCATGTAAAAAAGAAAATTATTATTAATTAAAAATGATAACTCTTTATTAAAGTTAGTATGTTTATATGTAACTGATTACTAAAGTGTACTTATGAGCCATGTTACAAAATTCTGAATTACATATGGCCTACGTTATCAATAAAAACCTGAAAAATGTCCTATTCATCCCCACTCTCCCCTACTTTTTATTTCATCTATCTTATACGTTATCCTTTCCTTATTTCTGAAAAATGTCCGTAGTCGTCATAAACAAGACAAAAATAATTAAAGTAACGATTTGATTTCTTTTAATACTAGCGAAATTAGTAAAGTTACGGGATTAAAATTTAATAATAATATTAATAATAAATATTACTTAAATGTACATTCTAGTTACTAACCTATATGGTTGCTTTTAAAAATAGATATTAAATTTTAATTATAGGTGACCAAATACATGAAAAAAAATTTCTGTTAATCTAATAGAAAATATTTTGTCTGTAATTTATACTATTAACTTTTACTATTAAACATAATTTTGAGTTAGCGTTTAAATTTATATGACAAATGCAAATGTAAATGTAAAACAAATTACTAAATATTCCTTTTATGAATGGGCATGAAATTATAGCTATCAAAATATTCTTTTCAGTTTTATCTATGTAACTGTTTCAGTTGTATATTGATTTAATGATAGTTCATATGTATTATAACATCATTGTCCTTTATTATTAAATATATATTTTTTTTAGTGAGAGTTTAAAAAAGGGTATAACTAGAGTTAATTTAAACCAAATGTTTCAAGATTCATTTTTTGAAATGCCGATAAATTACTGATTTCACATTACATATACACATGATTAATTGTTTCATTTATGTTATCAGTTATGTGATGAACTAATGTTGCCCATATGCAGCATAATTTTATGTGTTGTATGATACTATGAACTATAACTACATTATAACTATAAAATATATCTTTAATTTGATATAGTTTTATTAATCATTTGATAATTAAATTGATGAGACTCCTTTGCATATTTTTTTTTTTTTTTAAACTCTGAAAAAAAAATATCTTGCATATATATAATTTAAAAAATGACAATTATTTAAGATATTTCTAAATATTCTTAATATATATATAAAAATATATTAGAAAATCGGTGAATATAAATATTTTTTCAGATAAATGTTTTATTTAAAATTCGAATGTACAACATGAATAAAGAATATTGAAACGCAAATGTAAAAGTACACAGGGTTTTTTTTTTTTTTTTTTTTTTTTTTGTATTTAAAAGGGGATTTTTTTTTTTTTTTTTTTTTACAAATTATTAGTGAAACTTTAATGAAGAGTGAATTGTAATAAAATATACTAAGGTTTGCTCCAATTAAAGAATCATGACTATAAGCAACTTGATTTGAAACAAAAACAACCAAGTTAAAATGTAAAACAGTAGTGAGTTTATAGTATACTCTATTACAAATTTGATTTTCATTTAAAATTAAAAATATTTCATGAAAAAAAAAAAAAAAAGTAAACAGGGTTTTATTAATTTTATTTTATTTATTTTATTTATTTATTTTATTATTTTTTATTTTATTTATTTATTTTATTATTTTTTATTTTATTTATTTATTTATTTATTTACATGAATTTAAACAAATAATAACCATTCATAAAAATAAATAATATAAATGAGTAATTCTCTGAAAAGTGGTCATTTCATGTCCCAGTAGTCTTGAGGGCATATTTTTAAAAGCACAAAAACAAAAAGCGGTCCAAACTATAAATATTAATTGGTTTTGCATATAAACTGTTATTCTTTGGTTATTGGAATTCAAATATAATTTTAAAGTATTTTTTTAATGCAAATTATCATTCCCTCACTGTGTCCCCACTCCCACATATAAATAAATAAAATGGTTTCTATGGTATTAAAGCATATATATTTAGGTTATTTGAATTGAAAATTTATTAAACATACTTTAATAAATATGTATCCATAATACTATATTTATATATTATACAATGAAACAAATTAGAACACTTTTTATTGTCCCTGGTAATAAATGTCATTCCCTCACCAAACTATGATTTCACCCCTACTTACTCCATTAATGGCAGCACTACCTTTATATAAATCAAATTTAATTTGTATAGCCGCAAGGTAAAGGAGCCATTCTGTGTTCTGTTCGAAACATTTTACAATGAGCAGCATATGGCTCTCAAACGTCAGGTTGAAATATATTTTTATTATATGTCATTCCCTCATTCATTGTAAGACAGGTGGTGCGCTTGCGCGCCCCAACACCGATTGTCCCAGATACTAAGAGTATCCATGCAGTCCTTCATTCATTGTAAAAATAACTAAAAGAAATCAAATTTGCTTTTTTATGTTATTATATTAATAAAAATATGTTCTAATAAATATTTAGTGTTTGAAAATATAACTAAACCTAATGATATTTTTTAAAAGTAGTTTCTAAAAGAAATTTGTCATTCCCTCACAATCATTCCCTCATTTTTCTAATTAATAAAAATAATTACTATTTCAAAAATTATCAGATACAGTTTGGTTTTTATTATTTTTTAATGACTGTAACATATGTGTACATGCACAAAGATTTAAAAAAAATTTGGAGCAATTTTATTTCGGCTAACTTTTTTTTTAAAAAGAGCCCACTTTTCAGAGAATGGCCCAAATTACTAACTACTTTTTAAACGTTTAAAAATACAAATTATTTTTAACAAAATAATAATAATAAATAAATAAATAAATAAATAAATTGTTAATTGAAGCAGATATTTATTTTAAGATATTCATAAATTGCTTAAATTTGGACTTTTGAAAATCATATAATGCTTTGTTTATTTACATTTACTTCTTCCTCCTCAATATTGATTAACATAAAGATTTTCTTAGTGTAAGTAAATATATTTAGGATGATATTTAATTTTAAAAATGGTTTTATGGTAATATATTAAATATATGTTCCCATACAGCCATATTTTTTAAATTCTTATAAATGCTTTTAAAAATTTATTTTAAAATATCTTATAGTAATATTTAAAATCCTTTTAAATAAATTCCTAAAAATAGGTAGAAAATAGTTCAAACAAATACATTTAATTTAAAACGTCACAGTAAAAACGAAAATACATTTAAAAATAGTAAAATGATTAAAAACAAATAAATTTATAAAGTAAGAAATTAATGATCACAATTCTTTCGATAAATAAATATTGGCCTTTTGCATTTTTCAATGGACATAATTTCAGCTTCGAAGTTCCGTCAAGGACAAAAATAGCAATGCACTTGAGACCTCGAATAGTGACGTATCAAATTTGTCCGTTGGCATTGTATTATTCGAGCAGCTATTGCTCAAACCATAGCCTCCTAAACTAGATGCCTGTCGCGTGGCTCGGAAACTTGGCAATAGTTGAAGCTGTAGACAGCGCCACCTGGTACAGATTGCACGACTTTTTTATTCAACAGGAACCAAAAATTTTTTTAAAGTGCGATATGATATACATAAAAGGCGAATAAAAATCAAGGAAATGTCGATTTTATATATCATATATCACTTCTTAAATTTATTGGGGACAGTTGAATAAAAAAGACGCGCAATTTGTACCAGGTAGCGCTGTCTACCGTTTCAACTGTTGCCAAATTTCTGAGCCACGCGACAGGTATCTAGTTTAGAAGGCTATGCTCAAACAGGCATTTTCGTGGAAAAAAAAAAGAAAGCACACCGTGCGTGCAATGATATGTGGCCGCCCATTTTGAAGAGCAAAATCCGCCCACGTTTTACTATTTATTAAAGTTTTTTTTTTTTCTCAAAATCTTCCGCCAAAAAATCCTTTATGTTTTAAAATACTTTCTGCTTTAAAATCCTTTACGTCCATTTTATTTATCTTATTTTATTAAAATTTAGACGATTAAATTCCTTAAAGCAGGGTTACTCTCTGGTCTTTTTTCAGGACACTCTCACAAATAAGAAATTTTCCCTTTTTCAGCCGCCACTAATTTCATGTAGAATTATTCTGGATATTTTATAGTAACATGCCATGATTACACAGGGCAGAGATTATAGTATAAATAAATATAGTGGTAGCAATATATTTGGAAATTTCTTACTTTTGAGAGTGTCTTGAAAAAAGGGCGGAGAGTACGACCTCAGCCTTAAAAAGTAGATTGAGTAGACTGATATTTTTTGCTTTCATTTAGTTTTATCTCTTCTATTTAAGCAGCCGACAGCTGCACTGAAAACTGAAAACTTGAGCATCATACTTGGAAGTATTGCAAAACTAAATAGATACACAAAAACATTTAAATCCTTTGAGATAAATTTCTGATGAGCTAACAGCATTCTAGAGGTAAATCCCATCCGAGGTGTGGCTTTTCTCGATTGTGCCGCTCCTGAATAACATTCAGTTTCTGATTCTGTGAATAGTCTCCATTAAGGTGGTGCGCCGTCTCGAGTGGTTTGAATTAGTCCAATCACTTGTCGAAGTTAGGTTTTGGTACCGTCGCAGACATTGAACAAACTCATTATCATCGTCTTGTTATCACAAATAAGCTGCAAACTGCAAACTCCCTGTTAGTGTAGATAATCCCCTAAATCTGCAATATCTCCTAAACAGCAAAAGCGCGAACTCTCCCATTATGGTAGGAGAGATTGCGCAGTATTTTATTAAATAATTACTCACTTTTAGAGGAAATCGTGTTGCTTGTACCGTTAGTCTAGGTCAGTAGGTTATGAGAAATTGTATAATTTAAAAATATTTTGTACTGCTACCATTGTACTGAAATTTTTAGAAAGAGTTATGAAAATTCAAGTATTTATTTTTGAGAACGAGACAAAATAACCACGTTTTGTCTTAAACTCTTGAAGCAATAAACATGCAAATTCAAGCCGGTACTTCACTATTAATGTTGTATAACCACCTAAAATTTCAACTCACCCACTCCCCGCTTTCCTTCTGATTTCCTATGTGCGCAATCTCTCCCACCGCCTAATCTCTTCTAGCTTTACCTTATATGTGATTTTGGCAGACACTATTTCATGCTTGTGTGTCATCGCATTAACAAACAGCAGTTTTTTAGTACCCGCCTTTTTTGCACACCAGTCTTTTTTACTGTAATTTTATACTTATTTAAGTGTAACTACATTTAGGGATAATTAGTCAAAAAAATAAAGTGTTGTGGGAAAAAAGGCATGTACTAAAAATCCCCCGGTTTAAAATTAGGATATTAGCTAGAGCTTGAAATCTCCGCCTCTTTTCAAGGCACTTTCTGTGATGAAAAATTTCCACCATTTTTGCTATCACTATTTTTCTGCAATTACTCTAATCTATTTAATCACAACAATTTAATATAAAAACACAGTAAATATTTCTATATAAAAAGAATGGTGGCAAAGAAGCCAAAAATTTTTCATTTCTGAAAGTGTCCTGAAAAAAGGGCGGATATTTCCAGCTCTTGATGTAGTTATGTATATTCGTTATAGTTTTTGTAAATCAATTTTTAACATTTATAATTTTCTATATTTTCAAAAGAAATTTAAAAAAAAAAATAATGTGAAAAAAAAATTAGGCAAATAAGTACTTAAAAAGAAGAAAAAAAAAAAAAAAAGAGCCTTTGACAGCCCCGGAATTTGCACCACCATAAACTTAAGCTGAGGGGGTAACAACATAAGTATAAGATATTACTGAAATACGCATGCTTTTTCTCTAGATCATTTTTCTTAGATAGTGCACTTTTGGAGTCCAATATTCTGTTTTCTTGAAAGTGTACTTCATTTCTAAGCAATCTGGTTCTTAATTTTTCATCGCCTGGCTTTTCCTTTTTGTTCTGAAAAATTATCATAAATGAGTGTTTTAATTTAAAATATTCACACCAGAATGGTTATGTTGGTGTGAGTGTTGAATAATTCTCCAGTGATGTCTATGATCATGGACAGTTTCGTTGTGCATCATTGAAATAGCATGATTTTAATATTTTAGAATCATGCAAAAGTATTACGAGAAAGTAAACATTAACTCTTTCATGCGCGGTGTGGTATATCATAGGCAAGTAGAATTAGGACCGTAATGGAAATTTCTTCTAACATTAAAATCACATAGACACTAGCGACACCACTTAGTTTGTAAGAATTATTGTAGCAACCGTGGAGTCAGGTTCCAATAGCTGGCGATTTATCGCTCTTTTTGGCGATTTAAAGAAAAATAACAACCTTAGAGGATTATGGACAGACAGATTTTATAATCGATTTATTTACAAACTTTACTCCCTCCTCCCATTGCCGGAAAGGAAAACGGCAGAATACTTCCTTTTCTTATTTTTAGTAAACTTCGTTTTTTAAAACAGGAAATTGATAATTTCATTGTAATATATTTCAACTTAAATGAATATATATATATATATGATTTTTTTTTTTTTTTTTAAATAGGGAATTTATGATTTCTTTGTAATATTTCACTCTATTTTTTTTTTTTATATTTTCAACTTAAATGAAAATATATATATATATCACTTTTTTTTTTTCCAGTTTATTCCATTTAATTGAATTTGAAACTTAAAAATAAGAGAAAAACCGGAATATTTATTAAAAGCTGAATAAATTGTGTAAAGTACTTCATTTTTTCAACACTTAACGTTAAAAAAAAAATAGGAATAAGGAATTATTAAATATTTTCACTTTCTAAATATGTCATATCCAGATTAATATTTATTCTTTAGCTTTAAATATGTACTTAACAATTTAGTATTTTCTTCATAATAACAAACGAAATTTTATATTTTAATGATTGAAAATACTTCTTTATAACTTTAAAATATTTCATCCAGAAATCTTGCAATATTTATACTTTAATTTTTCATAAATATATTGAAATTTCATTAAAGAAACACAGTTAATATTTTTCTTTGGAAATTAAATGTACTTTTAATAGAAAAATATTAAATGTATACTTCTTTTTTCGCTTTCTACCTTTACATCTACTGATATAAAACAGTATTTAATCTATCTCATTAATAAACAAAATCTACTTAATAAGTATAAAACTTTGAATAAACACCATAAAATGCAAGAACTCTCAACAATAGTTTAGGGTTGAAAGAAGACACAACCCTTCGTCAGGCAAACAAAATAGGCACAAGGGCTGCCAAAAAAAAAAAAAAAAAGTTGCATTTTATGGTGTTTGTTTATTCAAAAATTTGTACTTACCTTTAAATTTCAATTTCAATTTTTCTTTCTTTTCTTTTTTTTTTAATCTTATCTTGTTAAAATTTTAGAACTTTTTCATGTTAATAAGTATCATGGTAATAAAAAAACACCTATAAACACCATTTTTTTTTTTTTTTTTTTTTTTTTTTTGGGGGGGGGGGAGGATCTTAACAATTGTTTCAGATTAGAATAAAGCACGATACTTCATCAAGAAAACAACATAGGCATGAGTGCTGCAAACAAAGCATTTGCATTTTATTCCAACCCAAAGCACAATTCTTGTTTTTGCTTTTTTTTTTTCAGTGATTACTTCTTAATGTTAGCTCACTGGACACTTTTATAATTCAAGCTTATATATATTTTTCAGAAATTCTTGCGATATTCATTAAAACTTTTATTCAACATTCTTCAAAATTGTGTGTTGAAATTTCATTTTAAAAAGAGGAGGTGAAAGGAAGGAAATAGGTGAATGTCCTCTTTTGTTTAGAGTACTTTGTTTATCAACCATAAATATTTATTACAGATGAAGCATTAGACAATTTTTATATCAACTGTGCAAAAAAGCCACAGCCGGGAATATAAACACCTGTTATATCTTTAGTTGCATTCTGAACTAATGCCAAATCGGTAATCAGTCAAAGTGTATGTTTTTTTTTTTTTCCAGTTCTGGCATTTTTTGCAGAGCTGGAATAATAATTCAACCTTTCATCCTATCTTTAATAACTTTTTCTTCTAGTCATAATTCAGTATTTAAGAGGAGACAATATCTAATTCCGTCAATAGTGAAATAGTATCGCATTCTATGGGAAAATTTATTCACACAATTACTCACTAATATAGTTGAACCTCGTTAACATGAATCTCAAGGGGAATGAAAAATTTATTCATGTTACCAGTAGTTCACGATATCAATAACAAATCTTCATATAATTAAACTAATCTTCATTTTGATGGGGGTTGTGGAAAAAGTTCATGTTAAAAAAAAAGTAATTCGCGTTAACGAGGTTCGACTGTATATATTTTCTTTTAATTCTGTTTTTTTATTCGGAAAATTCATAACATTTAAATTAGCACTCATTTAAAAAAAAAAAATTAATTTTGAGTTCAAAAATACATATTTTCACTAATTGCATTTTTACCATTCTTTTATTTGCAACACAAAAAATTAAAAAAATCAATTTTTGCAAAGTGAGTACTAACTGAACGATTGTGAATTTTCTGAATGTAAAAACGGAATTATATATTATAAATGAGTAATTATGGAAGCTAATTTTAACACAGAATAAAATAGGCCACTGACATTAGCGAGTGTAGATATTATCTGCTCTTTCATGATGTATGCCCAAGAATGGGCAGTTGAAATTTGTAGCAATTAGTAATTTGATGCTTTCTTTACTTAACACCGCATCTACTTACAATTGTAACAACTGTCACATTTCATAATTTTTAAAACCCTGCAAAATGATTTTTTTTTCTTCCTTTTTTTTAAGCTTTGCTTTGAATTTTTTATAAATACATGTCTCCGTCTGCAATTTTGTTAAATAAAGTTGCATATTGCACTTTAATTGTAGAAAAGTGTTAATATTTTGAAATGGAACAAGTCATTCATTCATTTACCTTTAATGATATAAAAAATGTAATTTACAGCAAATAATGATTTCATGCTTTTCCGCTGTACCATCCTCATCTACTTGTAAATTTTATTAAACTATGTAATCTACAGTTTAAACTACATCAGTGCTGAAAAAGTAATAAGTTAAAAAGTTTGCGAAAACACCATAAATTTAAGGGGGGGGGGGTGGATACTCAACAATATTTTAGGTGTGAATTAAAATAATGACTGTCAGGTAAACTTACGGATTGTGGTTTTAATTTGATCAAAAGACAATTGTGAGATTTTTGCAATTTATGGTATTTCCATAAACTTTGACTAATTATGGAATCCAAAGTTCATAAAATAGTTAAGAGATATTTACAAATAATACATTGACATTTTTTTCCTTCACTTTTTTAGCATAATTGTGCAGTGCAGTGTGCTTAAAAATACAAAATAAGAATTTAAAAATCTGTCCTATTTTCAATAGTAAAATTCTTTTTGAAGTAATAAATAAATCCTTCATTAGAAACAATGCTATAATCTTGTTATATAGGAAGTAATATTCTTTAAAACAGGATTTGGATTTATTGTCATCAAAATTACTTCTTAATTTTTACATAATCACATAATCTTTATTTTCCACAATCTTTTTCATTTATTAACACATTCGCGACCGCTGATGTGAATTCATGTCATTTCAACTTCTATAGCTAGTTGCCGCTGACATAAATGCACGTCTTTTCAGATTCTATTCCTGGTTACCGCTGACGTGAATTCATGTCATTTTAAGAATTTCTATGGAAACAATACTTCAGTATTATTTCGATAGTATTATTAGAGTATCAATTCTTTGATACTATTATAGGTTTGTTCTATTACTATATAACTAATCTTCATTCCAAGCTTCAGGTAATTATAAGAGTAACATTTCAAAACATTACATTGAACTTTTATTCATGTTTAAACATCAAAAGTTTGCAGCAACTAGCTGTAGTTTACTTCAATATTCCCCGGCAATCAGTGTTAAAAAAGGCAAAAGTATGCCGGTCACGAAAATGTTAAGTTATGGAAACATGCTAATGCTGATTAACTTTTTAATTGTAATTTTTATTTTATTTTTTTATTTTATTTTAGAACTACTATAAGAAATATATCTCTTCACACACAGGTGATTATGAATTAATTAAAAAATACCTGATATTTTAGCAAGAAATTTTCATGCAAAGAGAAAACACTCTTATTGCAGGAAAGTACAATTCTCTCATTATAAAAAAATTCTAACTATGTTTATCAGTCATGTGAAATTGAGATTTCAGTCCTACTTTATGAATTTCAATATCAAATACTATAATTTTGGTACAGAAAATGATATAAAAAACTGAATTTATATGTACATTATCTAGACACAATCACCTCTGCAGGAAAGCATCCATCTCCGTCCCCCCCCCCCCCAAATAAATAAATAAATAAAACTTTAATGCCAAATTTAATGATTTCTCAAGAACATCACTGCAACATAATTTTATTTTTTCTCTTCACAGAAATTTTAAGAATAAGGAAAATAAATCCACATTTAAGATATTTTGAAGATTTCATTTTATTGTAACAAAAATTGTATCTGTGTCATAACGAAATCATACTGTTGTTTAGTCAGGCAACTCCTAAGTTGCTCATCCATACTTCTGCATAGCGGTTCTTTGTCACAAAAAGCTTTTTCTTCAATTTAGAATTTACACATCGTAATCTCATTATTTCTTTAGTTTTTGGAGTTCTCTCTTGCCGAACATAAGAAGGACCAGGTGTTGAAACACTCTCTTGTTGAACATAAGAAGGACCAGCCGTTGACGCACTCTCTTGTTGAACATAAGGACCAGGCGTTAAATCACTCTCTTGTTGAATATAAGAAGGGAAAGGCGTTGAAGCACTCTCTGGTTGAAATGAAGAAGGATCAGGTGTTGAAGATGAAGACACTTGATTATATTCTCCAGGCATTAACACTGAAATGATAGAAGGTTCGATTTGCCTTGAACTCTCTGAGACACCAGTAGTATCATCTGGCAGAGCATATCTAATCAATTTAGTCTTTAATGTAGAAGTAAATGCATTATCACTAGTGATCAGCACACAATCGTCCATAACACTGTACATAAGTTTCAATTTTTTCTTTCAGCAGATTTGATTTTCCAGTAAGTGCTAGCCATTGTTTCATCCTAGTGTTAAAAAAAAAAAAAAACTATTAGAGGCATATATATATATAATATTTCACTTCAGAGACTTCCATGAATAATAAAAATAAATAAATAATGCATTTACTATAACAAATCCACTGCCATATGATTTTTTAAAAATTTCTTTGATATTTGAAAAGTAAGTTTTTGCAGTGGAAATTCTTATGATCAAAAGTTTATATTTATTTTTTGCATGTAATGAAATTGTTATTTATTTGCAGGGTTGGGTTTCTTCCGGAAGAAACTAGTTTCTTCCAGGACAGTGGAAGAAACTGGAAAAAACCGGAAGAAACTGGAAGAAATGGAAAAAAACGGAAGAAATGGAAGAAACAAAACAAAAGACAAAACCGATGTTCAAAATTAAAATTTATGAACTATATAAACTCAAAGTATAAATATAATGCCAAATCTAAACTATAATTCAATTAATATTAAAAATATCTTTAGAAAAATAAATTATTTGATAACAGACACTAAATATATACAGATGATGGGTTTTTACTTTTCAATGCTAATATTTTTAGAGCTTTTTGCATAGATACTATCTCATAATATTGTTATACGTTCACACAGTACAAGTGATAATAATTATAGATTTTTTAGCCATAATATTTGCACATTTTTTTTTTTTTTAAGGATACAATTTTTTGCAGAAACTTGAAGCTGGTATCCAATGAACTGTATCAATAAGTAAGATACCTACTTTTTTTTCCTGCAAGCTCTCTAGAGTTAAAAAAAAAAAAAAATCCATAGTTTGTATTTATCTATTTTAAGTTGAAAAATAAAGTGCAGTATTGAACTACGAAAAAACTTTTCATTTGTTTTACAGTCAACTCCCTCTAACTCTCAAAAGTTTTTTCCAGAGGTTATGCAGATAATAGGAATGTGCAAATTAGAGATCATTGCCTCTGTTTCAGTTTTCTTTTGCAGATACAAAGTCACTTATTATTAATTAAATAGACATCAAAACGGAAAGAGGATTTTTAATAAATTTTAGAATTAATATTTCTTCAATATTAATAAAACTAATCTATCACATTCATATATGATGGTAAATAATTTAAGCATATTCAAATAATAGGTACCTATAAAATGTAAACAAACTTATTTAAAATATACGAAACAAAATATTTTTGAAAGTCTGGAAATAATATTCATCGCTGATTAATTTTGTTAAACATTCATGTAATAGTGGTTTATTTTCAGTGCTAGTCTGTATGAATTGCAGGATAATAAATATAAGAATGTTACTCCCCCCCCCCCTACCCCATTTGTGTTTCGAAGTAAGGATTATGCTAAAAGTTTGATAAAAAATAATTATAAAATTAAAAAAAAAACTTTTTATATACCATGTTTTTAAATTTTCTAATGAGTCATTAATAAAATACGCGAGGCTAAAAAATAATATTTAAGCAATATTTAAGCACGAGGAATCAGTTCAGTGAAATAATAATAATAGTGAAAAAAAAAAAAAAAAAAAGTTGGTTTTAAAAATAAAATATTACTCCTTTTAGAACAACGTATATTAGCACCGTACTTTAGCACTTTTCAATGTGTATAAAATTTTAAAATTGATAATGACATCAATTTTTGTGAAATGCATAAATTAACTTTTTATAATTTTTTCACATTCACATTGAATTAAATGTATTTATTTTTATGTTGAAAGAAAATGAACTCATAATTTTTTTTTTTTTTTTTTTTTTTGGCAACAATTAAATTATAGCTAATTTTTTAATGGCTATTTTATTGCTATTAAGAGCTTATTATTTTCATACTTTAATTAATAAAAAGAAAACTATTCGAAAATTAAAAAATCTGACTTCGAAGTATTGTGTTGTCACCGGGTTCTGAGTTACTGTGAAAGTTTCAAATGTCTAGCTAGCAAGGAAATTAGTTAAAAATAGATGGCAAGATTTGTACCAAACAAACAAACATACAAACAAACAGGAATCAAAGTTAATAAAAACATGGTAATAAAAAGCAAAAATCTGAGATGTGAATTTTTTTGAAATATGAGATATAAATTTCTTTTAGATTAGGAAATAAATTACGGATTAGGATTTTCAAATTATAAATCTGCAGATTAGAGGGAGTCGACTGTACTGTATGTGACTATAAGGAAAATAAAGTTTTTTATGACATTTTGTAATACAGTAAAAGTAATTATTGCATACTTGTTCTTTTAATTAACTGGATTACGTTAAGAGCTGTTTTATCAGAATCCAAGTGATCCAAATTATTATTTATTACCAGTTAAAGAAATAAAATTGTCTAAATTATAAAACTTTATACTGTTTAAATTGCAATTGGTTTTTTTACTGGATTTTGAGTATTTTGGAACGTGATCATCAGATACCGAGGCTCATTAGCTCATTTTCATAAAAAAAAAAACTCATAAATATTAATTAAATATGTTATTAAATTTGTAAAGGTATATTTAAAGTTACTTAAAGTTGTTTATAAGATCAATGCGTCCATTGTATCTTACAAATCTGCAATTTATAGGATAAATTTTTAAGAAAAACAGTTTCTTCCATTTCTTCCACTTGAAAGAAACCTATTTCTTCCGGCCGGTTTTTTCCATGGTTTTTCCCGCGGTTTTTTCCACCTTGGAAGAAACTTGCCAACCCTGTTTATTTGTGTTGTGTATAATATATAAACACATTTAATAATTTTTATTTTAAAACAATACATATGCAAGTTTCCGTTGGAGCAGTTAAAATGGCAGGAACTAAGAAATAATGGTAAATGATCCATAAAATGTGAATAAAAATTTAATATATAAGTAAACAATTTAAAAAATCTGGTGTGAAACAACTACAAGACTTCCATTGCCCACTATTACACATATTATACACACTTTTTGGAGATATTATATGCATTGTTTGGAATTTTCCAGTAAGAGAAACTCGAGATACACGTGTAAAACAGAGTTTACACAGCGAGTTAAAAAATAAGAAAAAAATAATGATAAGAGTTATTTTTTTTAAACACCAACTTCCGAGATCTTAAACGGAACTATCTAATCAGAATGACTGTAACTTGGCATACTCAATTACTGACCGGCAAACAATAATTACATACAAAAGGATATTTAAAAGGGAGCTAATATGGCAAATTTTAAAAAGATCTGTATAGCCATTTTTAAAGGAACCTGCACTTGGGAGACCAGAAATTGAGCTATTTATACAGTACGCCTATCAATTTTCCTTAACTTACCAACTATATCATTTGAAAGGACATATAACAGTGTTTATACAACAATTTTGCAGAAAATTGTTAGTTCCATTTTTGAAATACAGATTTACTGCCCCACTTCCAGTTTCCGATGACCCACTTCCGACTTTTCAATCTCAAAATTACGAAGGTTTTGTAAAATAAAACTAAATACATTAAAAGCTACAAGTAAACAAAACTATTCAAAGAAAAGTATGACTAATTATTCAATTCAAAAAGAAATTAATAAACAAAACACAGAAATTATGATTTAATGTTTATTTAAACATGTATAAAGCTAGAAAGTTATAATTTTTAATGACTGTTTTGCATGTATAATGGTTGAATAATCTATATAAAAAAAGTGTCTGTGAACGTTCTGTAGCTGTTAGAGACCCTCACATATCACTGCGAACAGCTGAACTCCATTTTATTATATAGGGAAAATTTTTATGAGAATTAAGGATTTTTTTTTTAAATTCTGTTTTAATTATCGAAAAATTAAATTTAATTTTGTTTTTCCCAAAATATATTTATTTAATTTTTAATACTTCTGATAGATATTTTTAATCATTTATTTTGTGAAACATCTCAACTTGTATGATTATGTAACTGTATAAGAAACGGTAACCGAAACCGGCAGTTGTTAAGATGTAGTTTGTTGACATGTGCACGTTATGATTCAAGATAAGTTTTTTCATTTATTTTATGCTTAAATATGTTTCACCTTTATATATATATTAAACTAGATTTTCTTATGAAACCGTGTTCTTCAAATTGGTAGCAGAGCGTGGTTTGAACAGTTGCTGGAAAGTTTAGAATAAGCAGCGAATCCAAGATACGCGTGTTAGGCCTAACAGCTAACAGCATAGTAACGTACGTTAAAGATTTTTTTTTTCCTGCTTATTATTTACGAAATGGATCATCTGAATTCAGCCAGAATCGAGCAACTGAATGAAAATAATTATGCAATCTGGAGCATGAAGATTGAAGCATTATTGGATGCCAGAGAATTATTTGAGGAAGTAATACTAAAAGAAGAACCGGTGAAAGACGAAGCTAATGCAGATAGCGTACGCGATCATAAGACGTGGTCGAAGAAAAATAAGGAAGCATTGGGAATAATTGTTCTTAGCCTAACAGCGGAGCAAGCCATAATATATAAAGGAATAAAACAGGCAAGACAGATTTGGGAAGCAATAAAAATACGTTTTGAAGGTGCAGTAGAAGATAGAAGAACTGATTTGTTGTTGGACTTAACAAGATTGAAAAAGATGGAAAATGAAAGTATTGATGAATATATTACAAGATCGCAAGGCCTCTCACAACAAATAAATGAATTGGGAAAACAAGTGACAGAAAGAGAATTAGTAAGGTATATAGTAGAAGGTTTACCAGAGAAGTATGAAAGCATTATGTTGGCTTTATCAGCTAATCGAGGGATAAAGTTTGTGGACTTAAGACAAACGTTATTAAATTTTGAGAAAAAAGAACAAGACAGAAAAAATGAATTTAGAGCCTACAGAATTCAAGATAAAAGTAAGCCAAAACCAAAATCCTGTTTTGTCTGCTCCAAGCCAGGACATCTACAAAAAGATTGTTGGTTTGCAAAGAATAAGAGGAGAAACACTGGAAAACCAAACACAGGTATGAGGAATTCAAATTACAAAAATGAACATGCAAGAATTTCAAGAGAGAGATCAACATCAGGGAAAGAATCAGCTTTAACAACTAATGAAGCATTGATTATTAAAGAAGACATGAGTGAATGGCATCTGGACTCTGCTTGCACATCACACATGACTCCTAATGAAACCTGGATGGAAGACATTAAAGAAGAAAACAAAATTATTAGTGTGGCTGAAGAAGGCAGAAATATTGAATCAACATACAGAGGTGAAATAAGAGCCACTACAGCTGAAGGAGACGTGAACAATATCAGGTTAAAGAATGTTTTATGTGTTCCAAAGCTGAGATGTAATTTGATGTCTGTACCAAGTATTGTGAAAAATGGAAATGAAGTTGTGCTCAACAAGCAAGGAGCTTACATTTATGATGAAGATGGAGAATTGATATGTGAAGGGAAATTAAAAGAAAACATGTTCATTGTGAAATTAATGGCCCAGAAGGTGGAAGAAGAAGATGAAGCGTGTTTCAAAATAAAAGAAAACTCGTATGAATTATGGCACAAGCGACTTGGCCATGTTAATCCAGAATATTTGAAAATGATGTTGACAAAGAATATGGTTCGAGGACTAGAAAAATTGGAAGGTGAAATAAAAATCTGTGATTCATGTATAAGAGAGAAGATGACAAGTTGTTCGCATGAAAACACCTTCTCTGAAACATCAAAAGAACCTCTTGAAGCTTTACATGTGGATTTATGTGGCCCATTCAGAATAGCCTCCTTGAATGATAAGAGGTACATGATGACGGTTGTTGATCAGTTTTCAAGAAGGTATTTTGTTGAGTTTTTGAAAACCAAAAATGAAGCAAGTAGAGCTTTGCAAAATCTTATAAGAAGGAGAGAAAATGAACTTAATGCTAAGGTTAAAAGAATCCGATCTGATAATGGCCTAGAGTTTATTAATGAAGAACTTAATCAATATTTTAACCAGAAAGGTATAAAGCATGAAAAAACAACATACTACTCCCCGAAGAGTAATGGAGCTGCAGAGAGAGCAAACAGAACTTTACTTGATAAAGCAAGAACTCTTCTGATAGATAGTAATCTACCATTGTACTTTTGGACCGAAGCAGTTGCAACTGCAGAATACATGCACAATATAACTCCTACTAAGAGTCGCAAAGACAAAACACCAATGGAACTTTGGAGTACTAAAAAGCCTTCTGTTCGACATCTCAAGCCATTTGGATGTACAGCATATTACAAAATTCATAACAACAAAAGACATAAGTTAGAAGCTAAGGCCAAAAAGGGTGTGTTCATTGGATACTCAAGAGAGAGGGAGGCATATAGAATATTTGACATAGAAGAGAGAAATGTATACGAAACATCTGATGTAATATTTGATGAACTAACAAATGGATATGTTGTGGACGAATCACCGAATAAACAAATGAATTATATGGAAATTCATTATTGCATAGGTGATAAAGAAGATTCTAAGAAGGATGATTTATCAATTGAAGTATCAGATCCAGAGGAACAAATGGACACATCAGTAAATAGTGATGAGCAACTCAGACGAAGAAAGTGAAGAAGATCAAAATGAACCTCGAAGACCTGCCAGAAACAGAAAAATGCCTACAAGATACAATGAATATGAAGTATATGCAGTAACAGATTTCACACCTGAAAAATATGAAAATGCCATAACATCTGATGAAAAGGATCAGTGGGTATGTGCAATGAACGATGAAATTAATTCCTTAGAAATGCATCACGTATGGGAGCCAGTGGAAAGACCTAAGAATAAAAAAGTAATTAAAAGTCGTTGGGTATACAAGATTAAGAAATTGGAAGATGAGAAGTATTACAAGGCAAGACTTGTTGCAGTTGGTTGTGGGCAAAAACAAGGCATAGACTTTGAGGAAAGCTTTAGTCCAGTCATGAAGTGGGATTCATTAAGAGTCCTTCTGGCACTTGCAGCGACAAAGAACTCCATTATGAAATTCTATGATGTTAAAACAGCCTACCTAAATGGAATACTAAATGAAGAAATTTTCATGGAACCGCCAAAAGGTTATGAGTTACCTGATGACAAAGTTTACTTAATCAAGCGCAGCATCTATGGGTTACCACAATCAGGGAGATGTTGGTATGATAGATTCAGCAAAATATTAGAAGAAGCAGGATTAATGAGGCTCAAATCGGATCCCTCAGTATATACTAGGAAAGAAGGGGATGATTATATTCATGTTGGAATATATGTGGATGATTTCCTGGTTGTGGCAAGTACAAACGAAATGATTGATAAATTAATAGGAAATGTAAAGAAAAATATTGAAATTAAAGAAACAACAGATACAAATATGTTTTTGGGATTGCAGATAAATCAGACAGGTGAAGAAATAATTTTGTCCCAAAGAAATTATGTGATGAGGATCTTGGAAAAATTTAATATGCAAGATTGCAACCCAGTGAGAACTCCAGGTATGGCAGGAGATAAACAACTGGACGACTATGAAAAGTCAAAGTCTTTTCCACAGAAAATATATCAAGAAGCAGTTGGGTCTGTAATGTATTTGGCAACTGGAACTCGACCAGACATTGCCTATACTGTGAGCAGATTATCACAATATAATAGAGATCCAAGAGAAGTGCATTGGGCAGCAATCAAACGACTTTTTCGATACCTGAAAGGAACTATGGACTATTGCCTAAAGTTCGGGACAACAAGTGGAAAACTTAATGCATGTACAGATGCTAGTTGGAGTACAACACCGGATGCAAAGTCATATAGTGGATACTTGCTAAAGATAGGAGAATCACTTGGTTGGAAAAGTGGCAAGCAAAAACTAGTGGCATTATCTACAATGGAAGCAGAATTAATTGCTGCTTGTGATTGTGTTTGTGCGGTTAGATGGACTAGTAGTTTATTAAATGAATTGGAAGAGAATAACCAAATAATTACACCCATAGATATCAGGACTGATAGCAAGGCTTTAATAGATTGGATTAACAACCAGAAGGTAAGTTGTCGTACTAGACATATAAATAGAAAGTTCTATTTCATTAAAGATGATAGAGAACGAGGTGCTATACAGTTCATTCATCAGAGTACAAATGATTTAGAAGCAGATGCATTGACAAAGCATTTGGCAAGTGACATTTTAAATAGTCATATGAATAAAGTTGGACTAGAACCAGTGATAATAAACTCTGATTAACTTTTTAATAACTGATGAGGAACTGTTAATAACTGATGTTTAAATGACCAACTGTAAATGATAAAAATATAGGGGGGAATTGATAGATATTTTTAATCATTTATTTTGTGAAACATCTCAACTTGTATGATTATGTAACTGTATAAGAAACGGTAACCGAAACCGGCAGTTGTTAAGATGTAGTTTGTTGACATGTGCACGTTATGATTCAAGATAAGTTTTTTCATTTATTTTATGCTTAAATATGTTTCACCTTTATATATATATTAAACAAGATTTTCTTATGAAACCGTGTTCTTCAACTTCATACTGAAGTTACAAAGTGGAAAAAAAATGATCAAAGCTCATCTTTGCACTTTATAATTTCAAAATAAAACATAAACAAACAAACAAAAAAAAAAAAAAAAAAACTGTTTTTGAAAAACAAGAACAAATTTAACAATTGTGAATATTCTAAAACTAAACAGAATTAAAAAAAAAAAACAGAGGTAATTATCATAACAAATTTCTGTTTAGAATAATGTGGGGTTTGGCTAAGATCATGACTCAATAAATATTTACTTAACAAAATTATATTAGGTGCACATCTTTTAAATAGAAATTATTGCTCATCAGTAATTTTGCTGCCGACTGTACAAGCAGTGGCGGATCCCCCCCCCCCCAAAAAAAAAAAGCACTGAAATTCACAATTGAATATTACAATTGTAAATTTTTAATTAATCTGGGATAATATATTGAAAAATCTTCGCACCCCCCCCCCCCCAAAAAAAAAAAAAAAAAAAAAAAAAAAAAGTTACGTTCTGGATCCACCACTGTGTACTAGGTAATTAGTAAGATATGGCTCAGACCATGCAAGGGTTCATTTCATCAAAATTCTTTTGATTTTTACTTTTTTCGATTTGTTCAATTTTTAAACATAGTTTGCGAACACAAAATCATATTTTTTAATAGTTGGTGGTATTGGAAAATGGATGTAATCCTCTATTCAAAAAAATTAAATATTGAGTTCTTTCAACTAAACCTCCAGTTACAAGATATGGAGTTCATTGTGATAGTCAGATATTGTGATTCATTTTATCTATTTGATTTTCTTGAATTTTAATCAAATCTTGCTATTTATTTATTTAGGCAATTAATTGTATTTCCTGTTGCTTGCATAAAAAAAAAACACACACACATATATATATATATATATTTCACATTAGAAATTAGTTTTAGAAAGTGATTTTAAAAAACATAATGTTTTTATATAAGATTTTTCTCTAAAATTTTCAACAATGCCAATTTTGTAATTAAAGCAATTTTTTTTTTCTAAGTTTTACTCTGTTTTTTTTTTTTTTTTTTTTTTTTTTTGTTGTTTTGTTTTTCAATTGAATATTTAACGAAGATTATGACAATGTCCTAACTTTCTGAGTCCCTCTCAGAATCAGAGACCATAAGGTGACCTAACAGAATTGCTGTCTGAGTTTGAAAAACATTGGCGTATCATCATTTATCAAATGAATATTTTGAAAAATAGATACACATGCTCAGCAGAATAGCATTAATTTATCAATATATTCTTTTTTGTTGTTGTTGTTATGTTGCCAAATGCTTTATAATTATGTTCTTACAAATTTATTGAATGGATATTTAAAATTCTGATTAGCAACCATAGATCTCCTGTATTATAATAAATAACCTCTTTCTCCAGTAAGTTGCTCAAAACATATATCTGGTAACTTTCTAAATGATGACTTTAATCAAAAACTTTTGTTTTTCACACTGTATATAGCATTACTATGACTAATAAAAGAAAATTTAAATATTTCATGCAAAAGATTTACTAAAAAATTGTTTTTTTGGTTGGAAAATTTTCCGAAAAAACATAGTAGAAAATTTTCCAAATAAGAAAATTTTCCGCGGAAAATTTTCCACCCCACATCACTAATTATACTGTACCTGAAATCAAAGAATGGTTGGTTGGTTGGAGGATTTAAGGCCATTTGACTCCATGTGTGTCCTAGGCTAATAGGGAAAATGCCCTCCATGGGGGTCTTTCTAAGGGATTCTAGCCCATATTTACGCGAGTTTCAGAGGAAACCATTGAAAACTCTGAACGGTTAGGTCGAAGAGCGCGACCTGGGATCAAACCCGGCACCTCCCATCTACCAGCTTTGAGCGCAGAACCGCTCGGCCGCTGGTGGGCCCTGAAATCAAGGAAGGGAAATATGCAAACAAATAATAATCAAATTGAAAATTTTCGAACTTTGATAGTAACATGCTGGTATTCATAATTAGCTGAGTAAAAAATTCAAAACATTGAATACAAAAAATGTATAAAAGAACACTAAACAATTCTATAAATCTTTTTTATTTTTCTTGTATATGACAGATAAATCAAATTCCAGAATCTTATAATGAATCAAAATTTATGGGACAGATAAATGCAACATCTTTCCAATACCTTAAAAATATTACCTGTAATTTTTATTTATATTTATTTTTTCCCTCTTGTAACCAAAAAGTTACAAATGGTAAACATTGTAAGACAATGTCAATTGTTTTAAGTATAATTATATTATTAACCAAACTGAACTTACAAAAAATTATAATATAAAATTTTTTCAATCTATCATTTACATAACAATTTTAAAGAAAACTATCTTTTTTATATTTACCAAAAACATATCTAAAAAAAAAAGAGTGCTATTATTCCTCTCAAAAAAAAAAAATAAATAAATAAATAAATAACAATAAATAAATAAAAGTTTAGAAAAAAAAATAGAAAATTTTAAAGAGCAAACATTTGCACTAAAAATGCATTGTTATGCATTGAAAGTATAAAAAAATGTATTTAAAATCTTAAGATATTCAGGGGTGAGGTTACTAAAAAGACAAAAAAGCTGAAACTATACGCAAAGGCAAAACATTGAAATGAAATTCCAGAATTTTGATGACAAATTCTGCAATACTAAAGTAATAAATGCTTTTTTTTTTTTTCAGTCTATTTAAAGAAAAAAAAAAAAAGAACAAATGATTATGTTTTAATATTCTATCAAATTTTATTTCGTTAGTTGATGTAACAAATGCACATCAGAAACACACACACACACACACAAAAAAAAAAAAAAAAAAAAAAAAAAAAAAAAAAACTGTGGAAAGTGAGAAGTTAAATTTACAGAAAAGCTAAAAATTCTCACCCCTGGTTATTACACACATTTTTGTGGATTGATGAAGCTTCTTATTAAACAAGATATGGGTCTTACAAAGAATTAAAAATGTTTGAAAAATGATTTAAAATTTAATAGGATCAAGCTGAAATTGATGTCGAGTAGCGAAGATATTGAGCTTATCTGTACGAAAATTTATAGAACATAAATCAACACTTACTTCATATATTTAAATGTAAACAATAAAAGGTAAAAATTTATATTTGATACTTCTCACAATCCAAAATTTAGTTGTGTTTAAAAACACAGATAAACAGACGATAAATACCCTTGTTTAAGTGTAAAAATAAAATTTGCACATCAAATATTTCTAAATACCTAATATGAGATTAAGTATACCGGAAGCAATTTGCATGTACACATAAACAGATTATAATTTCCATTAAAAATGATTACTCTTAAGCCACAGCATTTTAACAAAGAAAAAAAAATTGCTGTGACAGGGTGGAACAATTGTAATCGAATGGACATAACAACATGATTAATTTGTAACGTTTAAAAATACACAGAGTGGGGCAAATGTCACTCGACATATATATATATATATATATATATATATATATATATACTAATATATAAATGCAGAAATATATAAACAAATGAATGAAATTAAATGTAGAAATATATATACACAAATGAATGAAATTATACCCCAAAAAACACTGAGATCTTCATCAGGGAGGCCCCTCAGTGTAGGGGTGAATGAGAAGTTTCTGAAAGGACAGTAGCTATAAGCTAATAACTATCCTTAGCCCCCAACTTCTCACCAAACAGAAAACCACCAAAAACTGAAGAGAAATCAAACATACATATAATGTATAAAACTACTAAAAATATTTTATAAAATTATCAAATTGTAAAAGTTACAAAATTACATCAATTCATTTTAAAAAATATATATATATATACAATACAAAAGAGAATTACTGAAGGTAAACAAGAAATTATAAAAAGGAATAAAAATTACAACCCTTCAACTGGAACACAAACTATTGGTTTTTCTAATCAGTAAAACTTATATTTTTATATATTTTCCTGTCAATTGTTTTCTATATATATATATATATATATATATATATTTTTTCTATTGAAAAACAGCTCTTGCAAATAAAATTTATCGTTAAAATTATTTTTATGAAAATGAAATATACTGATATCTAATAATAGTACAGGATAGATAGAGCAGTTTCCATAATGAATGCGATTATAAGTTTGTACATCAAGGTGTTTCTATTCAGTCTTAAATAATAAAAAAAAAAAAAAAAAAAAAAAATACGTAAGACCTTCACAAAGCATCTGATTATACAGAACTAAATGAAGAATGCAATAATTTATATAATTAGGTGGTAATAATTATAAAATTTTGTAAGCAGAAAAAATTTCTAAATCACAGATGTTCTTTGTTTCGTTTTCGCTAAACAGTAGGACCGATTATATGTTCCTGAATGTCAACGAGTTAATAGACAAAAAAATAATTTATAAAAAGGCATAAATCTACAAACAAAAAAAAAAGATGATTCCCCTATTTAATACATATTTTACACCAAATTAAAAATACCATTGTGTAATTTTTACATAATTTTAACTGGATAATAAAATTCCAAGTTGGGTGTATTTATTGAAAAGATTGTGTTTTCACAAAAATCTGATTTTACCTAAATTTACACATGGCCAATGTAAAAAACTAGTTGGCATAGGTGGACTCTGCTCAGTTTCCCATCATATATATATATATTCAAAAATTTCTAGAACAGAACATTTTCTTAACAAACATAGTTATCATGTTAAGAGAAATGAATTTGAAAAAACGCTTGACACAGTGACAGAATGAAATCCCCGCTTAATAGTCTATCCACCGTTCACTTCGATAAATTTTGTAAAGAAAAAAGAAAAAACTGATATAACAAACTTATACTTTTCTTCTTTAACATTGACTATTAAAACAAACTTTTCAAATTTCCGAGTATCGCGTAATACTCTTTGTGAATTCCCCCCTTCCCATCGAACGATGTCACGTGACTCACTCGAAAAAAAGGGGACCATGATTAACTTTTGTTTTTAGTTGGTATGTTGATATAGCTAAATGCAGAGTCGTGGGACTCTAAGAAAACGGTAGAAAACATGTAATATTAATTCAAAAAAGATCTTTATTTTAAATATTTTTTTTTCTTTGTGTACAATGTGCTTAGTATGTCATCATAATGTGTACGTCTTGAAATTAAATTTGTGCTTTATCTGTAATAACGAGTCAAGTCATCTTTTATATATTTTCGAACATTTTGCATTCATTGTTGAAAGTGGCGTCCCAACGTTTGGCTCGGATGACTGACGTGATGTCGGCGGCTAAAGAATGGAAAATAATTACAGATAAATAAATTTTAATATTTATTTGATGATTGTTTGAACAGGAACTAAAGGACTTTGGGCATTGCACAGAGTGTGATAATAAGTTAACACTTGAAAATATTGATTATCCTAATCAATGAATACATATTTCTTAGAATCTTAATTCTATTTGTTTAATAGATTATTTCGATCATCCTGATTTTAACGAATTTTAGATCGCCCAGATCTTATTATATTTGCACACCAGTTCCTTTAGTGCCTGAAAATTATTTTTTGATTCATATTTGTTGATATATTAAGAATTCTGATAATTAAACGTGAATGTAAAATGCTGTTTATTAAGAAATAAGTTGAAATAATGGTGTATTGATATTTAATAAAATATATTCTAATATAATTCTAACATAGAAGAATAAATTAAGTAAATCATAGCATCGAGTTGCTTAGAATAAATTAAGAACAATATTTCTGTTTTTCGGCGCCATTACGTTTTACGAGAAAAATAAACAAGTGAACTCTCATTATTATTGCGCAATAGTAAAACCGAAAAGATAAAGTTTTGTTTGCTTTATGATTTATTATGAAACTTTAAAAGATTAAATAAAGGTTGTTGAATAAATAATTTAATCTTATTGAACAGATTTATTTCTGATAAATGAATATAGAATAAATAATATTTTCTCTTGAACACGTTTACTAATTATAAAAATAAGCATCTAATAATAATGATAAAAGAATGAATAAACAATTTTTTATTGTTGTTGAATCAAACGAATTTTACAGAGATTTGTTTATAATAAAGATATATTAAATAGACATCTTGTTTGTTTTGTTGAATATTCGATTTTTAATATCGAATTGATAATTATGTTCTTATCATTTGCATAAACAATAAATTTTTGGTGGAATTTTTACATCAATTTGAAATATATTGTATTTTTAATTTCGTAATTATGTTTCAGGAATAGTATTTCTTATTTGATTTCAAATAATTATTTGAAAATAGAAGTTAAACGAGTTATATGTTCTTCATTACTTTAGTTCTTAAATTTGTTTATTGAATAAATTGGTTAATTTAAGTTGTTTAACATATAACAATAGTATATATGTATATAAGTGATCTCTGTGATTTATATAAAAAAAATTTGGGCTATATACGTTTGCGTACTACACATTTTTAGATATAATTTTAAATTTTAAAATTCAGTTTTAATTATGTCTTATATGGCTAGAGATAAAAAACAAGATCTAACTGAATTAGTGGGCGAATTGGATATAAAAATAGATGAAAATTTAAAACTTTTAGACATTAGAAATGCTATAATGGAAAGTCCAGATTATGATGCAGAATTTACTAAAGAATTTTTGAATTGTATTATAAGGGATAGGAAAGATAAAGAAGATTTTGCGCTTAAAGAAAAAGAATATGAAAGGTTATTTGAACTAGAGAAAACCAAATTACAAGTACAAGATAGTGTTGCTCCTGATGCAATATTACCTACCATGACCTTTTCTTCCGTAGACACAGGCATGCCAAAATTAGAATTAAGCAAATTAATCCCCAATTCCGATCCGAAAACCGCTGATATAACCTTATATTTAGATTTATTTGAAAAACGATTAACATTTTTGAAGGTACCAAAACCAAAGTGGGTCGTATATCTTGTAGGTCTTTTGCCAACTAATTGCAAACTAATCGCCAAACTAATTGCAAAAGAATCAGTTGATGATGCTCAGAATTATGATAATGTTAAGGAAATTCTCTTAAAACGTTTGAAATTAAGTGTTGAGAAGTTTCGACAACTTTTTGCCCAACACCGTTAATGTCCAGAAAGTACATGGCGAGATTTTTATTTTGATTTGCAAAATTATTTTGATGGGTGGCTTAAAGAATCTAAAGTTTCAACGTTGGAAGAGTTAAAAAAATATTAATACTGGCAGAACAAATAAAAAAGAAAGCTCCTCCCGGATACAAAGAGCATTTTTTGGACCACTGGAGCGAGTGGAACAATTCTCTTAAACTTGCCGATAAACTAGATTCATATGAAGAACTTAGACTAGTAAGAAATAAAAATGTTACAAAGGAATCCCCTAAATTCCCCCATCGAAATGCTTAACAAAATTCTAAAACTGTGTCATCAAGAGATTATACGAAAAGTAAAGATCGACCACGTGTTAGTTGCTATGGTTGTGGCAAACCAGGTGTTATTAAGGCTAAGTGCTCCGCCTGCTCCGCCTCTTCTAGGAAAAGTTCAGCTGAGTTCAAACTGAGTTCAAGTTCTAATGACCGTTCACTTTCGGTCATTATCTATCGAAGAACCTCAGTCGACACTTATAAGAGTAAAAATTAATGGAATAAATGGAATAGTGTGTGCTGACACTGGAGCCAGTCACACTATAGCTAGTGAGACATTATATCGCCTCTTAACAAAACGAGGTGTAGAATTTGAGAAAACTTGTATGAATGTACGTTAGCTGATGGTCTCCAAAAAGAAACTTAAATCTATTCAGCCAAAGTAGATGTACAAATTGAAGGACGATCTTTCCGAATAACTTTGTTTGCGTTACCTACTACAAAGAATAACAGAACATTGTTGGGAAATGATTTTTTGCGTACTGCTGGAATCGTTTTGGATATTCAAAAGCATATATGGTATTACCATGATAATCCAAAGCAGAAATTTGATTTCAGGGAAGAGGATTTCAGGCCGTCTGAAAATTCAGTATATTCTGCTGAAGTTAACGAGCTTATGTTAAAAGAAAGTGAAGGAGCCCATCTTTGTGATGAACAAAGGTTAGAACTGAATAATTTATTGAATGAATATGAAGATATCTTTGTACCAGGGGAAGAACCGACTAACAAAATTCAACACTATATTGACACTGGAAGTAGTCTTCCTGTCGCAGTACCGCCGTATCGCATGTCTCCAGTAAAGAAAGAGATGTTGAAGAAAGAGCCAGTCGAGTTGTTAGCTAGCGGAACAATAGAAGAATGTGAATCTCCTTATGCTTCACCGGTGGTACTAGTACCTAAGCCTAACGGTCAAGCGCGACTTTGCGTAGATTATAGAAAACTAAATTCTATTACAAAAACTGATAAATAGCCTTTGCCTAGAATTGATGACCTTCTTCACGAAGCTAAACATACCGCTTTTATGTCAACAATTGACTTAAGGAATGGGTATCACCAAATTGAAGTAAATCCTGCAGACCGTGACAAAACTGCGTTTATTTGTCCTTTTGGAACTTTCCGATACCGCAAAATGCCTTTTGGCCTGAAGAACGCTCCATCGACCTTTCAACGTATGATTGATAATTTTAGAAATACCTTAAAGACCATATTAGTCCTTTCCTATTTAGATGATATTATCATCTTGTCTGAAACTTTTAATGAACATTTAGATAATTTGAGTGCAGTTTTTAAGAAATTACGAGAATTTAAGTTGCACGCTAACCGTGAAAAATGCAATTTCGCTTGTAACCGTGTAAAGTATCTGGGACATTACATTACTAGTAAAGGAATTGAAGCTGATCCTGATAAAACTGCTGTAATACAAGAAATACCAGCTCCAAAGAAGGTAAAGCAACTGCAGTCCTTCCTGCAACCTTGCTCATGGTATAGAAGGTTTATCCCAAAATTCTCTGAAGTTGCTAGACCTTTGACTAATTTGACGAAGAAAAACGCTGTTTTGGTTTGGGGAGAAGAACAAGAAACATCTTTCAGAACCCTAAAACATCTTCTAATGAGTCCACCCATTCTCAGACAAAATGATCCAATTAAACCATATATATTAGAAACAGACGCTAGTAACTATGCCGTTGGTGCAGTTTTATTACAAGGCACTGGAGCAGAAGAACATCCGATTGAGTATGCGAGTAGGTTACTCACAAAGACCGAAAGAAACTACTCCACGACCGAAAGAGAGGCCTTAGCCATTGTATGGGCGTTGGAGAAGTTTCGTGCATATATTGACGGTCAGGAAGTCAAAGTAGCAACCGACCATCAACCTCTTAGATTGTTAATGAACTTAAAGTCTCCAACAGGTCGCCTCGCGCGATGGGCACTACAGGTACAATCCTTCAACCTGAAGATAGAATACGTGCCTGGTAAGGCTAATGTCGTTGCTGATATGTTGTCCAGACCTTACTGTCCACACGAAGAAGGAATGTGAAATTTGTTCAATTTCAATAGATATCCCTCCACGAAGTCCAAGAGAAATACGAGAAGAACAATTAAAAGATGAAGATATAAAGAAAATTATCGAGTCTTTGGAAAGTATCGATAAGAATGAAGATTTCGCTAATTGGAGTGGTCGTGGTTACTTGATGAATATCAAGGCGCTTTATACAGATATTCTCCAGAAGCAGAATCAGAAGAAGCGCAATTAGTAGTCCCGGTTCAAGAGCGAGAAAGAGTGTCAAAAGAGCATCATGATGCACCCTAAGCTGGACATTACGGAATTGAAGGAACATTCGATAGAATCTCAAAGCGGTACTACTGGACTGGTATGCGAAGATATATTACAGAATATATCAAGAATTGCCCCGATTGCTGTCGTTATAAACCTAGTAACCAGAAGCCCTCTGAATTATTACAAACCCCGATTTATGATCAACGATTCGAATCCCTTTCAATTGATTTATTCGGTCTTTTACCTAAAAGCAATGAAAAGAAATGGGTCTTCATCATAGAAGATTGTGCCACCAAATGGGGGGAACTATTTGCATTAACCTCCGCAACTGCTAAAAAGTGTGTGATCACTCTAATAGAGGAAGTGTTCCTTAGGTATGGTTTACTTAGACGGGTAATAAGCAACAACGGGCCGCAGTTCGTAAGTGCTGTAATGCAACAAGTTTGTTACATCCTGGGAATCACACAAACCCTAACTCGGGTTTATCATCAACAGGCAAACCTGTGGAAAGGAAGAACAGAGATCTAAAACCCCGTCTGGCCATGTTGGTTGGAAATGATCATACTACCTAGAGTGAGAAGCTACCAACAATTAGATTCGCCTTAACACAGCAAAATGTGATTCAACCGGCCAGACCGCTGTATATCTCATGTTTGGGCGAGAACTACGTACTTCCGATGATATTGCGAATGATTTCCGGAGTGTTGTCCGCAATGATAATTTCGTTCCCGAAATAACACCGTACTTGAAGAGATTCGCCAATTTCACGAAACAAGTACGAGATCGAATTGAGGAAAGACAAGACCAGCATAAACGCTGTGCAGACAGAAAATTTAAAAAGGCTCCTTCTTTCAAGCAAGATGACAAGGTATGGGTTAATACCCACCCCATTAGTGATTCTATAAAAGATGGAACTTCCAAATTCATGCCGAGGCGCGATGGCCCTTATGCTATTTTATCACAGAGATCACCAGTTTCGTATACATTAAATACTATAGATGATCCTTTTACTCCCATAGGGAATTACCATGTATCCGCTCTTCAACCATATACAGGTCAGAACACAACTCCTGTTCGTCCGATCCAAAGGAGAGGTCGACCGATGAGGACTCCAGCCTCAACTAGTAGGAAAGATAGTCAACCACGACAACAGTTTCCCAAACGCACTGCTGTGCCCACCAGGAAGCAACCCCCCAGAAAAGCAAGCTGCGTACCGAGGACGACGTACACAGCTTGAGGGGAAGTGTGTAAAGAAAAAAAAAACTGATATAACAAACTAATACTTTTCTTCTTTAACATTGACTGTTAAAACAAACTTTTCAAAGCTCCGAGTACGGTTTGTGAATTCCCCCCTTCCGATCGAACGATGTCACGTGACTCACTCAAAAAAAAAACTATGATTAACTTTTGTTTTTAGTTGGTATGTTGATATAGCTGAATGCAGAGTCGAGGGACTCTAAGAAACCTGTAAAAAACATGTAATATTAATTCAAATAAAATCTTTATTGTAAATATTTTCTTTTCTTTGTGTACAATGTGCTTAGTATGTCATCATAATGTGTACGTCTTGAAATTAAATTTGTGTTTTATCTGTAATAACGAGTCAAGTCCTCTTTTATATATTTTCGAACATTTTGCATTCATTGTTGAAAACTTATCTTATTCTAATCTATTAATTTATTTTATTAGAGTAAATTTCGTAGTTTAGTTTCCATGCTACTATTTCCAATGCAACAATCCTCAAAATACATACTTATATGGAAAATTTTCAATTTTGTTATATTGATAAAATCTTAAGTAACGAATAGCTTAAGAAGTTTTCCTATTAGAATATTTGTAAACAGTCATGTTCATACAAGTACCATAAATGTTATTTTGAAGTTGTCTGATATATTTATGATCCTGAAAATGGCCGTTTATGCTCAATTTTGTATTCTTCTGCCATTTTAAGAGGATCGTACATTCCAAATAACTTACGAAATTTTATATTGGAAAATTCATAGTCAGTGATAGTCATGCCAGTATCCTAAATAATATTTCAAAAGTGGTCTGACACCTTTACGATGAAAATATCTCTCAAAATTGACGTTTATGTGAAATTTTGCCTTATACTGCCATGTTAAGAAATTCGTAAATTTCCAATAACTTGAGAAATTTTCAAAGTAGCATATTTATAGTTACTGATGTTCATTCCGGCACCAAAACTGATATTTTAAAACTGGTCTGACATTTTTACAGTAAAAAGTTTCCATTAAATGCACGCTTAAGTGAAATTTTGTCCTATTCTCCCATGTTAAGAAAATCGTAAATTTCTAATAACTTACGAAGTTTTTAAATTCGAATGTTGTAAATGAATGGGGTTCTTGCCAGTATCGAAAGTAATATTTTAAAACGTGTCTAAGCTCTTTGCGATCATTTGTTCGTGAGATATCGTGTAAACAGACTAACAAACTAACGGACTAACACTCTAACAGACACCCTACAGACGGACACCATACAAATTTTGTCATTTTCGGATTCCTCACCTGAAAACGTGTAAAAAGTAAAAAAACCGAGGTCTAAAATTTTCACGATTACCTAAGTTCCCCAAACCTATAGTATGATGGGGAACTAAAAACAAATTGTATATTAGAAAATGTACTAGAATTCAGCAAATAATTCGTAAATAAAAGTAAAGAAGAAAAAGCACTTTAACTGTACCCTTGCAATCTGTGTTTTTAAACAAGATAATAATTCTTTTTTGGGTGGAATTCAATAATTTTACTATTATTGGAAAAAACATAGTATAAGAGATTTCATTTTTAAAGAAACATATACATTTTCATTAATTCCATTTTTATAAAAATACTATAATTTGTTTTAATAAAAAATAATGATGAATAATGATTTTTCGCATAATCAAATTACGTAAAATACACCAAAATTGAATTTTTAATTTAAATTTAACATTTCAGTACTAACAATTGTTACCTTTGACAAGATAAATAAAAAATCTTCGAGGGTTGTAAATTAAATAGTGGCAACTTAACCTTGAAACTCACAGAAGGGCGGGCATGCGCAAATAGGATATGGGAGCGGTGAGGTGGCGTTTTTGTCGATGTGTAGAGTGCAAAAAATAGTCGATTTGCTAAGAAAGGTAGTTGCTGTGTGGCGTTAAAGTGAGGAGTTTCTTTATCATCGCTCTAAAGCATGTTTGTTGTTGCAAATCCGCAGTCTCATTCCGACCCGAACGAAATGCTTGAACCTATCGTGCTACTGTCCTATACGGTAAAGCATTTGTGCCACAGGCTTCCTCTAATCCTCGATAGCATTCTGTTGCATTTTTGCCACGGGCAACTTCGATTTTAAGCCACGACCGCTAATCACCTTTTGAAAACATGCTTTAGAGCGATGGAAATGAAACTCCTCACTTTAACACCACACAACAACTACCCTTAGCAGATCGACTGTTTTTTGCACTCTACACATCGAAAACAGCACCACCTCACCCCGCTCCCATATCCTATTTGCGCATGCCCGCACTTCTGTGAGTTTCAAGGTTAAGTTGCCACTATTTAATTTACAAACCCTCGTATATCAATCTTTTTAATACATGGCCCACTAATGTATTTTGAAGTAGGGATTTCTGTAGGGTGAAAAATTTTTAGTGTAGGGTGAAAATGAATTTTTTATGGCTTTTGTAGGGAGAATTCGAATTTTCATCTGGCAACACTGGACCCTAGATAGAGAGAGACTGGACATTGAATAAACATGGCGGACATTCGTTCAAGAGATGGGCTATCTTTTCTAAGGCGATTCGAGAGCAGACGACGTATTTTGCAAAGGTTACTACGTTTTGGTAAGGAATCGCTTCATTGAGGACAAATTTTAAACAAGCATAAATTTTATCGCGCTTTGAATAGAATTCAAAATTTCAATTGCAGTCCAGATTTTTTTGCTTTGTCCTAATAGGTTAGTGAAAGTTATAAATAGTTTTTGAAAATTAGAATTACTTTCTAAGATTGGTGAAAAATTGCGTATATATGCATCGAAATACAACAATATAACAATTTAGATTTAATAAAATAAAGGCTAATGAAAATTAATACAAATTTTCAGCATTCAAACATGCTTTTTAATTGACTTACGAATTGTTCCAAAAGTAAAACCCAAACTTGTATAGAATACATAATTAAATATGGAATTTTAAAACATTAATAACGAAAAATAATCTGGTGTGTCACTCACACGACTTTCTCTTACCCTGAAATTTAATGCTATAAATACAGGTTGGAGATTTAGAGGTAAGATAACGATGTTATGTAAACCTATGTTAAACAATTCAAATTAGGCTTCAGGAGAGTTTTATATGATAATTAGTTCTGTGTGTGTGGGGGCGCCCCCCCTCAACCCCCCGTTTCGTTAATGCATCTACATTTATATAGAATTTAATTCGGTTATTAAAAAATAATTTACCAAAATTATTATTTAAAAAATCATCTTTAATGATAATGCAGACGATTTGCATATTAGAAAAGTAGTATAGCACCAAATATAAAAAAAATAAAAAGTTCATTTTATTCTCAATATTAAAAAAAAAAATACGATTTTTTTCTAAGTTTTTTTTTTTTTTCGTTAAAAGTAAAGAAAATTGATAACTTTGTTTTAAATTGTCGCAGATCGATGGTTCAACCATTCGTTTTAAAGGTATTGGCGAGCTCTTTTGAAAGTTACCCATTACGAAAATTTGCTCCCCTCGAGGGGGAACATCCCCCCAGGGGGGAGGCGAGACACCTACATACACAATTTTTTTTTTCCTAGTTAACTATCTCTATTATAAACAATATATATTCATTTCATTTGGTTTAGTGCAGTCTATAGATGTTAAACTGTACTTACCTGCAATTTCTCCCATAGACGTAATGTATTAGAATTCTCTTGATTGCCCCTGTACACGAACCATTTGCTTGATCTTAACGAAAAGCTTACTGTAGCATCCCTATACGATACACATTTAGAATACCAAGTTTGAACTTTCTGCCATAATTTGTTTTTGAGATATGCTGATAACAAACAGATACACACACACACACACACACACACACAGACCATTTGCTAAAAACATGATTTTCGTATTCAGGGTACCTCAAAACATGTAAATATAACAAAATCTCGCGTTCGAAAATTTGACCCAAAAACAATACTTTCTCTACCTTATGGGTAAGAGAAAGTAATAGAGGGAATAGGATATCGGAAGTCAGTCAGCAAAGAGCGTTAAAGATTAATAAAATAAAACTCTGAATTATATTCGTATGTATTTCATAGTTTTCCAGAAATTTTATCCTACTTAGACAGTAATTTAGAAAACAGATTTTTAACTTTCACTCTCTTCTTAACAAGAAAGTTTTAGTTAATAACCTAATTTTGGTTGACTTGGGAGATTTCTGTATTTTACTTCATTTTTTGTTCCAACTTTTATTTTAATGTTTCTGAACCTCAATATTTTAAGCGACACCATTCATTTTAATATTATGTATTAATTGGATGTCCAAATTTCCAGTTTTGTAGGAATATAATAATACAACAATATAACAATTTAGATTTAATAAAATAAAGGCTAATGAAAATTAATACAAATTTTCAGCATTCAGACATCCTTTTTAATTAACTTACGAATTTTTCTAAAAGTAAAACCCAAACTTGTATAGAATACATAATTAAATATAGAATTTGAAAACATTAATAACGAAAAATAGAGGGGGTAGGAAATCAGAAGTCAGTCAGCAAAGAGCGTTGAAGATATAAAATAAAACTCTGAATTATATGCGTATGTATTTCATCGTTTTCCAGAAATTTTATCCTACTGAGACAGTAATTTAGAAAACAGATTTTTAACTTTCACTCTCTTCTTAAGAAGAAAATTTTAGTTAATAACCTAATTTTGGTTGACTTGGGAGATTTCTTATTTCCTTTTTTGTCCCAACTTTTATTTTAATGTATCTGAACCTCGATATTTTAAGCGACCCCATTCATTTTAATACTATGTATTAATTGGATGTCCAAATTTCCAGTTTTGTAGGAATATGATAATATAACAATTTAGATTTAATAAAATAAAGGCTAATGAAAATTAATACAAATTTTCAGCATTCAGACATCCTTTTTAATTAACTTACGAATTGTTCCAAAAGTAAAACCCAAACTTGTATAGAATACATAATTAAATATGGAATTTGAAAACATTAATAACGAAAAATAGAGGGGATAGGAAATCAGAAGTCGGTCAGCAAAGAGCGTTAAAGATTAATAAAATAAAACTCTGAATTATATGCGTATGTATTTCATAGTTTTCCAGAAATTTTATCCTACTTAGACAGTAATTTAGAAAACAGATTTTTAACTTTCACTCTCTTCTTAACAATAAAATTTTAGTTAATAACCCAATTTTGGTTGACTTGGCAGATTTCTGTATTTTACTTCCTTTTTTGTTCCAACTTTTGTTTTTATGTATCTGAACCTCAATATTTTAAGCGACACCATTTATTTTAATACTATGTATGAATTGGATGTCCATATTTACAGTTTTGTAGGAATATAATAATAATAATATATAAACTGAAAATCGTATTTGAGAAAGCATAAAATTTTGTTTCTTTTTAATTTTTATTTTCTTAAAAACGTTCATTGCAATAACTGTGAATATTTTAATAATAAGATATAAAAAAAAAAAAAGTAGTTTAATAGTTTAATAGTTTTTTTTTTTCAGATATATAAATTAAGGATAGTCAGAAACATTTAATTCCGTTCTTTTTATAATCGTTTTGCATGAAAATAATTTTAAAAATAAATTTCGTTTCTTAAAATGTTTGAACAGGGGAGCAGCCCCGGAGCACCGCTCCAAGAGCGGAGTTGAGCTATACGAGGACCGAAGTCCACGTAGGGCTGTCCCGGGAAGAATCCCCTGCACGCAGGAGGGACATCAGGGCAGTTCCAGCCCTGCCTGGCGTTTATTGAAGCGAAAAAAAGAATTTACAAAAATCGCCAGGGTTAACCTTCTCGCGACACAAGGGCGATAAAGAATGCCGGGCATAAGCCCCACGCGACAAAGGGCATTCTAGAGCTATAGTATTTACAAATTAAGTACAATTTGCTAGTTTCTTGAATCAATCACGGTTTGCAAACTTGAAATTCTTGATACAATTGTTTTGGAGCTTGGTGTTTGCACACTTGAGAGTCTTTGCACTTTTTGTAGACACTGTAGGGGCATAACTGCCGGGACTATGTCCCATCGCGACAATGGGCAGTTTGCCGGTTATTAGATTACCGCCAGGGCTGTTGCCCCCTCGCGACAAAGGGCGGTAGTTTGGGGATATATGAAATTATTTAGCTGATTGATGCAGCCGTGCAGGTAACCATGTACTGAAAGCTTAATCTATTAGGTTTACTATTTCATTTAGGAGGGAGTAGATATTATTTAATTTGTTGGTTAGGCTTTTACGATTGATAATGTTGTCCAGCCAGTTGGCTGGGCTTGGGGAGGGATTTCGGAGATGAAATTTTCTAGTTAAGTGACAGTGGTAGTAATAATGATTGGGAGTTCCCTCTTCACCGCAAGGGCACAAGGGAGATCGCCGGCAATGAAATTTGTAGAGATACGGCGGGAAGGGGCCATGACCAGAGAGAAACGCGGTTATAGGAGGGGTGAGGGACCAGGAATTGGCGCTAACCCGTGGGATCAGGTCAAAGGTGTATCTGCCTTTGTCTGACTCTTCCCACAGGCTTTGCCATTTTAAGCTGAGAATTTGTTTGAGTCGTGTTTTTACGTACGAGGATGGAGCGGGGAGGGAGAATTCAACAGAGGGTAATTCTGTGGCCCCTTTCGCCAATGTATCCGCAAGTTCATTGCCTGCGACTCTACTTGTGGGCAGAAACGCGTGCCAGGGAGACTTTTAGATTTAAAGACGTTTGGAGATTTTTAATTTCCAGAATTTGAGGGTGTCTGCTCCTGTGGCGAGCTATGGCGAGCAGACCCGAGAGGCTGTCACTGAAAATGCTGAGCTCTTGGTAGTGGGGTTGGTTGTTTGCCCAGTCCAGGGCTTTTTTAATAGCCAGAATTTCAGCCTGGAAGACGGTGTTGTAGTCTTCAAGTCTGCCCGCCCACCGATGGAGGACCTCATCCGTGTCTAGGGCACAAAAAGCCGCTCCGACACCTTGATCGGTCTTCGAACCGTCAGTGAAGATCGCCACTGGAGCAGAAGGGAAAAAGCTATTTTTAGAGCAGTTAGTTACGAGGGAAGCAACGTCCTTTCCTGGGTGTATATTCCAGCTGCAGGTTAAGGATTGGATTGGGGTGTTGGGAAAAACTGTTTGAGAGAGTTCTGAGTCATTCAGTTGGAGGATTCTAGTTTTAATATATGTCTGGGACACCTGCAGATGGGCGTGAGGAATCCCAGTGATGACGGTGAGGGCATCAGTGGAAATGGTTTTGAAGCCTCTTGCTATTTGCAGGAGGAAAGGCCTTTGTGCTGAGTTTAGGTGAATTATTGCTTGTTTTCTGAGGTGACCACCCCAAATGCCAGCACCATATGTAAAGATCTTCTCTACTATTGTGGTAGACCAGATTTTTAGGAGGGAGGTGGAGATACCCCACCTCTTCCCCACCATTTTCATTGAGTTATGGTATATGGAGAGTGTTTTCAGTTTAAGGTATTTAATGTGAGCTAGCCAGTTGAGATGGTCATCAAGAATAATGCCCAGCAGTTTTAATTGTTTCACATGATGCACACTGATGCCATCAATTCTCATCTTGGGGTTCTTCTGGAGGGCTTTGGGAAAGGTGAGAGTTAAGGCTTGAGATTTTGAGGGGGAAAGCTGAAGGTCTAAATCTTTAAGGATTTGGCTGAATAGGGAAAAGGCTTCCTGGGCTTGTTCCTCCAGATCTCTTCTGTGAGGCCCCGAGAGAATAACTGAGAAGTCATCCGCATAAGCAAAGGTGGTAAAGCCCGCAGTGACCATGCGTCGCAGGATTGAATTTGCGATTAGGTTCCAAAGGATTGGACCTAGGCATGAGCCCTGGGGGCAACCTTTCGTTTGTGGAAGTTCTGAAGTTCCCCCGCCCCAATTGACGAGGATTTTCCTTCCCGAAAGGTAAGTGCGGATGACTCCGGCAAGATTGCTCGGGCAGTTAAGTTCCTGTAGTGCGTTAAAAATGTGGAGCCACTCTACGTTGTCAAATGCTCCTTTGATGTCGAGAGAGATGATTGAGGTGTATTTCTTTGCATTTATGCTAAGGGCGCAGGAATCTGTGACTGCTTGTAAGGCCTGTTCGCAAGATCTGCCCTCTCTGAACCCGAATTGATTTTGGTAGAGGAGATGGTTAGTTTCTAAATAGTAGTTTAGTCTGGATACAACTAATTTTTCCAATAGTTTGCCTAGAGTTGGAAGTAGGCAGATCGGCCTGTATGATGTGGGTTCAGAGGGAAGTTTCCCTTGCTTTAGAAAGTACACCACTTCACCTCTTCGAAGGCACTGTGGGAAATAATGAAGGTCCAGGCATTTGTTAGCCCATCCTAGTAATATATGTGGCAATGTGTTAAAGGTGTTTCTTAAGATTTTAAAGTCTATGTTGTCTGGACCTGGTGCCTTGTTTGTGTTGAAGCTGTGCAGAGTGGCTTTGACCTCGGCCTCCGTGAAGGGGACATCCGAGGGGGCCGGGAAGGAAGGTTCTGGGTGTTGTGAATAAATAGTGTCCGGGAAAAGAATTTCTGTTATGTGTTCCGGGTTATTTTTCTTGGAAGAGAGAGCCGGAGGACGTTCAAGTTTCAGCTCGGTGGGTGTGAAGAATTTGTTGGTGAAGAATTTCTGGCGGTGCCGAAAGCGTTGGATTGAGATGAGCAGAATTTTTTCCATGCGTTGTGTTTTGCTGTGTTTACGTGTTTTTTGAAAAGGGCTGAATGGCGTTTAATTTTTATTTTGTGTTGTGCAACCAATGAAGGATCTATGTATTTCAGTTGTCTCTTTAGGTCTGTGAGATGGTTACGCATGGAATTCTTAAAATGCTGTAAAACTTAAAAAAAAAAAGTTCAAAACATGTTGAAATTATTTCTATTCACTGCTTTAAGGATGTTGTAAGTGTTAGAGTTAACGCCAGTTGACTAGGCTTGGTCTGTGTGGCGTGTCTTCCATGAAGGTTTTAGCCCATATTTAAGCAGGTTTCGTAAAAAAAAAAAAAAAAAAAAAAAAAAAAAAAAAAATTGGAAAAAATTGAAAAAATCTTGTTTTGCCAGCAAAAGCTCTCTGCCAGCTTTAATGGTAAAAGAAAAGATGTATTGTATTTCTACTGGAATTGAAATTAACTAGATGTATTTACTGCAGAATTACATATAAGACATAATTTTAATGTTTTAAAAGAACCTTAAAACAACAATAATAATAATAGAGTATATAGGAATTATTATTATTATTATTATTATTATTATCCTCTTCCCATTTTTCGAAAAGTTTTAGATGTCAGATACAAAATTTTCTTAACAATCCGCTTTACCATCAATATCTTTACTATAACTTATTTTTTAGTACAATTATGTCTCATCACATTCTGAGTAACTTTTAAAAGGTGGATAGACTAACTTAACTTAAACTTAATAATCACTGACATTTGTGTAAAATTATAAACTACCACTTTTTTAGGTTCATGCAATGTGCATGAAAGAATTTCGATAAAGTATTAAAAAAAAGGAGTGGGGCAGATTCTTACTTGCGGTTCAATGGAAGTCATAGAATTTACTGAATAAAAGAAAATAATAAAACATTATTCAAGCAGTAACCCACTTTTAAATCCCACTTTATAATCCCACTTTTAAAAATTTTTGGTTGCTGTTGAATAAAAAAAGTCGCGCAATCTGTACTAGGTGGCGCTGTCTACCGCTTCAACTGTTGCCAAGTTTCCGAGCTACGCGACAGACATCTAGTTTAGGAGGCTATGGCCTAACAAAGCCTCGATTGAGAATTGAAATAGCGTTGTATTGGTATAGTCATCTAGTGTCTAAAGATGAAACAAAAATCCTTCGCGTATTTATTATATGTTACGTTTTGGATTCGTGACAGTTTGTTCTGCTAATATACTATTGTTTTCATTTTTATCTTTCCAGTTTTATACTTACTTCATTTTCATCATTTATCATCTTATTTAATTATTAATCTCATCACTTATTAAATCATTTTTTTAGGTAATTTATCATCATTTTCAAGTCTAATCAATTTATTTTTCGTCTCATTAATCATCCTTCTTATGTCTATTCTTGATATTTGAAATGTCGGCTTCTTCAAGTGTAGAGAAAAGTGAAATTCTTTTAGATTCTACTTCTGAATATGAATCAACTTCAAAAACATTCCTCTGCGATGCTCGCAAGAATGTTTATAATTGTTATAAAGCATTGAAAAATCATGTGAAAAAAATGTCCTGAAGAACTCGATACCTTAGCCTCAAACTTAAGAGACACTAAGTCTTATAAATTTAAATATGATCGCTGCAGACATCAGTTTAATCATGTTTATAACTTAAAATCACATATGAGAAAAGTGCACAATTCTGTGGAATCTGAAAAAAGCACAGAATATGAAGAAATGTCCTTTATGCCAATATGAATGTTCTGCAGAAGAAATGCATAATCATTTTGATGAAAAACATAATATAAAAATTGAAAGTATTGAACTAGTATTTAATGATTTTAATGAGTTTTCTATTTGGAAAGAAGAGACTGAATGCCAAAATAAGTGCAAATTTATTTCAAAACGAGGAGCCTCAATTTGAACAAAAATTAAAAAACATTATTTTATGTGTCATCGTTCAGGATTTTATATTTCAGAGGGGAAGGGACTAAGGTATCTGAAGACACAAGAAAGCTATAAGATTGATGGATACTGTCCAGCTGGAAATAAAGTCACAATAAATGAAAAGGGTGCATGTATTATAAAATTCTGCCCTACTCACGTTGACCATAAAAATGGCCTTGGACATCTGAACCTTACAGATGCTGAGCATCAATCCATAGCTGCAAAAATTGCTTCTAAAATCCCATTTGCAGTAATTTTAGATGAAATTACAGATTTAAAACTCGAGAGAATTCATTTACTCACAAGAAAAGACATATAATATTGAACAATCTTTCAATATCGGGTCTAATGCCATAAGACACAGCAATGATGGCACAAGTGTAGAAGCAAGGGTAAATGAAGAGCAATCTAAAGAAGTCTCTTGCATATTATTCTATAAACCCCCAAGGAACTATAGATGATGACTATCGTCTTCTAAAAGAGGAAGATTTTATTTTGATTATCATGAATGAGGCCCAAAGTTCTTTGTTAAAGAAATATAATTCTCATATTTCCAATAATAGAACTCATGGTACAAATAGTTATGACTTTGAGCTCATAACTTTACTGGTATTAGATGACATGAGGCAAGAATTCCCTGTTCATTTATGATCTCAAACAGATCAGATTACATTGTGTCTTTTTTTTTTTTTTTTTTTAATTAAGGAAAGAGTTGGTGATATTTCGCCAAATGTTTTTATGTCAGACCTTGCTGAATCTTTTTTCATTGCATGGTCAGACACTTTTGAACAACAGTCAAAGCATAGGCTATTTTGCTCATGGCACGTTCATCGTGCATGGAGGAAAATTTTATCTAAAATACAATCGAAAGAAATGCAAATGCAAACATACAAAGTTGTAAGGACTCTAATGGAGGAAACAGATCCTTAGATATTTAAAATTCTTTTAGAGCAATGTATGAAAGAACTGAGTGAAAATAACAGAACAGCGGAATTTGGTAAATACTTTGTTGAGAACTATTCAAATTGTACTGAATCATGGGCATATTGTTATCGCGTTCAATCTCGATTAAATACGAATATGCATATTGAACGCAGGCACAGAACTTTATTTATTTAAATATATTTATTTAACCCTTAATGATCGGCATATTTTCTTATTTTGAACAGTAAGACACGCCTTTTGGCGTTCCTTAAAAACGTCACACGCATAGTTTCCAACTTACTACCCAAAAAATTTTTACTACGATAGTATAAGTTCTTTGTTACTACCTTTTGGCTACCGAAAAATTGAAATATATATATTTTTTTTTTTACTTCATCATTAAAAGCCGTTGCAGTTCACTGATTAAATAAAATAAATCTTTCTGTTAAGATTTTCCGGTAACCGAAAGGTAGCCTATACTTACACGTTTTAGAAAAATAACATTTCATCTGCAGAGGAACGCCTTAAGGCGTGGCTCGACTTTTTAATGTCACGTCCGCTAAGGGTTAAAAGGAAAGCATGCAAACACCTAGCTTATCAAACTTAGACTATCAAAGAATTAATGCATTTTGTTCGGGATAAATAGATTGATAGATTAATTGTTTTAAATAAAGGAAAGCTGACATCAAAGTTAAAAGAAATAAGATGTACGCATAAAACAAGTCTCTCGCTGGCATCTGAAAATGTCATAAAAAATGAAAATGGATATATTATAACTTCATCATCTTCATCAGAAACTTATTTTGTGAAAGAAACGCATCAAAACTGTGACTGCCAATGTATTTGTACAGATTGCAATAATATTTCTATGCATCGTTACTCTTGTACATGCTTGGATGCTAAAATAAAATGGAATATGTGCAAGCACATGCATTTAGTTTGTCGATTTGAATCTATGAATAACCAGCCCATTCATTCAGATATGATAAATGTTGATTCAGATTATGGTCAAAATGAATTGCTTATTAATGAAGATAATCAACCGAGAGCTGACGAATGCAATATTTTAATAGCAGAATTGACCAAAAAAAAAAGATGAAACTTCTTCAAACTTATTTCTGTTGAAGAAAAAGAAGAATTAAAAAAAGATTTTATTGAAATTTTGGATAGTGCTTCTAATGAAGATGAGAAAAAAATTGTAAAAAATGCTTTAAAATCTTTGAAAGGAACATTAGCAGCCAAACCTAATTTAAAAAGGAATTCATTTACTGCACAGAAAATTTCTGCTAACAATAATAAATGTATAAAACAACAGAGAAGATTATTTTCTACAAGAAAAGAAGAAGTAAACCAGAAAATGGGATTGGAAAACCTGATCAAGATGAATGCCAATAGATTTCATTGAATTTAATCATAAATTCAAAATAATTTACACATTTGGAGTTACATTACTAAGTTGCCATCAGTGTTTTGTATATATTGAACATTCAGTCATCCAAAAAATATCACAGAAATCACCTTTTAAAAGAAATTCTTATATCTGTAAATAAATTTATCCAGGAATAATGGGAAATGTGTACCTAATTATTATTGAATTGTTTATGTTATAAAATTTTTAAATACATATATTTGCTGATATATAAAAATCAATAATAGTTGTTTGTCCATATGCATACTTGCCAACATCCTAATTAATATTCCGTAGTGTTGTTAATCCTGCCCTTTTTAAACACCAGTGAATTTTTAATGTAATATTCGCCAAATGCAATTACGATTAAATAAGAAGAAAACTACTCTAAAAAGATACTGGTGTGAAAAGAAAAGGCGGGGCTAAATATACTACGGAATATTAATTAGTGTTTCAGCGTGGATCGTACTTTCGCTTCACGCTTTCAGCCCCCCCCCCCCCCCGCCTTGTAGCTGGCTCCTTGCCAAATGAGAGGTGATTTTTTCTCTCTTTGAGAATGTTACTTTTTTAGTTTAGTGTTTTCTCGGCCTGTCTTAAACAGGAAGTATATTTTTTTCTCTTGAACATGAAAAGTTATGATTTACATATCTTGATCTTGGCTCCTTTATGGCGAAACAATATATTCACCTGAATAATTACTGAATTAATTTATAATTATGAATTCTTCTTTAAAATACTGCAAATAGTAAATTTATCTATGTGTAATTAATAAAATAAATAAGTGAAGCTCTCCCAACCTGAGTAAATTTTATGACTGAAATTGAACACGTGAATTACAGATTATAGATTAAGAAGTGTTTTTATGATTATATAATTCTGCATTTTTTCATGGTACAAATTTTTTCATGGCGCAGTATCTTTTCATGGTGCCGAAACCCGGGATAAGTGAAATCCCTTGATATTGGAATTACATTCAGAAATTAATTTATTTGGATTTAGAGTGTGAAAACGAAACTGAAAAATAATAATGACTGGAATTCCGGATTCATATTGGAAAGCTGCCTGGATATTGAACCAGGTAAGCAAAATTTAACTACTATTTATAACATTGATTAAATGAAATTAGAAATTTTAATTATTTTAATTATTTGAATTATTTTGTTTTCTCTTTTACTTGATTATTTGCTCGCTATGAACATAGAGAAGTTAAAAGCTAAGCCTTCTACGGAACGCTCTAACGTAACAAAATTAATTAATAAATTAGAGAATTTATTATTAGATGAGATAGAAAATGCAAAATCAGACGAAATTATCGAAATTCAGGAAATGATATATGAAAGAGAAATTGCATTAAAAAAATTAAATGAACAAATAGAAAATTTAATAGTAGATATTAAAGAATATGAAAAAGATATCGCGACCAGCGATAAATATGGCGAGCAGATAATTTCTGCCAAATGCAAAATTAAGTTGAGATTAAAAAGATTATGTAATAATAAAGATGAAAATAATTCAAATTGTTCTGTCAGTGAAACCCAAACAAAAACTGGTTCGGCAGTGAGATTGCCGAAAATGTCTTTACCAAAATTCGGTGGACAAATAGAAAAATGGAACGAATTTTTCGATTGTTTCGAAAATTCAATCCATTTAAATGAAAATCTTACAAAAATTGAAAAATTTACTTACCTGAAAACGCTTTTAACTGACAAAACGTACAATGTTATTGAAGGGTTTTCACTTACGGAGCAAAATTATGATAATTGCATAGAGATGTTGAAGTCACGTTTTGGGCAAAAGGATATTATTATTAATGCTCACATGAATAAATTACTCAACTTAGAATGTGTAAGGAGTTCATCAAATATAACTGCTTTGCGAAAGCTATATGACGCTTGTGAAGTAAATATTCGCAGTTTATCTAATTTAGGGGTGACAAAAGGCCAATATGGTCATTTACTGAATCCAATTTTATTAAAATTATTGCCAAACGATCTAGTAGTTGAATATTACAGGCAAAGTGATAAAAGGAAGGATGAGTCTGAGGTGACAGACTTAATTAATTTTCTTAAAATAGAACTGGAATCACGTGAAAAATCACTTAGTATGATTAATTATAAAAATGCTTCGGTAATTGTAAATAAAAATAAAGCCGAAATTAATGACAGAAAATTTTCAAATAAAATGAATTCATTGAATGTAGGTGTAAAAAATATATGCATATTTTGCAAGAATTATGATCATCCTTCTCTTGAATGTAATAATTTAACTGATGTTGAGAAAAGGTTAAGATTAAAGAAGGATGGCAGGTGTTATAAATGCTTTCTAAAATCTCATCTGTCATCACAGCGCAGAGTGAAATCGCAGCCTTGCGAAAAATGTAAAGCAACAGATCATAACAAATTATTTTGTTTTTCAAAAAACTTGAAACCAGAAGTAGTAGAGAACACTATAGTATCGAATTCACATTTGAAAAATAGTAATCAGGCAGCGTTATTGCAAACATGTTGCGTAATAGCACAATCTAATTCTAGATCAAAAATTGTCAGACTCTTATTGGATTCCGGAAGTGAAAAAAGTTTTATTACTAAAGAATTGGCCCACGAATTAAAATTAACCCGTGTAAGAACAGAAAAGCTAACTGTTTTTGCCTGTGGCATAAATAAAGGTAAAGAAGAGGAATTCGAAGTTTTTAATATTGAACTGCGTAGCAAAATAAATCCTCGTCGGCTCATCCATGTTGAAGTATTAGCTACAGACTTAATAACCGCGACTCCCTTGAAAAGCCCAAGGGGCGAACCAGAAATTGAAAGTTATACTAGAAATAAAAACTGGAAATTGGCAGACAATTCATTAAGTGATTCCAAAATTAATATATTACTCGGAGCGGATTATTTTTGGAAAATACAGAGAGGTATCATTGAAAAAATTAATGATAATTTATATGTTGCTAATACTATTTTCGGATATACTGCAGTGAGGAAATTGAATAATAATAGTACGGAAGTAATTAATTCGCATTTTGTATCTGTAAATAAATTTGACAGTTTTGATTTGCAGCGTTTTTGGGATTTAGAATCACTTGGAATATGTGACAGTAAGAATGATTCTATGTCACAGAGAGATATAGAAATTATTAATTCTTTTAATGAAAGTTTAAATTTTGTTAAGGGAAGATATGAAATTCAATTTTTGTGGAAGGAAAATAAAAATGAATTAAAATCAAATATAGAAATAGCCAAAAATAGACTTTGGGGTTTGAGAACAAAACTGTCTAAAAATGAATGGCTTAAAAATGAATATAAAAAAATTCTTGAGGAACAAAAGAAAATGGGTATAATAGAGGAGTGTGAATTAAACAAAAATGAAACTGGTGTATATTATATGCCCCACAGACCGGTGATAAGAGCAGATAAGTCCACTACAAAGGTCAGAATAATGTTTGATGCTTCTTCCAAAGAAAAGGAAGCAAAATCTTTAAATGAATGTTTATTTGCAGGCCCCAATTTAAATCCTAATATTTTGGATATTATTTTGAAATTCCGCCTTCATAAAATTGCCTTTGTTTCTGATATCGAAAAAGCTTTTCTGCAAATACAGGTTGCAGAAAATGATAGAAACTTTTTGAGATTTCTATGGTTTGAGGATATAAATAGTAAAAATCCTCTATTAAAGGTTTTCCGCATGACTCGTGTAACTTTTGGTGTTACAACATCACCCTTTTTGCTCTCAGCTACCATTAAACATCATATAAAAGGATACAAGGACTTGTTTGAGAAAATTGTTAATATGCTTGATACTTCCTTATATGTTGATGATCTCTTTCATGGCGCTAGTTCTGTAAATGAAGCATTTATTTTATCGTCTGGTGCTGTGAAAATACTTAAAGATGCCAATATGACATTAAGAAAATTTAAAAGCAATTCTTACGAATTAAGCAAATTGTGGGAAAAACATGGAATAAACGTTGATGAAGAAATAAATGAGGGAAATATCTCTAAAGTATTGGGAATAATGTGGTCAACTAATAATGACACGTTAAGAATAGTCTTTCAACCTCTGTTAGAAGGTTTGATAATGAAATTATCACTAAGAGAATTGTTTTACAAACTGTAGCAAAGGTGTATGACCCTGTAGGGTTTATTTCCCCTTTTATAATAAGAGTTAAATTTCTAATGCAAGAACTATGGGAGCAGGGTGTTGATTGGGACATACTTGCCAACATCCTCATTAATATTCCGTAGTGCTGCTAGTCCCGCCCTTTTGCTCACACCAATAAATTTGTAGAGCAATATTCTCCAAATGCAATTACGATTAAATAAGCCGAAAAATACTCTAAAAAAATACTGGTGTAAAAAAGAAGGCGGGGCTAATGGTACTACGGAATATTAATTAGGATGTTGGCAAGTATGGATTGGGATTCTGCTTTACCCGATGCTTTAACACAAAAATTTAAGAAATGGCATCGTGAAATATAGGTTTAGAAAATTTTGAAGTGCCTAGAAAATATTTTACGAATTTTGAAAATTTAACTCCTGAAGCTATTCAAATTTGTGTTTTCTGCGATGCCAGTTTGAAGGGATATGGTACAGTAGCTTATTTTCGTGATCCTTGTTCCCGTGAAACTTCATTTATTATGTCAAAGACAAGAGTAGCTCCTCTCAAAAAACTTACTATGCCTCGACTTGAATTGATGGGAGCCTTAACAGCTGCTCGATTAGCTCATTATCTTGGGTAGCTATTCTCAATTCCCGTCAAAAACATACTATGCTTCTGTGATTCCCAAATTACCCTTTATTGGGTCAAAGGAAGTGCTAGTAACTGGAAGCCCTTTGTAGAGAACAGAGTTCGTGAAATTCAACGATTAGTAGCCCCATCTCAGTGGTGATTTTGTCCAGGGGTTAAAAATCCCGCTGATGTGCTATCTCGTGGTTGCACAGCAACTGAATTGTTGAAGAATGAAGAATGGTTAAAGGGACCAATCTGGTTGAAAGAAGAGCACTTACCGACACCACTACCGGAAAATGAAGTCAAAATACCTGAAGAAGAGATTTTGAGAGAACAACGGAAAACTACTGTTTGCTCTTTAACTCATGGCAATAATGAATTTGAATTATTATATAAGTTTTCATCTTGGTCTGAATTAAGACGTGTTACAGCCTGGTGTCTTAGATTTATAAAAAATACTAAATGTCGATCTGTGCGAAATACTGGCTTTTTAACTATACAAGAACTTGATGAGGCAACTAAAATTATTGTGAAGTTGGTTCAAAGACATGAATTTGGAGAGGAAATAAAGACTTTAAATTCTGGAAGAAACCTGAATGCAAGTAACAAACTCCTTTCTTTAAATCCTTTTCTAGACAAAAATGAAATTCTTCGTGTTGGTGGAAGATTAAGACACGCAAACCTACCTGAGAGTCAAAAACACCAAATGATACTTCCTAAAACGCATCACATTACAGATTTAATTATAAAGTACTTTCATGAAAAACATCTTCACAGTGGAACCCAGTGAACAATTTCAGTCCTGCGACAACAATATTGGATAATTAATGCAAGAGACGCTGTGAAAAGGGATCTGCGGAACTGTATGAAGTGTTTTAGAACCACATCGAACTTAGCCTCTCAACTAATGGGTGATCTTCCAGCTGCTCGTGTAGTGCCATCGCGAGTGTTTTCGAAAGTCGGGGTTGATCTTGCAGGCCCCTTTCTCATCAAACCTCGTAAGGGCCGAGGTGTTAGATCTTATAAAAGTTATATTTGTTTATATATCTGTTTTTCCACAAAAGCAATTCATTTGGAAATACTCAGTGATCTCACCTCTGAAACATTCCTCGCATCCTTGAAGAGGTTTGTTGCTCGACGAGGAAAACCTGAAGAATTGTTTTCAGACAGAGGAACAAACTTTGTAGGTGCTGACAACGAAATGAAAAAAATGATGTCCTTGATCTCTTCTGACGAAAAGATCCACAGATATTTGTCCGAAGAAACAATCAAATGGAATTTCAATCCCCCGTCGGCCCCCCCATTTTGGAGGACTTTGGGAGGCTGGAATAAAACAGATGAAGGGTCATTTAAAAAGAACTATTGGCGAACAAATATTAACTTATGAACAGTTCCTTACTTTAATTACTCAAATTGAATCGTGCTTGAACTCCAGACCTCTTGTTGCGCTCTCGAATGATCCAAGTGACTTAAATGCTCTAACTCCAGGACATTTTATCATAGGCACTGCCTTGACTTCAATACCAGAACCTGACTATTCTTCAGTTAACCTAACCCCGCTAGAAAGATGGAAACTTCTACAAAAAAAATTTCAAATTTTCTGGAAGAGATGGTCCTCAGATTACCTCTCAGACTTGCAAAGGCGATCAAAATGGTTAATAAATAAGCCAAATTTCAAGAAAGACGATTTGGTTTTAATAAAAGACGATAATCAGCCCCCATTGAAGTGGAAACTGGGTCGCATAATCAAATTATTTCCTGGAGCAGATAGCAAGATTCGTGTAGTTCTACTAAAAACTATTTATGGAGAGTTGAAGCGTCCGATCCAAACTATCTCCTCTGCCATTTTAGAACTTTGAACTAAACAATTGAACATTAGCATTTTTATTTTTATTTATTTTTTATTTTATTTATTTATTTATTTATTTTTTGTGTGTGTGTGTTCCTGTATTTATCTACTTATTAATCATCTAGTTACAATGTTTCATTATGTATATTAATCTCTCTTTTTCTTATCTATTTGCAGTTGAAGACAGAAAATGAAAACCTGTAACAACACCAATGTTGTTATTGTACTTTTTAGGATATTTTCATGAACCTCCATTCATGGGGGCGGAGCATGTTTCAGCGTGGATCGTACTTTCGCTTCACGCTTTCAGCCCCCCCCCCCCCCCCCCCCGACTTGTAGTTGGCTCCTTGCCAAATGAGAGGTGATTTTTTCTCTCTTTGAGAATGTTACTTTTTTAGTTTAGTGTTTTCTCGGCCTGTCTTAAACAGGAAGTATATTTTTTTCTCTTGAACATGAAAAGTTATGATTCACATATCTTGATCTTGGCTCCTTTATGGAGAAACAATATATTCACCTGAATAATTACTGAATTAATTTATAATTGTGAATTCTTCTTTAAAATACTGCAAATAGTAAATTTATCTATGTGTAATTAATAAAATAAATAAGTGAAGCTCTCCCAACCTGAGTAAATTTTATGACTGAAATTGAACACGTGAATTACAGATTATAGATTAAGAAGTGTTTTTATGATTATATAATTCTGCATTTTTTCATGGTACAAATTTTTTCATGGCGCAGTATCTTTTCAATTAGTATGTTGGCAAGTATGTGCATATGTAATCTATAATTGCATTTACATACTTGCCAACCATCTCATTAATAACCGTACAATTGTTTACGCCCCCTGAAAAAACGCCCCTTTTCTCACCCCACTATATTTTTTAAAGTAATTCTCTCCAAATGTTGTTACGATTGTTTAAGACTAAAATTATTCTAAAAAATTATTGGTGTGAAATAAAAAGTGGGTACCAAAAATTGTACGTTTCATAATGAGATGGTTGGCAAGTATGTATTTATTGAACAGATATAGCTTTATATTTCTGAAATTTGTCCATGAATTTTATTATAAATAAGAAGTTGAAAGTAATGTTAGATTGCTAAGTCTACGAATTATTCTATCAGGTACGCTATAAAAATTTATGCATCTTTGAATTCATAATACTTTGAAGATCATAATTATAAGATATAAAATTTAAATAAAAGTTCATATCTTTAAATACAGTTTTTTTTTTTTTTTTTTTTTTTTTTTTAAATCTTTAAATGTAGAAAATTTCATGCAATCCAAGATTTATTTTCAATATACATTCCAACTGCATTTTTTAAAATAAATAAATTACAACCTTTAATTTTTAAAGATACACTAGATTAACAGCAAATAAACACTTCCGTTAAAAAAGAAATCTAGATAATAATTTTATTTCTAACTTATAAATTTTGATTTTCAAATACTGTTTTGTATACTGATAGTAAAATGTTTGAAAGTTTCTTATTTTATTTATTTATTTTAATTCTTTTCTCGTAAAAAAAAAAAATCAGGAGTGACTCCACCCGACTTTCCGAACATAGAGTAATTAACAGTTTTGTAGATAAAGTAAAGAAAGAGGAGTTGTTAAACAAACAAAAGAGAGAAAACCATAATAAGAGTTTTTGAGTATTTTTCTCCATATATTACACGATGTTTTATTTATCGCTACTGAACTTTGAGTCCATAGATCATAATGATAAAGAATCTTTCGTTGTGTCCCTGTAAAAACCTATAAATGCTAGATTCACCAAAATGCTTATAGTTAGTGCAACAGTGATTTATAATATTCATATAAATTTTCAGCTCAATTGAATAAGACGTTTAGATGCTATAGCACTTTTACAAATTTGGTGCCATAGGCCATAATGATAAAGAATTTTTCTTTGAGTCCCTGAAAAAAAAACTGTAAGTGCTAAATTCACCAAAATCTATACAGTTGGTGCAACTGTGACCTATAACATGTGTACAAATTTTTGACTCAGATTAATAAGGCGTTTAGACGCTATCACACTTTTAAAAATTTGGCCCTATAGACCATAATGATAAAGAATTTTTCTTTGTGTCCCTGTAAAAAAACTATATGTGCTAGATTCTCCAAAATCTATACAGATTGCGTATATGTGCCTATAATATGTGCATAAATTTTTTGCTCAATTGGATAAGGCGTTCAGATGCTATCGCACTTTTAAGATTTTGGTCCCATAGGCCATAATGATAAAGAATTTTTCTTGGTGTCCCTGTAAAAAATGTATAAGTGCTAGATTCACCAAAATCAATAGGGTTCGTACTATGGTGGCTTACAATATACGTACCAACTTTCAGCTTATTCGAACAAAGCGTTTAGATACTAGCGTGTTCACTCACAGACATACGCACATACATAGATACATACATCATCGCAAAAATATTGAAAACGGACTCAGGGGACCTCGAAACGTATAGAAACATCAAAATCTCAAATTCGGATTTTTGACATGATTACAATACTTTCCTCTGTATAGTGTTTGGAAAGTAAAAAAACAGAGAAAGGGAGAGGCTTTATTAAGTGATTGAGAATATTGTATAATTTCGTGTAATTTTAAAGTATAAAAAGAATATTTCCTTTATTTATTTATTTATTATTTGATGTACTATTGAATATAATTTCTAATTAGAATATTGCCTTTTTTTTTTTTTTTTTTTTTTAATCCCAAGCTTTAATATCAATAGTCCTACATTATCTTATTTAATTTCAACATAGTTTTTATATTTTAATTGCAAACCAACATTAGTGCAGGTCTTCAAAGAATACATTGGTTAATGGGATAGCAATGTTTTTAATAATTAGGCATTTCCACTACCATTTTATATTTACTCCTGGAATCCAATTGCCATTAATATTTTTCCCCCAATAATTCCTCTGAAAACTAATTAAAACTGAAATATTTTATTTCATTTATATTAATTATCTTGTAATATGGCCGTCAAAGAAAATTTAGGGTAAAATTATATTTCTATTAATATATAATTTTTGTATTTTAATGCCTTAAATAAAAATAATAATAAAGGTAGGCAGTAATATTTCCCATATCTACCGATCGATGGCACCAGGGGCGAGAAAAAAAAAAAAATAGTTGGATGCCTAAGTTAAGGTCAGGGTGCAGACATTAGTCTTTCGCGACCGCATGTTTTTGTCTTTTTGATGGTAAAGTTCGCCTGTGGGCGTTATTCTCTCAAATTGCAATACTGCAGAACAATATTTTATGTATTCACATTTATATTACAATGGATAAACTTTATAATTATATTCTTTCTAATCAAAGTATTTCTATCCATAGTATATTTGATTGTACAAATATGTATATAGGGTATATTCATAAGAAGTAAATAACAAACAAATTGCGAAAGAAACGCCCACTGGTGGAGTTTAAGATTTTCAAATGACTTGGATCTACGTCAGCAGTCGCGAAATTGTTAAAACTAGAGCCCCTAAATAAAAATATTGGCCGGCGCATCACCGCCATTTTTTTGCCTCCGAAGAGGACAGCATTCCCGCTTGGCGTCCTTATCGTTTCCCTAATGATTTTAAGAAATCTTGACCTGAAGCTAATCCGGTCAAGATAAAAGCAATAAGAAACAATAATATTTCTAAAAACACATTTTTTTCAGAGTACATTCTCAGGATGTCATTTTATTCCGAGGATATCCTATGGATGTACTGTGGTAAGATCTGTTGTTAGAGCGGTTTCTGTTTCTTTCACAAAATGTCGCCAAAACTCAAATACACAGTAATGGATGGTCTGTGAACACTTTATATTCACTTCTTGAATGATTATAGCAGTTTATCGCTAAACAAACTTCCATATCATAGTTTACTTAGCTAAAATTATGAAATATAATAAAACAAGTTACTCTAAAGTAACGTAAGACGATTAAAAAAAAATTTTTTTTTTGTCGTTTGTTTATCAGAGAAAGGCGCAGGGTACATGTGGCAACCCTAAGGCAAAAAAATGCCTGACGCGCCAGCTCGTATATATATAGGAGCCTTAGTTAAAACAACCACAATTTCCGCAATTTTTCCATTCAAAATATACCACGAAATTTTAAATCACGGTGGTTACAGACTGCACTTTTTCCCTGATTTTTCCACCAGTATTTTTATTTCTAAATTTTTAATAATAAGATTTCATGAATGATAAAGTGAAATGTTATCATATATAAATATACTAGTGTAGGTGTCAGAGAAAAAAGGCTGGTCTGTAACCATATTGTAAATCTAACGGTTACCTAATCACGTCGCAGATTAATCGTACATTTAGTATATGAAATATCACTTCTCAAAATTGTTGGTGAGGCTTGGGAAAAAAGTCGCAAAATCTGACAACAAAAAAGTAGTAAAACTGCAAAACCAGATAACCACTAAAATATTTAATCTCTATTCCTAAGGTACCAATCTAGCTGAAAAAGGGGTGAATCTGCTCAATCCAGATATTTAGCTGTTTGTTTCACATTCGTTTTCATGTTTTCAAAAAGTAAAACTCCACCCATCATTTATTGAAACTACTCTTACCTACTCCCCTTAGTACAGTAATTTTCGGTGTATAATCCGTAAGTCAGATAAGTCAGTTTTGCACTAGAAATTTTATTTGAAAAAGAAAATTATATTTATGCATGCACTGTTTCTTTGAAAAAATACAGATTTTTCTGTTAAATAAAATTCCTGGTGCAGAAATGACATATCTTACTTGCGCATTATACGCCGAAAGTTACAGTAATTTACTTTTGATCATATACATAGTCTTAATACCTAGCTGCCAATACTTCAATTTTAAAACCCGGATAAACTACTACGTCAGAAACGCCAAAGAAAAATATTTGAGATGCATACAGCTGTTTCGGTAGCCTTAAGCGTACCATCTTCAGTGCAAAAAGATCATCATCATCATCATCATCACGTTGCTTATGGGAGTTCCTACGACGGCCAAAACCGTCGCCTACCTCCACATGAGAAGGAGAAGAACAATGGAGCTGAAGTGCATGATCAAATACATCGGAACATTGATTGAACTTGGGGAGTTCAAAGAACTCGGGCGTGATTATTAGATGACAGAACATGTCTGGGGACAGAGGCGTGAGACTTCAAGGAGTAGAGAAGAAAAAGAATGGAATTTGTACAAAACATATTCTGGCAAACCAACAAAAACAAAAATCCTAACACAAAAAGAATTCTGAATCTGGAGAAGTGCTCGTATATACAGGAGAGGGACCGAATATAGTTCAACCAATAGGATTGCGGAAAAGGTGGGGAGTGTGGCCAATAGGAATTTAGGAATGTGTAGCTGTGTAAACAGTAGAAAAATTAAGAAAATGTGGACTGAATGTAAAATTTCCAACAATCAGACAAATAGGGAACAGCGAAATCACAATTTACAAGGTTTTTAAATTTTTTATAAATATGAAAGGCTTCAAAGAAATCGAGTTCATGAATGGATTTAGGTCTGCAAATTATTTTAGCTGAATTAAATTTAAAATTACGTTTTCCTCCCAGCAATGTTTAGAAATAGCGATTTATTGGTTTCTTGTTTGCGGACGTAATTCATATGTTCTTTTAGACGAAATTTAAGACTGCGTTTAGTTTGGCCAATATATGATAAACCACACTGACATGAAATACTATAAATGCCCCAAGAATTATGCATATCAATGGGATCTTTTAACTGAGAAAAGGTGAGTTTATTGGAAGGCGAATATATTATTTTAAAATCATATTGTTTGAGAATTTTAGCTTTGGTCTGACTGGTTTTAGGAAAATAGGGTAAAACAATACTGATATTAGAAGAGACTGATTTAGTAGACGAAATACGAGGGAGTTGCAATTTTTGGATAGCTTTGTCTATAATGGGAGGGTCATAACCTCTGTCAATTGCAATGGCATTTAATTTCAGATTTTAATAAAATAGGATTTGAACAAATATTAAGGGCACGGTTTACAAAAGTATAGAAATCAGCCATTTTTTGGTTAGGTGGTTGACATGAACGCGCATGGGGAGGAAGGGAGACTGCAAAATTTTTACGATAGACAGTGGTTGAAAATCCATTCACAGTGCGAGAGACGAGGGTATCAGGCAATGGAAGGGAGCCATTATTTTCTATTTCACATGTAAACTGGATATTACTGTCAATTGAATTTAAAGTTTCTAAGACATGGTCAATATTGTGACGAGCTATGTCGATAAGCGTGAAGGTGTCGTCAACGTAACGGGTCCAAAAAGGAAAAGACATTTTCTTAAAAATCTTGCTTTCGAAATAGTGCATGTAAATATCTGCGACAATTGGGGAGAGAGGGGAACCCATGGCTAAACCTTCAGACTGACGATAGAATTTATTTTGGAAAGAAAAAGTGGTTTGTGATAAACAAATGCAACAAACGGGTAAGAGAAATTAATTCTTGTATTTCAAAAGATGTGAAATGAAACTCTTTTAATCTATTTTCGAGACAGAGCGCCACTTATTGGAACATTAGTGAAAAGAGATTTTACATCAAAAGAAACCATAGTGAGATTAGTGTGAGGGCAGTTTTGAATATTTTTTGCAAATTTTATAGAATTCTTAACAGCATAACTATTAGCAGCCAGAAGGGGAGCAAAAATTGTGGTGAGAAATTTAGCTAAATTATAGGAAGCAGTATCGATATTAGAGACTATGGGTCGAAATGGAATATTGGGTTTGTGAACTTTTGGTAAAGCATAAAATCTGGCACAATTAGCAATAGAAAGGATAAGATGGGATAGGGAAGATTTTTCTGACGTAGTAGTTTATTCGGGTTTTAATATTCCAACGCCAAGTCTCCTGTTATTAACACTCCAATTTATTTTACAGCATTTTTAGTACCGCCTTTCTTTCTCACCACTTTATTTTTGGATTATTTTTCTCCAATTGACAAAATAAGAAAAACTTGCTCTTCAAAAAAAGTGGTATGGAATAAAGGCGGAGCTAAAAGTTTCCGGAATAAATTAAAATAATGCTGCTATGTATGTACATATGCATTAATTTACAGTTTATGTATCACATGCACAATAATTGAATATTTATATGCATCACAGTATTATAATACGAATTTATCTGTATTACGATCAAATATTATCAAAAGAAACAAAAATAATATTAAAATTGAGCAAAGAGACATGCATTCCATACTTAGAATTAAAGTATGGATGCATGAAAAAGCTTACACGCATGTTTTGTTTCCAATTTATGTAGGTATCATAGCTGTCAACATATTAATTTATTCTGAAGTGTAATTAGCCCCGCCTTTCTCATGGAGCAATTTTTTATAGGAAAATTTTCTCCAATATATAACTTCAATAAAAAAAAAAATAAGAAAATAATAATTCTAAAAAATGAGTGATATAAAATAAAGGCTGGGCTATAAATACTCCGAAATAAATTAAAATGTTGGCAGCTATCCTTTTAAAAGAAACTCCTTCATGTTAAATTACAATATATTTTTTATAACTTCTTTATTTAATTTTATTTTTATTTATTGCGTATCGTAGTATTATGATATAGAGAAATATACAATTATTGTCTTTGTAACAAATAAATTCTAAATTAATACTATGTATTTTTATGATTGAAAGTGAAATGACTGTTTCTAAACTTGATTGTTAAAGTATCATTTTTTAAAAACGAGAAAACAAATGGTGTACAACGAACAGCTAAACTCTTCCTGCATTAGTCAGTTGATATGGTTTGTCAGCGTAAGCTTATTCGAAAGCTAATGGAATAGGCCAGTTTTTAATAAATTTCACCTTCTCTAGCTAGAAAGGATTTGAATAATTTGTGTTTAAATATTTTGAGGCTTTCTTTTTTACTTATTTATTTTATTTTATTTTATTTTTCTCCCTTCTTCAGCGCTTGTAACTTGTCAGAAATATCCTAACGCGTTTGATGTCGTTTTGTAGATTTTTTTTTTTTTTTTTTTTTTTGCTCATTCCAAACACATGACTGATTTTTGTGTAGTACGCTTAGAAACTTCAAAAACGAGGGATATTTATTATTAATATTATTATTATTATTATTATTATTATTATTTTGTTTTAGCATTTTCATTTTATTTTCAGGAACTTGAAATAAGTTTGAGGTAAGACAGTACTGATATACTGATTTATGCTCCATATGAGCTCTTGTATCACGCCCTATGAGTCTGTCCGTGCAATAAACAATCACAATGTATATAAATATTACACATACTTGTTTCTTTAATTTCTATGACTTTTATTATTATTTTTTTTTTAATATTAAATATAATAAAAACTCTCTAATTTCTGCAGTCAGTACCTGACATATTCATATATTTTGTCGGTTTGAGGCCTAAAATGGTAAATTTTTAATTTGAAACAAAAATTGCTTAAATTTAATTTAAATATTATTCAACAAATTAATCGCAGTACTTTCTAACACTTTGAAGGAAAATTAAATTGCTTTTTTGATTTGGTTCGTCTGTTTGTCTACTCTCCCTCTCTCTCTTTATATATATATATTAGATAATCTTGTTGTTGTTGTTGATTCTTATGCCACTCGGAAATTCCGAGCCCCGGCAGTGGAACTAATCCGGTTTAAGGCAGGAGGGGTGCGTCATTCCGTTTTTCAGAGGAGCGCCTACAAGGGAGGAAGTACGTCTTAGCTCCAGAAGCTGGCGATAGATGGCAGCACCAGCAAACAACAGGAATTCGAATTTTGATCCAGGACAGGGCTGAGTTAAACCCGTGTTCCGGTACCCCCAGAGGTATAATTTTTGATGGAAACTTAGAGGACTTTGCGACCAGGACGGAATTTAACGTGCACCAGTCGCCATTAGCGTACACGACGGTCTTCGGCCGGCTCGAGGACCGAACCCGCAGTCTTTCGATCACGAACTCGCTGCTCTTACCGATCAGGCTACCGCGGCCAATAGATATACTTATATATGTTATTCAGGCGCACACAGTAGGGTACCAAGGAGGGGGCGGAGAGGCCGTTCTGCACCGAGCGCACTTTTACAATCTGTACACCCACTGGAGTTAGATAAAACAATCAAGCTGTTTCATTGGTTCGCTCTTGCGAGATCATTCCAAAATGAGAAGGAATTCTCCTCCCATATGAATGTGGCGATGAAAAAGAAGCTTAACACTTTCGCGACTGCCTGTTTTTGTCTTTTTGACAGTAAGGTGCGCTGTAGGCATTATTCTCACCAGTTACAATTTTTCAGAACAAAATTTTCTGTATTCATATTTATATTACAAATGGATATGCATTGTAATCATACTCTCTAATATCAAAGGTATATTGATCCATGGTATATTGATTGTACAAATATGAATATCGTGTATATTTTTAAGAAACAAATAACATACAAATTGTAAAAGAAACTCCCTCTAGAGGAGTTTCAGATTTTCAAATGACGTGAATCTACGTCAGTGGTCGCGAAAGCGTTAACTAACGGCAATTTCAATTTACTAGCGGAAGCTAACGTCAACGCACCATTATGTAACCGCAAACTAAAATTAAAGTTTCCGGTAACAGCTATTCATTGAATACTCCTAAACCGCTGGACATCTATTTTTATAATTCACATGTTTTTTCCAGCAAACGTATAAATGATGTAACATATACATTTCATTTTAAGAATGCTCCTTGGCTAGAAAAATCACGAGAATTTCTTTGCTACTAAACTTCCCTTCATCCAGAAAAAAGAGTGAAAAGAAATAAATAACAAACGAAATAATGAAAGAAAAGAAAAAAAATGAAATTAAATAGGAAATTCATTTGAAAAATGCTTCAACTACGTAAAAAAGAAAAAAAAGAAAAAGAAAAAGAAATAAATAAATAAAAGAAAGAAAGGAAAAAAAATGAAGTTATATATATTTATTAAAAAATGTAACTCGACACTTTATAATTAAGAGTTGCTTAAATCTATTCAAATTAGAGAACACGTTAAACAAAATTCCATATTACTTATTAATATAAAATATTAAAAAATATTGAAATTTAAAAAATGTATTCCATTAAATATGAAAACAGTAATTATTTCATAATAATAACAAAGCAACTGATTATAAAAATTATATTTTTCATAAATTATTTGAATATAACTTATTTATGGACACTTACCCCGTTTCTTTTCATATATTTATTAGAACACTTAAAAGCCGCGCAATATTTCTACATTTTCAAAATTCATTACCATTCTATTCTATTACTGTTTTCGAATTTTAACTCTCTAATGGCTAAAAATCTTTGCTCGTTAACATGGGGATGATAGATCTATATAAATTGCTATATCTATGTTCCCAATGATCAATCTATATATTATTACTATATCTATGGTTTTCTCTTAGAATAAAAAAATCTGTAGTCGAGAGTATAGTGATGCTACATTATACAAATTACTGTGTTTATAATTTTATTTGAGTTTTAAGAAATTGCCAGAATTAACAACTTTCTACTTTTAAGAATTTTTTAATGTAAAGAAATACATCTACGAAAGGGAAAAATGGGGGGGGGGGGGAGTAATTTTAAATACCTTCTTGACATCGTAAGAAAATAATTTTTGTACTCTGCACATCTGGCTAACTATACCTTTCGAATGATACCATTTTCAACCTTCTACTCCCATAATTAATATGTTAAAAGAAAACCACAATTTTTATTCTTGCCTATTAATATATAGATATTACGCTAACGAATTTGACATAGATTTAGGCGTTATTTGTAGGGTATAGAACGGCAATGGCATTTCTCAGTAAATTTTAAGCAAGCGCTGTGCTTAATAACTGTGTAACTGAAAGCTACCCATAGAATAAGAATAAAGGAAGAAGAAGCGTGAGTGTTTTGGTTTCGGTTTGTAAAATTCAGGAATGCCGGGTATAGGGTTGTAACAGTGCTTCCATCTGATTGGTTGGCGATTTGTTGGCGAGATTTTTTAATCGTCTCGTCTCTCTGTCAATCAGTCTGCGAGGCAGCACCCACAACAAACAGCGATAAGTGCGCTGAGGATGGGTGCCCTACTTCAAGGTTGAGAGGAGCAAAAGTATATTTCGCTGGCATTTCACTAGAAGGGGTTTGTAAGCATTAGAGTATTGGCATGCTCCTTCTTCCTTTATTATTATTCTATGAAGCTACCAAATCCTGAAAATTTAAAAGGAAAATTTCTATTAAAAAAAAAAAAAAAAAAAGCTTCAAACAACAAAATACATACATGCAAAATAGTACAATTAATTAAAAAAAAAAAAAAAAAAAAAAAAAAAAAAAAAATGTTAATCTCATTAGACTAATGTCGCCATTTTTTCTTATTATATCATTGAACTGAGTCCACGAGCTTAAATATTGTCAATTTATAAATCTTATTTTATTTTTTATTTCATTTTGCACGCGCGCTTTTTATTTCTTATGTAAAAAAAAAAAAAACCTTTCCGATACTGTACGTTTCGAAACTGATTATTATTAATTTTCTTTTCTTTTTCTTTAAAAAAAGAAAAAAAAAAAAAAAAAAAAAAAAAAAAAGATTTTTATGAAATTCTAGCAGAAGGAGAATTTAGTTTAATACGGAGGACTATTTTTTTTTTTTTTTTTTCATATTATAACATCGCTTTCAAAGTATTCAATTATATTTTCGATAAATTTTCGATTTCGATAAATGTCAAAACCGGTATCGTAAAAATCCGTAAATTGAGATTAATAGTCCTTAAATAAATAAATAAATAAATAAAAGTAACAAGTTATATAAAAGAAAATTTTTTGAAGTCAATTCCTACTTACAAACCCTATCGAAAAAGGTTTTTTTTTTTTTAATAATTTTGAATTAGGGAAAAAAAAAGCGCGAATGCAAAATGAAATAAAAATAATTATAAGGTAAAAAAACTTTTTATATAACATGTTTTAAATTTTCTGATGAATCATAGAGCTCTTACCAATGTGCATAAAATTTTTAAAGTGATAATGACGTCAATTTTGTGAGATGCATAATTTAAATAAAATGTTCACGTTTAATTAAATGTATTTTTTTTTTTTTTTTTTTTTATGTCGAAATAAAATGAACTCGTAATTTTTTTTTTTTTTTTGGCAATAATTAAGTTATAGCTGATATTTTAATGGCTATTTTAACGCTATTAGGATGTTATTATTTTCATATTTTAATTAATGATAAGAAAACTAATTAAAAATCGAAAATCTGACTTCGAAGTATTGTGTTGTCACCGTGTTCTGAGCAATCCTGAAAGTTTCAAATTTCTAGCTAGTGGGAAAGTTAGTTAAAAATCGATTGCAAGATTTGTACAAGATATATATATAGGGAGAGCGTGAACTAATAGTAGGAATTGAAAGAAAATAAAAATAGAAGAAGAAGAAGAAGAAGAACTTCTCTTCTAAAGTTTGTTTCTTAAGCTTTTTAAACATATTTCAAATCTTAAATATTAAAAATAATTGCAATATGTTTTGGCACGAATAGGATGCTTGGTATGAGAACTAATTAAACATTATTAGAAACACTGGAACAGCTTTAGCATACATCCCCTTTCTCAAAATTTGAAATTTGGAACCAAGGTAGAACAGACATTTCTCATCAAGGTCTTTACTTACGCAATTGCAATAGCAATTTTAATTCAACGACGAAGTAATAACATTAATTTAAAAAATCTATATTAAGGCTTCTACACTAAAGCTCTACTGAGTTGGATTTACTTACAGATCCACGTGGAAGACCTTACAGATTTGGGCGCTGAAGTAGACAGGACATTATACTCCAAGAAATGATGATATTTTAAGCTAAATAGTGCATCAAAAAATATACACAAATAATAATACTAATAATAATTGTGTCATATGGTCAATCATAGAATAATGAGATACTATATTTGGTATAAAATATCTGACATTTATGGTCTACAGGATGAGCAAAATAAAATATATTAAATAATGTGGCAGTAAATACTAAGTGTAGTACATACAGATCGTTCTTCATAGGCAATTACGATTTAAATATTGAAAAAACTGCTTTAATTTTTTTAATACTGTTCGTTTCGAAACTGCCATCCGATAAACAATTAAACTGGTGTCCATAGATTAATTGTCGCTGGCACAGATTAAGAGTTTTGAATGTATTACGAATGCTACGGAAAAGTAGTAATTTTCATCTTACAGATAGAGGGCGAAGAGAACTTGACAATCTACCAATCAGCGCGTTTGTTTATATTTGTAGCGGTTCATTAGTCGTTCTCGGAAATCGGATGATGACAGAAGCCGAAGGGGCGGGCTTTCACTTTCTTCCGATTAGTTTCAAAGATACTACACCACGCGGCGATCGGATCGTTTTCCTCCACTCGGCTGAATTAATGCGGAATAGAAAGATCCGGTTTCCGCGCTGGCTGTCCTATCCTGTTTTTCATCCTATAGATAGTCTTAATCCGTGGTCGCAGGCAATGGGAACACCGACCTGAGATTATGACGCTGAGGAAGACGGTACCGAAGGCAGCTCGGATCCGATGCAAACTTTAGAGCAATTTAAATGTATTTTCCTTTTCCTTTTTATTTATAAAGCGATACAAAAATAATGTTTCTCTTTTTTATTCATTTAAATATAGTGACCAGTGACGCGGCCAAAGCGTGCTAGTGTTTTCATGAAATGAACACTAAAATTACGATCTTAAACTCTATAAATGTTTGTTTTGAGAAGACGTTTACAACGAACCAACGATGAACTCCTTCTCGTTTGAAGTTTCAAATTGCCTCTGGGATACGTCATATTTTCCCCTCAGCTCCATTTTTTTAATCACAAATTAAGCTTTCCGCAAATTGATTAAGCAATGTTTATATGTTGCAGAATTTCCAATGTTTTCTTGAAATACAGTAGGAAGGAGGAAGCATTAAACACAAAGTTTAATATATCATAACCTTCTATGAAAATATTGATGGACAAAATGTTTGTTTCGACTTTCCAGTCAAGCTAACGAAAGGTTTCCTCTTCCTATTTGAAATTTTAATGTTTACCACCTAGAAGACTCCTATACCCCCAGTACCAGTAATTTTGAACTAAATAAAGTCCTCTTGAAAATGGTACATCATGAGTGTTATAGTTTTCAGAAATTCTGATGCGTTCCCTTCCCAAAGTATAGAGGGTAGGTGTGATTTAGAAAGACACTATACATACTTGCCAACATCCTAATTAACCCTTATCGCCCGTATGTCCCTTCTGAGGGACATTAAAAAATCGAGCCACGCCTTAATGTGTTCCTCTGCAAATGAAATGTTGTTTTTCTATAACGTGTAACTATAGGCTACCTTTCGGCTACCGGAAAATTTTAACAGAAAGATTTATTTTATTTAATGATGAAGTAAAATAAAAAAAATTATTACAAGTTTTCGGCAGCCAAAGGGTAGGAAGTTGGGAACTATACGTGTGAAGTTTTAAAGGAACGATAAAAGGCGTGTCTTACCGAAAATATGCGGAGCGCAAAGGGTTAATATTCCGTAGTATCTTTAGCCACGCCTTCTTTTTTACACCAGTATTTTTTTTTAAAGGATTTTCTTTCTTATTGAATCGCAATTGCATTTAGAGATAAAAACTTTACAAATTTAATGGTGAGAGAAAAAGGGCAGGACTAACAACACCACGGAATATTAATTATGATGTTGGCAAGTATGCACTAAATCATGCCTGCCAGTCATCGCATTAACAAACAGCAGATTTTAAGTACCCGCCTTTTTTTGACACTAGTCTTTCTAAGAGTAATTTTATACTTATTTAATCGTAACTATATTTGGAGATAAATACTCTAAAAATTAAGTGATATCGAAAAAGGAGGCGTGTACGAAAAATCAACCGATTCATAATTAGGTTGTTCGCCAACGCTTAATATCTACGTCTTTTTCCCATCTGAAAAAAAGGCGGAGACTTCTAGCTCTAATGTTGGCAGATGTGCTATTTATTCCTTAGAGTTATTATAATTCTATTTTTGACATTTTTAATTTTCTATAATGAAAATATATTATATATATATATATATATATATATATATATATATAAGTGGAAGATTAAAAAAAAAAAAAATTAAAAGATAAGATTCTTTAGCAGCACTAGAATTTGCATCTCCAGAAGCTCAAACAATACGGGTAACAACATAAATTTTAGCTGCCCTTTTGTGGTCCAATATGTTGTTTTTTGATAGTATACTTTATTTTTAAGCAATCTTGTTCCGAAATTAATTTTTCACCACCTGACTTTTCGTTTTTACTCTAAAAAATTATCATATATAATGGCAAAATTTATAATATTTACACCAGAAGGTTAATGTTGAAGTTTGAGTTAGATTATTTTTTAGTGACAATCGGTGACTTGATACACCAAAACTTAACAAGTCTTCTGATTAACATGATTCGTTCACTTTAGAATCATGTGTGAATTTTATGAGATACCAGAATAATTCAGTGGAACTTTCAAGAGTTGGCAGTTCGTCCCTCCTTTTTCTCGAAGAATTTACTTTGAGGGGTTCATAAAGCTGAAAGAATGAATGGGTGAAGAAAAAAGAAGGTTGGCATGAGAATAACACATCGAGCCAATACTTTTTGCTTCTCGCCAGCTGAAATCAGTTTTGCCAGTTAAAAAGAACATACTTTAATATTTAAAAAACAATGACACAATAGTTTAAAAAAAAAAAGGAAAAAGGCAAAAAAAATTCCCAATCACGCCTGTCTTTTCAATAGGCACTAGTGCTTTATTTGGATAAAGTTTTTAGCAATGTATTTAAACAAGAAGGAAAAATCGTGTTTTTGCATGGATTATAAATTATTGCCAAGCATTTTATTTTGTATTTTAGAGGGAGGGGGGAATTAATAGTTTTACAGTTAAAGATAAATTATAAATTAGGCTGTAGTTCTGTATAGTGTCGATGAAAAAAAAAAAAATCGAACAATTTTCTCTCATTTCGCTTAGTGTAACTGAATTTATTAGCCCCCCCCCCCCCCCCTCCGCTAGTGATCGGGAGGTTCTGTTCTCAAAGCTGGAATTGCTAAATTCGAATCCATTGTCAACAGATATTCTGTTGTAATTGTAATAGATACAAATTTCGAGTTATTTACGCTAAAGTAGTTGTTAAAATGCACTTAAAAGTTTTTTTCATTAGGTAACATGTAATGCATTGCAGTAATGCATCAAATTTATGATTAGGCAAGCATATTTATGAAAGTTATCTTTAGGACTGATAGACAGATGAAACCAAGTCTTTAACGTTTTTTAAATTTGTTTGAAAACATTTTTTAAATAAAAATAGGAAAGTTTTTACTCTGTTTATTAAAGAAAAGCACCAAAAAAAAAAAGGAATAAACCAATAAAGAATTTTATTAAAATAAATTGAGCTGTACACATAATTTACAGAATTATATACAATAGCTTTCAGAATAGTTACATTCACATCAGTTACAAATAAATGAAATAATTTCATATATTATTTTTGTAATGGCTCTGAATTTCTATGTATTTTGTTTGTATATATATATAATAAGGTAAATAAATAATGAAAAAACTCTAATTACAGGAGTGCAGTTCATTCCTTTTTTAAAATAATCAATCTTTTCTTTCCTTTCCTTCTTTCTTTCCTTTTCGTTTGTCTACGATGTTTTTCAAAATACATAAATAAATAAATAAAATAGAACAATGGAAAAATAAATAAATAAATAAAGAAGAGAACTGAGTGTAACTTTTTTTTTTATTTTTTTTTTAAAGCTACTATAACATATAAGAAAGCCTAAAAGTTCTCCTAATTTTTAAATAAGTAAATAGATGATAAAAAATATTTTCACCAAAATGTCACAAAACTCGTAACGATAGCAAACCACCTCTCTTTTCACTTTTCCCCCTCAACCGATTTCAATTAAATAGAATCGACGCTGCCTAAATCACACTTGATTCACAGGTGCCAATTAAGCCAATAAAATTTAATTATTTATAATTTTAAAATGTTCGCGTTCAATTAAATGTATTTTTTTTTTTTTTTTTATGTCGAAATAAAATGAACTCGTAAATTTTTTTTTTTGGCAACAATTAAGTTATAGCTGATATTTTAATGGCTATTTTAACGCTATTAGGATGTTATTATTTTATATATTAATTAATGATAAGAAAACTAATAAAAAAATCGAAAATCTGACTTCGAAGTATTGTGTTGTCACCGTGTTCTGAGCAATCCTGAAAGTTTCAAATTTCTAGCTAGTGGGAAAGTTAGTTAAAAATCGATTGCAAGATTTGGACAAGATATATATATAGGGAGAGCGTGAAATAATAGTAGGAATTGAAAGAAAAAAAAAAAAAAAAGAAGAAGAAGAAAAAGAACTTCTCTTCTAAAGTTTGTTTCGTAAGCTTTTTAAACATATTTCAAATCTTAAATATTAAATTAATATGTTTTTGGCACGAATAGGATGCTTGGTATGAAAACTATTTAAACATTATTAGAAACAGTGGAACAGCTTTAGAATACATCCCCTTTCTGGAAATTTGAAATTTGGAACCGAGGTAGTACAGACATTTCTCATCAAGGTCTTTACTTACACAATTGCAATTTTAATTCAACGACGAAGTAATAATATTAATTTAAAAAATCTATATTAAGGCTTCTACACTAAAGCTCTACAGAGTTGGCTTTACTTATAGATCCACGTGGGAGACCTTACAGATTTTTACGCTGAAGTAGACAGGACATTATTCACCAAGAAATGATGACAGCTATTTTAAGCTAATTAGTGCATCAAAAAATATACACAAATAATAATAATAATAATAATCGTGTCAAATGGTTGCAATAGCAATCATAGAATAATGTGATACTATATTTGGTATGAAATATCTGACATTTAAGGTCTACAAGATGAACAAAATAAAATATATTAAATATCGTGGCAGTAAATACTAAGTGTAGTATATACAGATCGTTCTTCATAGGCAAATACGATTTAAATATTGAAGAAACTGCTTTCATTCTTTTAATACTGCTCGTTTCGAAACTGCCATCCGATAAACAATTAAACTGGTGTCCATAGATAAATTGTCGCTGGCACAGATTAAGAGTTTAGGATGTATTACGGAAAAGTAGTAATTTTCATCTTATAGATAGAGGGCGGAGATATCTTGACAATCTACCAATCAGCGCGTTTGTTTACATTTGTAGCGGTTCATTAGTCGTACTCGGAAATCGGATGATGACAGAAGCCGAAGGGGCGGGCTTTCACTTTCTTCCGATTAGTTTCAAAGATACTACAGCACGCGGCGATCGGATCGTTTTCCTCCACTCGGCTGAATTAATGCGGAATAGAAAGCTCCGGTTTCCGCGCTCGCTGCCCTGTCTTGTTTTTCATCCTATAGATAGCCTTAATCCGTGGTCGCAGGCAATGGGAACACCGACCTGAGATTATGAGGCTGAGGAAGACGGTACCGAAGGCAGCTCGGATCCGATGCAAACTTCAGAGCAATTTAAATGTATTTTCCTTTTCCTTTTATTTATAAAGCGATACAAAAATCATGTTTCTCTTTTTTATTCATTTAAATATAGTGACCAGTGACGCGGGCAAAGCGTGCTAGAGTTTTCATGAAATGAACGCTAAAATTACTATCGTAAACTCTATAAACGTTTGTTTTAAGAAGACGTTTACAACGAACCAACGATGAACTCCTTCTCGTTTGAAGTTTCAAGTTGCCTCTAGGATACGTCATATTTTTCCCTCAGCTCCATTTTTTTAATCACAAATTAAGCTTTCCGCAAATTGATTAAGCAATGTTTATATGTTGCAGAATTTCCAATGTTTTCTTGAAATACAGTAGGAAGGAGGAAGCATTAAACACAAAGTTTAATATATCATAACCTTCTATGAAAATATTCATGGACAAAATGTTTGTTTCGACTTTCCAGTCAAGCTAACGAAAGGTTTCCTCTTCCTATTTGAAATTTTAATGTTTACCACCTAGCAGACTCCTGTCCTACCCCCAGTACCAGTAATTTTGAACTAAATAAAGTCCTCTTGAAAATGGTACATCATGAGTGTTATAGTTTTCAGAAATTCTGATGCGTTCCCTTCCCAAAGTATAGAGGGTAGGTGTGATTTAGAAAGATACTATACATACTTGCCAACATCCTAATTAACCCTTATCGCCCGTATGTCCCTTCCATGCTTGCCAACCACATCATTCTGAAGCGTAGTACTTTTAGTCACTGCCTTTTTTTGTACACCAGTAATTTTTTAGAGTAATTTCATTCTTATATAATCGCAACAGTATTTGGAGAGAATTGCTCTAAATATAAAGTGGTGTATAAAGGGGCGTATTTTCAAGGGGCGTTAACAAGTCTACGCTTATTAATGAGATGGTTGGCAGTCCTGCCCTTCTGAGGGACATTAAATAACCGAGCCACGCCTTAAAGTGTTCCTCTGCAAATGAAATGTTATTTTTCTATAACGTGTAACTATAGGCTACCTTTCGGCTACCGGAAAATTTTAACAGAAAGATTTATTTTATTTAATGATGAAGAAAAATAAAAAAAAAATTATTACAAGTTTTCGGCAGCCAAAAGGTAGTAAGTTGGAAACTATACGTGTGAAGTTTTACAGGAACGCCAAAAGGCGTGTCTTACGGAAAATATGCGGAGCGCAAAGGGTTAATATTCCGTAGTATCTTTAGCCACGCCTTCTTTTTTACACCAGTATTTCTTTTTAAAGGATTTTCCTTCTTATTGAATCGCAATTGCATTTAGAGATAAAAACTTTACAAATTTAATGGTGAGAGAAAAAGGGCAGGACTAACAACACTACGGAATATCAATTATGATGTTGGCAAGTATGCACTAAATCATGCCTGCCAGTCATCGCATTAACAAACAGGAGATTTTAAGTACCCGCCTTTTTTGACACCAGTCTTTCTAAGAGTAATTTTATACTTATTTAATCGTAACTATATTTGGAGATAAATACTCTAAAAATTAAGTGATATCGGAAAAGGAGGCATGTACGAAAAATCAACCGATTCATAATTAGGTTGTTCGCCAACGCTTAATATTTACGCCTTTATTTCCCACCTGAAAAAAAGGCGGAGACTTCTAGCTCTAATGTTGGCAGATGTGCTATTAATTCCTTAGAGTTATTATAATTCTATTTTTGACATTTTTAATTTTCTATAATGAAAATATATATTATATATATATGTATATATATATATAAGTGAAAGATTAAAAAAAAAAAAAATTAAAAGAAAAGATTCTTTAGCAGCACCAGAATTTGCATCTCCAGAAGCTCAAACAATACGGATAACAACATAAATTTTAGCTGCCCTTTTGTGGTCCAATATGTTGTTTTTTGATAGTATACTTTATTTTTAAGCAATCTTGTTTCGAAATTAATTTTTCACCACCTGACTTTTCGTTTTTAGTCTGAAAAATTATCATATATAATGGCAAAATTTATAATATTTACACCAGAAGGTTTATGTTGAAGTTTGAGTTAGATTATTTTTGAGTTACAATCGGGGTAACAATGAAACTTAACGGCCCTTCTGATTAACATGATTCTTTGACTTTAGAATCATGTGTGAATTTTATGAGATACCAGAATAATTCAGTGGAACTTTCAAGAGTTGGCACTTCGTCCCTCCTTTTTCTCGAAAAGCTGAAAGAATGAATGGGTGAAGAAAAATGAAGGTTGCCATGAGAATGACACATCGAGCCAATAATTTTTGCTTCTCGCCAGCTGAAATCAGTTTTGCCAGTTAAAAAGTGCATACTTTAATATTTAAAAAGCAATGGCACAGTATATTAAAAAAAAGGAGAAAGGCAAAAAAAAATTCCCAATCACGCCTGTCTTTTCAATAGGCACTAGTGCTTTATTTGGATAAAGAAGTTTTTAGCAATGTATTTAAACAATAAGGAAAAATCGTGTTTTTGCATGGATTATAAATTATTGCCAAGCATTTTATTTTGTATTTTAGAGGGAGGGGGGAATTAATAGTTTTACAGTTAAAGATAAATTATAAATTAGGCTGTAGTTCTGTATAGTGTCGATGAAAATATTTTAAAAAAAAAATTTCGAACAATTTTCTCTCATTTCGCTTAGTGTATCTGAATTTATTAGCTCCCCCCCCCCCCCCACCCCCCGCTAGTTATCGGGAGGTTCTGTTCTCAAAGCTGGAATTGCTAAATTCGAATCCATTGTCAACAGATATTCTGTTGTAATAGATACAAATTTCGAGTTATTTACGCTAAAGTAGTTGTTAAAATGCACTTAAAAGTTTTTTTCATTAGGTAAACTGTAATGCATTGCAGTAATGCATTGCAGTAATGCATCAAATTTATGATTAGGCAAGCATATTTATGAAAGTTATCTTTAGGACTGATAGACAGATGAAACCAAGTCTTTAACGTTTTTTAAATTTGTTTGAAAACATTTTTTAAATAAAAATAGGAAAGTTTTTACTCTGTTTATTAAAGAAAAGCACCAAAAAAAAAAAAAGAATAAACCAATAAAGAATTTTATTAAAATAAATTGAGCTGTACACATAATTTATAGAATTATATACAATAGCTTTCAGAATAGTTACATTCACATCAGTTACAAATAAATGAAATAATTTCATATATTATTTTTGTAATGGCTCTGAATTTCTATGTATTTTGTTTGTATATATATATAATAAGGTAAATAAATAATGAAAAAACTCTAATTACAGGAGTGCAGTTCATTCCTTTTTTAAAATAATCAATCTTTTCTTTCCTTTCCTTCTTTCTTTTCTTTTCGTTTGTCTACGATGTTTTTCAAAATACATAAATAAATAAATAAAATAGAACAATGGAAAAATAAATAAATAAAAAAAGAAGAGAACTGAATGTAACTTTTTTTTAAAAAAAAAAAAGCTATAACATATAGGAAAGCCTAAAAGTTCTCCTAATTTTGAAATAAGTAAATAGATGATAAAAAATATTTTCACCAAAATGTCACAAAACTCGTAAAGCAAACCACCTCTCTTTTCACTTTTCCCCCTCAACCGATTTCAATTAAATAGAATCGACGCTGCCTAAATCACACTTGATTGACAGGTGCCAATTAAGCCAATAAAATTTAATTTTTTATAATTTTAAAATGTTCACGTTCACTTAAATGTATTTCTTGTTTTTTTTTTTTTTTTTTTTTATGTCGAAATAAAATGAACTCGTAAATTTTTTTTGGCGACAATTAACTTATAGCTGATATTTTAATGGCTATTTTAACGCTATTAGGATGTTATTATTTTCATATATTAATTAATGATAAGAAAACTAATAAAAAAAATCGAAAATCTGACTTCGAAGTATTGTGTTGTGACCGTGTTCTGAGCAATCCTGAAAGTTTCAAATTTCTAGCTAGTCGGGAAGTCAGTTAAAAATCGATTGCAAGATTTGTACAAGATATATATATAGGGAGAGCATGAACTAATAGTAGGAATAGGAAAAAAAAAAGAAGAAGAAGTTCTCTTCTAAAGTTTGTTTCGTAAGCTTTTTAAACATGTTTCAAATCTTAAATATTAAATTAATATGTTTTTGGCACGAATAGGATGCTTGGTATGAAAACTATTTAAACATTATTAGAAACACTGGAACAGCTTTAGCATACATCCCCTTTCTCGAAATTTGAAATTTGGAACCGAGGTAGTACAGACATTTCTCATCAAGGTCTTTACTTACACAATTGCAATTTTAATTCAACGACGAAGTAATAATATTAATTTAAAAAATCTATATTAAGCTTTACTTATAGATCCACGTGGGAGACCTTACAGATTTTGACGCTGAAGTAGACAGGACATTATACACCAAGAAATGATGACAGCTATTTTAAGCTAAATAGTGCATCAAAAAATATGCACAAATAATAATAATAATAATAATAATCGTGTCATATGGTTGCAATAGCAATCATACAATAATGTGATACTATATTTGGTATGAAATATCTGACATTTATGGTCTACAGGATGAACAAAATAAAATATATTAAATAACGTGGCAGTAAATACTAAGTGTAGTATATACAGATCGTTCTTCATAGGCAAATACGATTTAAATATTGAAAAAAACTACTTTAATTTTTTTAATACTGTTCGTTTCGAAATTGCCATCCGATAAACAATTAAACTGGTGTCAATAGATAAATTGTCGCTGGCACAGGTTAAGAGTTTAGGATGTACCGTAATTTTCTGTGTATAATCCGCTGGTCAGATAAGTCAGTTCTGCACCAGAAATTTTAATTACCAAACGAGGTTCTCTTTGTACGAGCTGTTTCTTCCAAACTAATACAGATTTTGTGTTAAACAAAATTTCTGGTGGAGGAATGACATATTTTATCTGCGGATTATACACAGAAAATTACGGTATTACGAATGCTACGGAAAAGTAGTAATTTTCATCTTACAGATAGACGGCGAAGATATCTTGACAATCTACCAACCAGCGCGTTTGTTTACATATGTAGCGGTTCATTAGTCGTTCTCGGAAATCGGATGATGACAGAAGCCGAAGGGGCGGGCTTTCACTTTCTTCCGATTAGTTTCAAAGATACTACACCATGCGGCGATCGGATCGTTTTCCTCCACTCGGCTGAATTAATGCGGAATAGAAAGCTCCGGATTCCGCGCTGGCTGCCCTGTCTTGTTTTTCATCCTATAGATAGTCTTAATTCCGTGGTCGCACGGTCGCAGGCAATGTGAACACCGACCTGAGATTATGAGGCTGGGGAAGACGGTACCGAAGGCAGCTCGGATCCGATGCAAACTTTAGAGCAATTTGAATGTATTTTCCTTTTTCTTTTTATCTATAAAGAGATACAAAAATCATGTTTCTCTTTTTTATTCATTTAAATATAGTGACCAGTGACGCGGGCAAAGCGTGCCAGAGTTTTCTTGAAATGAGCACAAAAATTACGATCATAAACTCTATAAACGTTTGTTTAGAGAAGACGTTTACAACGAACGAACGATGAACTCCTCGTTTGAAGTTTCAAATTTCCCTCTGGGATACGTCATTTTTTCCCTCAGCTCCATTTTTTTAATCACAAATTAAGCTTTCCTCAAATTGATTAAGCAATGTTTATAGTTTGCAGAATTTCCAATGTTTTCTTAAAATACAGTAGGAAGGAGGAAGCATTAAACACAAACTTTAATATATCATAACATTCTATGAAAATATTGAAGGACAAAATGTTTGTTTCGACTTTCCAGTGAAGCTTGCGAAAGGTTTCCTCTTCCTATTTGAAATTTTAATGTTTACCACCTAGCAGACTCCTGTCCTACCCCCAGTTCCAGTAATTTTGAACCAAATAAAGTCCTCTCTAGAATGGTACATCATGAGTGTTATAGTTTTCAGAAATTCTGATGCGTTTCCTTCCCAAAGTATAGGGGGTAGGTGTGATTTAGAAAGACACTATACATACTTGCCAACATCCTAATTAACCCTTATCGCCTGTATGTCCCTTCTGAGGGACATTAAAAAATCGAGCCACGCCTTAATTTAAGTTCCTCTGCAAATGAAATGTTATTTTTCTATAACGTGTAACTATAGGCTACCTTTCTGCTACCGGAAAAATTTAATAGAAAGATTTATTTTATTTAATGATGAAGTAAAATAAATCAAATTATTACAACTTTTCGGTAGAAACAAGGTAGTAAGTTGGAAACTATACGTGTGAAGCTTTAAAGGAACGCCAAAAGGCGTGTCTTACGGAAAATATGCGGAGCGCAAAGGGTTAATATTCTGTAGTACCTTTAGCCACGCCTTCTTCTTTACACCAGTATTTTTTTTTTTTTTTTTTAAAGGATTTTCCTTCTTATTGAGTCGCAATTGCATTTAGAGATTATTACACGTTTTTAGCAATGTACTTAAACAAGAAAGAAAAATCGTGTTTTTGCGTGGATTATAAATTATTGCCAAGCATTTTATTTTGTATTTTAGGGGGAGGGGGGAATTCATAGTTTTACAGTTAAAGATAAATTATAAACTAGGCTGCATTTCTGTAGTTTTGTATAGTGTCGATCAAAATATTAAAAAAAAAAAAAAAAAAAAAAAAAAAAATCGCATAATGTATCTGAATTTATTATCCCCCCGTTAGTGATCGGGAGGTTCTGTTCTCAAAGCTGGAATTGCTAAATTCGAATCCATTGTCAACAGATATTCTGTTGTAATAGATACAAATTTCGAGTTATTTACTCTAAAGTAGTTGTTAAAAAGCACTAAAAAGATTTTTTTCATTATGTAACATGTAATGCATTGCAGTAATGCATCAAATTTATGATTATACAAGCACATTTATGAAAGTTATCTTTAGGACTGATAGATAGACGAAACCAAGTCTTTAACGTTTTTTAAATTTGTTTGAATACATTTTTTAAATAAAAATAGGAAAGTTTATACTCTGTTTATTTAAGAAAAGCATAAAAAAAAAAAAAAAGAATTAACCAATAAAGAATTTTATTAAAATAAATTGAGCTGTACACATAATTTACAGAATTATGTGCAATAGCTCTCAGAATATTTACATTTACATCAGTTACAAATAAATGAAATAATTTCGTATATTATTGTTATAATGGCTCTGAATTTCTATGTATTTTGTGTGTATATATGCATAATAAGGTAAATAAATAAAATAAAAATAATTTTTTGAAGAAACTCTAATTACAGGAGTGCAGTTCATTCCTTTTTTAAAATAGTCAATCTTTTCTTTCCTTTCCTTCTTTCTTTTCTTTTGGTTTGTCAACGATGTTTTTCAAAATAAATAAATAAAATGGAACAATGGAAAAATAAATAAATAATAAAAAAAAAAGAACTGAATGTAACTTTTTTTTTTTTCAAGCTATAACATATAGGAAAGCCTAAAAGTTCTCCGAATTTTGAAATAAGTGAATAGATGATAAAAAATATTTTCACTAAAATGTCACAAAACTCGTAAAGATAGCAAACCACCTCTCTTTTCACTTTCCCCCCTCAACCGATTTCAAGGAAATAGAATCAACGCTGTCTAAATCACACTTGATTGACAGGTGCCAATTCGTGAAAGTCGCACTATATACACTTCTTAATTAAAAAATATATGTGTGCATAATGAATTTCAATGCACTAATAAATTATTGTAACTTCTTTCCTAAAAAATAAAATCGAATAAAAATTTTTAAAAAAATCTTTCATATTTTTCAGTGCGGCATTTCTCAAAAAACATTTAAATAATAAAAAATTGCGTAAATCTAAATCAAACAGAAAAATAAAACACATTTTACAAAATGTCTGGCGTAATTAGAAGTGTTTTAACAACTGAGGATAAACTGAATATGAATTGATATAAAATATATAAGAAAATAAAGTTATGTACTCAAACATTATAACTGATATTCAGTATGCGCTAATTGTTACTTTATTACTATTAACACTGTATATATATATATATATATATATATATATATATATATATATATATATATATATATATATATATATATATATATATATATATATATATATATATATATATATATATATTTAAGTTGACAAAACAATTCACAAACACCGTCTGTAGTGAAGATGCGATAATCAAAGGGGATTTTTCTTAGTCTTTTAACATTATGAACATATCTGCCAACTTTCTAATTAATATTCCGTAAAATTCTTAGCACCCGCCCCTTTCTACAAACCACCTTAAGTCCGGTTTCCACTACGGTTTTTTCGACGGCTTCTATTCAGAATCCTTTGATGTTGTCAGCCGGGCTCAAAACCCTCGAACGGCGTTGGAAGACCCTGTTCCTAACCCCCAGCTGAGATATTTGAGGGGCCAGAGGCAGATATCTTTGTCAATTTTGCATGCTTTCCTTTGAAGTAACTGCGCAATCTGATAAAACAAGGTTACAACTGATGACAAGACATTTGGTTCTTTGTGTGCGGAGCGTGATTAATGGTTTTTTGGACCTGGAAGCTCCAACTCTAGCCTTTATTATTCGAGTAGTTATCTCCAAATCAAAATGTAATTACGTTCCCCCCCCCCCCCCCAAAAAAAAAAAAAAAAAAGACTGGTGCGAAAAATTGTGGGTGCTATTAATTTTATGGAATATTAATTAGAATATTGATAGGTATAATTGTGAATGATCAGTTCTGACTTCGTTCTCTTACGATTGAAATGCAGTTTAATTTTTTACGTGTTATAAATAAGTAGGATATGGCGACCACACTAATGTACTTTTATAATAGAATGGCGTTAAAAAATATTACAATAACCTAATTACAGAAATATCTTTTTATTAAAAAAAAAAAAAAAAAAAAAAAAACAAGAAACGGCTATTAATTAGGAAAAAAAATGACTTTGTTACAATTTTTCAAAATTTAGAAAAACAATTTTTAAATATGAATTGTCCTCGAACTTTCTTGAGAGTCAATGAAATTGTTTATTAGAATAATTTCGATGATTGTAGCACGGAAATTATTTATTATAATGACAGTCGGCAGCAAAATTATTCGAGCGAAATGCAGTAGATATACATAAGTTTCCATTTACAGTCAACAACAACAACAACAACAACAAAATAAATAAATAAATAAATAAAAAGCACCCCACCACCTAATTTTTCCGTAATTTATCGTAGAAAAAAGCGGTTGGTACCAATCGATCTGCAATAACGTCTAGTTTATAATGGTATAGTTAGATTTTGCTTAAGGGTTCATCTACATATTAAAAGAGGCATCAACATTACGAGACTTGAAAATAGTCCTAATCTCAATCCACTCGACCTTGTTTAATCTATAAAGGAGGGCGGGGATTTGAAATTTGTAGCCTACAACTTTGCAAGAACTAGAAAAATTTATTTATGATATATTTAGCACAGTGAAATTTCTGAATTTCATGCTAAAAGAAACTGTAAAATACTATGCCATTCCGCATTTTAGCAGTAAATTCATATAAAAGTGGAAATTATCCAATGCAGAATGCATATTTTTATTAAGTAATTGTTTGTGTATAACAAATAATAGTTATGTTTCATACATTAAAACATAACGTGTTTATTGTATATAATAAATCATAACAGGATACAAAGTATATGTTTATTATATTACGTTTAAAAAGAAATTTTATGTAGATTTTTTTAAATACTTCATAGAGTGTAATAAAGCGAACTATTAAACCAAAAATGTAAGTAGGTATCATGCTATCACTTCCGTATTATATAAACATAACAATTTAATTTGTTTCAATCATAGTTTTTAAGTTATTACAAACACAAAAGGTATAAGTCAATTTTTCTGAAGTGCGGCTTATTTTTGTCCCTTAGTGTAAACATAGCCTCCTAAACTAGATGCGTGTCTCGGAAACTTGGCAACAGTTGAAGCGGTAGACAGCACCACCTGGTACAGATTGCGCGACTTTTTTATTTTACAGCCACCAAAAATTTTTAAAAGTGGGACATGATATAGATAAACTGCGGATAGAATCGAAGAAACGTCAATTATATATGAGGAGCAAACATTCAAACCGTGTTTTCTCCTTCGAATACAATTTTTCAGAAAACACAAAAAACTGATACATTAAAAAATAACCCTTCTTAGACCCTAATTATCATTTGTTTAGTTGTGTTACTGGGAAAATCTGTAGGCATGCTTTACCTAATAAACTTAGAGTTAATTAAAAAAATGCATTTGAAATTTGGAGAAAGCATGTTTTGACCGAAACACAGAGGAGAAAACATGTTTTGAATGTTTCCAATGTGGACAAAACATTTTTTGAATGAAAAAGTATGTAACTCGCATATTGATGAAATAACATTCTTAATGTAATAAAACTAATTAACAGAACAGACTTTGTTATGTAATTATAAAGTTAAATTAAATATTTACACGTGAAAAATCATCCTGCAAATTGTAGAGAAGAAGTAAAATTTTTAAGCCAATTTAAAATTTAAATTTTTAAACCAATATCTTCACTTAAGCAATTACATGCTTCCTCTGTGTCTTCATATTCTACATGAAAGTTATTAGTAATGATATCTTTATACCATTTAAATTCAGGCTGATTTTTCCACTCTTCACCATACATCAATTTTAAAATTTTGTCTACGTCATTTTTCTTTTCAAGTGATATTCCATAACTCAGAGGAAGACATTGTAAGACAACATTTCGTATAATAGCAGTATTAATCCCCTTCCTAAAAAGTTTTGTTCCAGAATGTTCTTTTATACCTTCGAATTTATAGTTTTTGAATCCTTTGACCATCACACTTTCTCCATTTTTTTTAAACAATTCTTTTCAGTTCTGATATGTATGGTAAACTTTTGAAATAAGCTCTAAGTGATTTCGTATTATAAACTTTCCAACCAATCCCCAATATTTTTACCTTACCAACTGTCTGATACAATTCATAGTATTGTTCCTTTGATGTTATTGTTACAATTTGATGTTATTGTAGAACTAACGAAATAAACAAACACAAAAAGCTGGTTCATGTACGAGTCACGCGACCAGAAAGAACAGTTCTGACTGGTCGGCTGGAGAAATCACAGTTTGACTGAAAGCAGGCTCAGGAGGAAACACTGATTGATTGAAACCTTAATTTTCTAAGAGCGTTTATAATGTGATAGAATTTTTTTTGGTTTAAAATAATAGTATAATTTTGTGCTATTTAATGTTGAGTTCACAGAAAAATCCCTAACTCACTTTTTTTTTATTTTTGGAGAAAACACGGTTTGAATGTTTGCTCCTCATATATCATATATCACTTCTTAAAATTATTGGTGACAGTTGAATGAAAAAGTCGTGCAATCTGTACCAGGTGGCGCTGTATACCGCTTCAACTGTTGCCATGTTTCCGAGCCATGCGACAGGCATCTAGTTTAGGAGGCTATTGTGTAAATATACAATGACTACTTCAACATCGTTTTCTAATTTCCTTTCCTCCTTAGCAACCGTAACTTGGAAGAAAAAAAAAGAAATTGTTGGGGTCGGAGTTCTTCTTTCAGTCTAGAGAAATTCGCAAGGATAGAACATAACGCATTTTCGTTACGTGCTTTCTGCTAATTTAGTTCTACCGCAACTCATATTAATGAACTTCGTTGTAATAAAAATAATGTACACCGTTATTTGTTTTTGTATTCTCGATAATAAAAGGTTACCTAAACCAAAGTAACAGTCTTCTTTTAGTGTCTTATTTTCATTACGTATCGTCGTTAGCACCTATTGTGGTGGCAAGCGATGAAACAATTTATCTGATAGCTACGAGCGATCATGGAGAGAGTGGAACAATCCAGCAGACCGGAAATGAGGTTTTCGCCGATGACGGATCTAAGATTTTTACTCAGTTGGTGTCACCATCTCTTGATTAGATAGTAAAATGGTTGAAAATTTGCATTTCCTCTTATGAAATAAACTGAAAAACTATCTAAAATTGAAAAGAAAGAAAGGTGAGGGAATGGCAGAAGATGGAATAAATATCGGTAAAAAATCATACAAAATTAAATTTTATTATTATTTTTTTTCCATACATCATTATTTTTTTTTCCATACATATTATGACTCAAACGCTTTTTATTTAATTATTTTAAATTCTTATTTATTTCATTAAATATGTTGTTAATTGATTACTTATGAGACTTGTTTTAAACGTGTAATGATTTATTAATTTTATAAATTTTGCAAATTTACAAAAACTGAAAAACAATCAAAATTCACGCTAATTTTCAAGAAATATTTTAAATCTATGAGCTGTAACTTTGCTTACATATGTTTGTCTATGTAGAATGCATGTACACACACATACACACATAAAATATTAAATTAGTAAATACATTAAGTAATACACTATTACTTATAAATAAATAATAAAAATATATTATAGATACAATAAATTTTTTTGCAACATATTCAATAAAAATAAATATATAAACCATATTAAATATTAAAAAATATATAAACCGTAAACATAAACAATTAAAAAAAAAAATATGAAATAGTATATTACTAATTTAAGTAATACAAATACATTATTTTATATTTTTAAATAATAGTATATCTACAAAAAAAATACAAAATATTAAATTAGTAAATATTAAATATTAAAATATTTATGTGCCTTATATATATTATAAAAAACATTTCAAACATTGCAAAGAATGAAATGATAAATATCACACACGTATTTGTGTGTGTGTGTGTGTGTGTGTTTCAATATGCATGTGTATATATATATATAGTGACAGAAGAGATTTGGAGCAGAAAATTTTATAACAATTTAAAATTTTACAAAGTTCCTCAAATTTGTCTTGAATACATTGGAGTAAATAAATAAATACATACATAGGAAGAAAAGCAGGGATGGAACACGGGCGCAGAATTCATACCACTGTCAATGTAAGAAAATTTTCTACCTCTTAAATCGACGATATTATAGGTAGAGAAATTTCTTAAACAGATTACGGTCTGAATTCTGCGCCCGTGTTCCATCCCTGGAAAAGTAAAGAAATAGCATGTCTTAAAACCATTAAATTTAAATTAAAATATATCTGTAAAGACATATGATAAGATAATATTGATTATACCTATAAAAATACTCCACAAATAAGAATAGAAAATTGTTGATGATATTAAGACAGATAATTTACAAAGTTTTAAATTTAAAAAAAAGTAAAATTTTCATTGAAATTACAAAAATGAAAAGTTTTTGAGATTAAGGCTGATTGATTACGCTTTGGGTACTAGGTCTGGGTGGTATGCCATCCTTGAAGGTTTTTCTAACAGAACCTAGCCTGTACTTACACGCCTTCAGGAGAAAACCACGAAAAACTCCGAAAGACTAGGCCGACAATCGCAACCTGGATTCGAACCCGGCACTTACAGTCTACCAACTTGGAAAACAGTACCTTTCGGTCACTGTTGGGGCTGAAAAAACGGGGAGGGGGGTGGAAGGAGAAAGAAAATGGAAAATGCTAATTAAATCTAATTTAAAAGTTGCAGATGTACGTAATTTAATTTTATGTGAATATTAAATCTAAGGAATAAGCCTATACAAGTTGTTATTTTATTTATTTATTTCAGAAATGGGTGTAGCTTTTATTTGTATACCTATGCCTCCTTCCCAATATTAAATACGAAATAAATAAATAAAGTAATAACAGTAATAAAACTGAAAATATGAATTAATTTTAGGTACAAATTTGATATATTCTAATTATTAGAATCTGTGTAAAATATTTTTTTCCTCTCCATATTATATTTAACAAAAAAAAAAAAAAAGTAAAACTGAAAATTTTATACAGTTATGCATTTAAATAGTATATATTATTGTTAAAAATTTAGCTAACAAATAATTTATTTAAATAATAGATAAATTCTTTTTCTTTTTTTACCATATACTTCTACAGCTATATATATATATAGGAGAGACCCGTGTACCTAGGGCCACTTTTTTCAATGGCCGAAACAGAGCCCTTGACCGGTTTAAAATTATGAAACTGATATTTACATATCTTTAGGATTATTTACTTCCAATTGGGATTAATATAAATACGTAAAATAATAAATCCCGACAAATAGAAGGTTTTAAAATAAACTTCTCTCGTGGCCCTAGGTACAACACCCACATTGTACCTAAGGCCAGACCTCATTTTACCTAGGGCCACTTTTTTTCAATTCCCAAAAGCAGAGCCCCTGACCTGCTAAAAATCATGAAACGGATATGCACATATCTTAGAACTAATTTCTCTTAATTGAGATTAATATAAACACTTAAAACAATGAATTCCGACAAGAAAGTTTTTAAATAAATTTCATACATGATCCTAGATAAAACACGCTCATTGCACCTAGGGTCAAACCACAATGTACCTAGGGCCAAATCTCATTGTACGTAGGGCCTCAGTGTACCTAGGACCATTCCCTTAACTGTTTGCGTTCGGCATATTTTCCGTAAGACACGCCTTTTGGCGTTCCTTTAAAACGTCACACTTACTACCTTTTGGCTACCGAAAAATTGTAATAATTTGTTTTATTTTACTTCATCATTAAATAAAATAAATCTTTCTGTTAAAATTTCCCGGTAGCCGAAAGGTAGCCTACAGTTACACGTTTTAGAAAAATAACATTTCATGTGCAGATGAACAACTTAAGGCGTGGCTAAATTTTTTAATGTCCCCTGAGAGGGGACATACGAGCGATAAGGGTTAAAATTATATTTCACTTTTTAATGAATAGAAAATAAACATATGAACATATATTTTATAAAAGAAACAATATCAAGTAACACATTTATTTATCATATAATAATTATCATGATGTTGCCTTAATATGAAACACCGAATTTTTCTCTCTTTTTTTCTTTGGGATATATTCTAATAGCAGAGCCTCCTTAAGTAGATGCCTAGCGAGTCGCTCGGAAACTTGGCAACAGTACAAGAAGAACATAGCCAGTAGATGGCGCTTGATACCGTGTCGTAAAGTTCTGTTTATTTCCCGCGATTCAATTGACTTTCAATTGAGTTCTTCACGGTTTATGTTTTATTAATTTAATAAATGTGAGGTTTTTATTTATTTATTTATTTATTTATTTATTTATTTATTTTAATATGGTGTATTGCGTCGTTCCATTTTGTAAATCGTACAGTCGCCGTGAAAATATAAGTATTCAAATGACTGCACATATTTCAAGACAAGGTATGTAAACTATACTATATTACCAACCCTCCGGATTTTTGAATATCAATAATATATTTCACCAAAAACATTATTTTTATTTATTATCGTAAATTCTATGATTAAGACGAAGATAAATTTAAAAGAAATTATGATATAAAAATTCGAAGGGTTGACACCTCTGTTAGTAAGTTAGATTTAACAAATAAAATAGTTATGCTTATTACAAAATGAAATGAAATTTTCATTTATTGATGTAGGAATACAGAAAAATAACTTGTTCTTAGTTACTTTGAAGTAACTCTATATTGGAGTATTTTATAGTTTTATTCATAAATTACATTAGTAACTTATGAATAAAACTATAAAATACTCCAATATAAGGAACAAGATTGATTTATATTTTTTAATACCACTGTTTTTTAAAGACTTGTGTAAATGCGTATAAAAATTTGATTATTTCAGTTAAATCGAAACAAAAGTGTTGGGAATCTTGAAAAGAAAAAATAGAAAATTTTTATTTCTACTTTTGTTCTTTTTAAAAATATTAAGTTTTAAGATTCATAACATTACTTTTATTAACCGTTTACCACACAAATGGAATATAGAATTAAAAATTCATGTAAAAATTAAATATCATGATTACTGATTTGAAAAATTATCAGATATGACAGAAAGATGACTTGATTTTTTGAAATAGAAATTCTCCACATCCATACACTCACATATACACACACACACACACACACACACACATATACTGGCTAATTGCCAAAAACTACTTTTTTTGGACTCATGAGACCTTAAAAATATAAATCATGGGAAAACTCGATATCGAATTTTTGGACCGAACACAATACTTTCATTATGTACGGTAGTAGGGTAATGGAAGTAAAAATATTTCAAGGATGTTATTAATTTGTCCTTAAATTTGCCAATATTTATCAAATTTTTCAAATTGAAACCTAATATGAGTTTTAAAATACAATTGTGAATTTCCTGCATTTGTTTGTTTTTGAGTTATTCTGATAATAAATATGCATATAATTCAATTACTAAAAAAAAAAAATGTTTTTTGTATTCAGGGAACCCCAAAACGTGACTTTATTCAAAAACGTGAGTTGAAAATAGAACTTCAAAAAAAAATACTTTGTTTACATTATAGGTTCAAAAAATTTATTTTCCTTCTTCAACAGTATTCGTCGACATAAAAAAAGTGTAACAAAGCACTTCCGTCAATTACATTCTACAGAAAAGAACGTTTAGCTTAATTTTGGATAGCCCTGTATATTTTCAATAAACTATTTGCACATCAGATTGTGCATTTAAATTTAGTCTTATATGAAAAACACCTAACACAAAATGAAATACACTTTCAGCATTTTCCAAGTATATCCGAGATAGACAAACCGACACGCACAGACCAACCGCTAAAAACATTATTTTTCGTTTCAGGAGACCTCAAAACATGTAAACATAACACAACTTTATTTCGAAAATATCTATCAGTTTCGAAAGCATACCCTCTCGGAACTGGTGGAGCTAATAAAATCTTGAAAAAAAAAAAAAAAAAAAAAAAAAACTTTTCGTGCGAGAGAAAACTTATACTCAAGAAATCCTTAATTTTAAAAATTTAAATGTTAATGGTTATTTATTTATTTTTTGTGACGGACTAGACAACAGATTGTTTTCTTCTCCAATTTTTATTACTGAATGTTAACTTATCTCGTTAATGTGCTGGTCTATTTTTCTTATAAATAATATAAAATTCTCGATTTAAGAAAAATAATTCACACCTAATAAGGTAAAAATGTAACGTAAAGGACATGACCAAAAAAAAGACATGATTTTAATAATTTATCATTATAAATTATTCATTCTAAACTGAAACTCATTTAAAGTTCAGAGATTTTAATTTATATAAACGAAACTTTCATCTGATATCTAAATTAAAAATTTTTTGAAATTTTTATTGAATAAATATATAAAAAATAATTTAATCGCGTGATAGTGATCGCATGTTTTTGCTTATTTAATTTTAAATTTCGTTTTTTAATTAATAATATATTTTTTTAAAAAAAAAGGTGTTATTTATTAGATACGCTGTAATTCAATTAGTTGAAAAGCTAAAATGGGTCTTGTCCACTTCCGAAGAAAATTAAACCCTATACTTTTTTAAATATAAATATTTGAATATTTTTTTGAAAATATTTACGATAAAGCACTTTTACATCATTTTTTCAAATTAAAAGAAAAAAAAATACAATTTTGGACTTTAAATTGAAATTAATAGCTAGATTTTTAGATGAAAAATATAATTTATCTGTGAAAGAGAAGAAAATTGTTGCTCTGCGTAGGTGCTGTCACCTAGCGTTAGTTTTGTTTTTTAAATGTTGCCTAATTTAACATTGGGATTCGCAGCGCGTGGAAGGCATCTACTTAAGGAGGCTCTGGCTTAATGTACAGTCGCACCCTTCCCCCCTCCCCCCACATAATTTCGCTGTACATTATCGTAGATACAAGCAGTTGGTAACAATCGATCTCTAATAACGTCTAGTTTATATTGGTATGGTTAGATTTTGTTTAGGGGGTCGTCTACATATTAAAACTGGCATCATTTTATTTTTATTTTTTATTTTTTCAATGGCAACCCCTATTTTTGATATCATATTCAAAGTTATAAGATCAAGGCAGTTTAGAAAAACTCCTATTTATATACTTTAAATCCATTTTTGAGGAAGTTACCAGCGAAAATGTATTAGTGGTCCGTCTACACTATTAAAATTTTTTTAATTGTTGTGGAATTGCAAAGTACGTCACTTCATGCGAAAAAAATTAAATAGTTTCAGTCATATGAACCATCCAATACTGAATTACAAAAATCTAGATACCAAGATAAAATAAAACAGTGATAATAATATTAATAGCGGTAAAAAAAAAAAAAAAAAAAAAAAGTTTAATATTTAAGAAAAAGAATAATCTACTTCTGTTAAGTATATTTTTATTTTCTACAGTAAGCCTCGCATGAAAGTGTTACTATAAAGTTTTACATTTAATATGAGGCGTACAAATCAACAATATACAATATACAAATATATAAACAAGATTTAAACTGAAATCTGAGAAAGGATATTTAAGACTTTCGCGACCGCTGAAGTAGATTCACGTTATTTGGAAATCTGTAACTCCTCCAGTGGGTGTTTCTTCCGCAATTTATATGTTATTATATTTCTCAAGAATATTCCTTATATTCATATTTATATTTAAAAAATAGTATGAATGCAAATACTTCATACGTGCCAACATCGTAATTAATATTCCGTAGTCTAGTTAGTCCCGCCCTTTTTCTAACACCAATAAATTTTTAGAGTAATATTTTTCAAATGCATTTACGATTAAACAAGAGGAAAAATACTCTAAAAAGATACCGGTGTGAAAAAGAAGGTGGAGCTAACAATACTACGGAATATTAATTACTATGTTGGCAAGTATGATACTTTCACTAGAAAGTGTATAATTATTATGTATATTCATATGTAATATAAATATGGTTACAGAAAACCTTGTTCTGAGATGAAGCAGTTTGAAAGAATAACGCCCGCAGGCTGAACACACTATCTAAAAGACAAACATGCAGCCACGAAAATGTTAAGATTCAATAAAAAGGAGATACTGTTCAAAATCATTCCTATTTTGAATAATAGGAAAGAGCCTTTATACGTTTCTCTAAACAACAAATTATTTCACAAATTCAAGATTAAATAACTGAAATTTTGTCACTAACGATCGAAAAGGCAAATTTCACTCCTTTATACCGGGTGATCCAAAAGTCAGGACAAACTTTAAAAATGAATAATTAGAAAACGAATCAAGATACAAAGAAACGGTTTTCACCAAACGGATGAAAAAGAAACCGGGTTTTGTGTGGCAACGAAAAAAAAAGTAGTTCTGTTGGCGACCAACAGATGGCAATATAGTGTTTTATTTCACCGAAATAATGATTTACAAATGAAAAAAGTGTTGATAACTTACGAGTCAGCTTAATTACAGTTAATTAGTACTACTACAATAACTGCTCAATGTTCTGTCCATCATTCAGAAGTGCAGCTGTGAGACGATTCACCACATCGTTCACAGGATTTAGTAGCATTTCTTGCGTTATGGCAGACACATTTTGGCGGATGTCATCTTTTAGTGCTGCTAGTGATTCCGGTTGGTCGCGGTACACTTTTGACTTCAGGAATCCCCACAGCCAAAAATTACAGGGTGTCGGATCAGGAGATCTTGGAGGCCATGCGTGATTAAAGTAGCGACTGAGAATGCGATATTTCGATGCATGTAAGCTTCAACAACCATTGCCTGCCGCAGTTGCTCCTTTTTATATCGTTTGTTGCTTTGCATAATCCTACATCAGAAATCCGACAGCGCCATCTGTTGGTCGCCAACAGAACTATTTTTTTTTTTCATTGCCACACAGAACCCGGCTTCTTTTCTATCCGTTTGGTGCAAACCGTATCTTTGTATCTTGATTCGTTTTCGAATTATTCATTCTTAAAGTTTGTCCTGACTTTTGGATCACCCGGTATATGCTTGAGCTAAACAAACTAAAATTAAGGACACAAAAAAACATTTTTTAAAGTAAAGTATTGTTTCAGAAAAAGCAAAAATATGGGGTGTATTATACTTTTGGAATACCATCAAAATTTCCAGCCTGCAATGCGTTAATTTTACGAAATAGGTTAATTGCATTGTAAACATCGAAACCTTACTTAGAAAACAATATAAATTAAAACAAAACAGCAATAAAATAAAATAAAATAAAAATTTTCAGTATTAGACTGGATTTGCATAATCCAGTCTAATACTGAATACAGTGGTCTGGTAAAGTATGTCGTATGTCCCACATAAAATGGTTTTCAACTGCCCAGAACGAATATTTCCCGTTATACAGTCGTCTACTTTACTTGAATCCTTAATTTTAAACGTGTCAGATCTATATCTTTAAAAGTAATAAGACTGTGTTTAAAATTTTTTTTCCATAATAAATGTGACGCCAGTTTTACGCCGTGAACAGAATAATCGAAAATAAATAATATTGCAGGGATGGAACACGGGCGCAGAATTCATACCGGAATCCGTTTAAGAAATTTCTCTACTTATAATATCGTTGATTTAAGAAGTAGAAAATTTTCTTACATCGATAGTGGTATGAATTCTGCGCCCGTGTTCCATCCCTGATATTGCGCTTTGTTTCAATAATAGATTTCATTGACTTTAGAAAAAAAAAAAAAAAAAAAAAAAAATTCCACTATTTTATTCAGTATTAAAAAAACGTTTATTAATAAAAACTTAATATTTTATTATGTTACTTCATGCGATAAAATTTAAATAGCATTAGCTTACAAACGGTACACTAAACGAATGCGAAAATGTCGTAACAAGACTAAAACAGAAAATTCGCTTTAAAAAATCTTATGAAAATTAATAAATATTAATTATATTAATTTAGGAAAAGAAAAAATCAAATTTCTAGCTACTCGGGAAGTTAGTTAAAAATCGATTGCAAGATTTGTACAAGATATATATAGGGAAAGCGTAAACTAATAGTAAGAATTAAAAAAAAAAAAAAAAAAAAAAAAGAACTTCTGAAGTTTTTTTCGTAAGCTTTTTAAACATATTTCAAATCTTAAAATTTAAAAATAATATGTTTTTGGGACGAATAGGATGCTTAGAATGAAAGCTAATTAAACATTAATAGAAACAGTGGAACCCTTTCTCGAACTTTGAAATTAGGTACCGAGGTAGTACTGACATTACTCGTCAAGGTCCTTACTTAAGCAATTGCAATAGCAATTTTGATTCAACGCCGAAGTAATAAAATTAATTTAAAAATCCTATTCTAAGGCTTCTATACTAAAGCACTACTGAGTTGGCTTTACTTATAGATCCATGTGGGAGACCTTTCAGATTTTGACGCGGAAGTAGACAGGACATTATACTCCAAAAAACGATGACAGCTATTTTAAGCTAAATAGCGCATCAAAAAATATACACAAATTATAACATATTGCAAAGAATTAATGTAGCAGAAACTATGCACTGTAAAAAATAACGGTAGTTTTTACAGCAGAATGTGCTGGTAAATATGTGTGCAAGTACATTTTGCTGTTAAACAGAGAAATTTACAGCAGAAACACCTGTAAAAAAAGACCCATTTACAGTTGTTTCTGTTGTAAATTATTTCTTTTTAACAGCAGAGAGTGCCGCCATCCCTTTTTACCAACACTGCTATATATAGATGCTGTTAAATAGAGTAATTTACAGCAGAATCACCGAATTATTCCCACTTCCGCGATTCCCATTTGCGTGACGGGGTGAAAAATTCCCATTTTCGCGACCAGAAATTGCAGGACCGGGCGTACAAATGATTTCTTCATTTTTGACTTGATAATCTGAGAACACCCGTAACTCGGTTACGCGGCAATCCCTACCACCGACGTAAAAACTAAAAAAAAAAGCATCACTGGACACCCCTACCCCGCTCTGCATGAATCTGAGAACGCCGTAACTCAGTTCCGCGGCAATCACAACCACGCACGTGAAAACAAAAAGAAAAACATCACTGGACACCCCTACCACGCTGTGCAGGAATCTGAGAATGCCCGTCACTCGGTTCCGGAGAAATCACCACCACGCACGTAAAAAAAAAAAAAAAAAAAAAAAAAAAAAAACACTGGATACCCCTATCGTGTTGTACATGAATAAGAATCTGAAAACGCCCGCAACTCGGTTCCGCGTCAATCTGCACCACGTACGTAAAACCCAAAAAATATCACTGGACACCCCTACCTTGCTGTGCAGGAATCTGAGAACGCCCGTAACTCGGTTCCGCAAAAATCACCACCACGAAAAAAAAAAAAAAAAAAAAAAAAATCACTGGATAGCCCTACCGTGTTGTGCATGAATATGAATCTGAAAACGCCCGCAACTCGGTTCCGCGTCAATCTCTACCACGCACGTAAAAACCAAAAAATATCACTGGACACCCCTACCTTGCTGTGCATGAATCTGAGAACGCCCGTAACTCGGTTCCGCGGCAATCCCTACCACCAAAGTAAAAAAAAAAAAAAAAAAAAAAAAAAAAAAAAATCATTGGACACCCCTAAAATGCTGTGCATGAATCTGAGAACACCCGTGACTCGGTTTCACGGCAATCACTGCCATGTACGAAAAAAAAAAAAAAAAAAGAAAGAAAGAAAGAAAGAAAGAAAGAAAGAAAGAAAGAAAAAAAAGAAAGAAATTCACTGGACACCTCTACCTTGCTGTGCATGAATCTGAAAACGCTGGTAACTCGTTTTCGCAGTAATCAGTATCACGCACGTATATACGCTTCGCGCACATAAAAAAAAAAAAAGAAATAACTGGACACCTCTACTTTGCTGTGTATGAATCTGAGAACGCATGTAACTAGTACTATTCTTGCATTTTTAATTTATTCGCGCAAATGGGAAGAAAAATCGCGCCAATGGGAATCGGGCAATTCGGAAGACACCGAATCACCTGTATAGAGAGACCCATTTACAGTTGTCTCTATTGTAATTTATTTAATAGCAGACTGTGTTGGCAACCCTTTTTTCCAGCAAATTGTGCTGTAAAAACTATCGTTATCTCTTATAGTGTAGTCACATGAATTATCTGTTTTTTTTTTCTCCTGACTAGAATATTTTATAGCAAAAGTAAATTTCGAAATACAAAATTTAATTCTAGAAGTATTATTTTAAAGCTAGCCGTACAATTTAATTGAATTACAAATAATCTAATACCCTTTCAGCAGCAATGCAATTACGATCATTTAACGTCAAATTCCACTAGAACTTGAAAACAGAGTTAGATGATAAGAAATAAATCAGTATCTTCGGATAAGTTAGAAAGGTAAGAATATATTAAAGATTTCCAGGGTGAACTTTCGAAATAGTGAATTAAATGAGGTCGTATAAAATATATACCACCGTCCCTGAAGAGTTAAAAATGCGTACAAAATAAGAGTTATACCTTTAAACTAATTAAAAGGTGCGGTCATTAAGATTATAAACAAAATAAATACTCAAAATATTTTCCCTTTTTAAAAAAGAATTATACGAAAAAAAAAAAAAAAAAAAAACTCATCGACAAAATGGAGAGAAAAATTTTAAAGTCTCCAAAGAAAAGCTATAATAAAGTTGTACCGTGATCATGTGTTTATTTATTTATTTTTCGATTTCACAACCATTAGACTAATTTATCATTCAAATAAATGGGCTGATACGTGTAACTCCAAGACATCTGTACACTTGAAGATTGGCGGTCACGAATATTTGATTAATTCAAATTAATATTTAAAAAAATCAAAATGAAATATTAAAAATGGGAAAGATATATAACTCCAATTATAATTATAATTTTGTCTCATATGGATGTGGTTATAATACCAATCATAGAATAATGTCATACTATATTTGGTATGAAATATCGGACATTTTATGGTCTACAGGATGAAAAAAATAAAATATATTAAATAATGTGGAAGTAAATACTAAGTGTAGTATATATAAATTGTTATTCATAGGCAATTACGATTTAAGTATTAAAATCCTGCTTTGATTTTTTTGATACTGTTCGTTTCGAAACAGCTATCTGATAAACAATTAAATTGATGTACACAGGTTAATTATCGAAGGCAGTGGGAACACGGACCTGAGATTATGAGGCTGAGGAAGACGGTACTGAAGGCAGCTCGGATCCGATGCAAACTTTAGAAGCAATTTAAATGTATTTTCCTTTTCCTTTTTATTTATAAAGCGATACAAAAATCATGTTACTCTTTTTTGTTCATTTAAATATAGCGACCAGTGAAGCGGGCAAAGCGTGCTAGTGTTTTCATGAAATGAGCACAAAAATTACGATCATAAACTCTATAAATGTTTGTTTGGAGAAGACGTTTACAACGAGCCAACAATGAGCTCCTTCTCTTTTGAAGTTTCCAATTTCCCTCTGGAATATGTCATTTTTTCCCTCAGCTCCATTTTTTTAATCACAAATGAAGCTTTCCTCAAACTGATTAAGCAATGTTTATAGTTTGCAAAATTTCCAATGTTTTCTTAAAAGACAGTAGGAAGGAGGAAGCATTAAACACAAAGTTTAATATATCATAAATTTCTATAAAAATATTGATGGACAAAATGTTTGTTTCGACAGCAGGTGTGATTTAGACAGACACTATCATACTTGCCAACCATCTCATTATGAACCGTACAATTTTTAGTACCCGCCTTTTTTTCCCCACCAATAAGTTTTTAGAGTAATTTTACTCTTATTTAATCGTAACAACATTTGGAGAGAATAACTCTAAAAATATAGTGGTGTGAGAAAAGGGGCGTTTTTTCAGGGGGCGTTAATAATTGTACGGTTATTAATGAGATGGTTGGCAAGTATGCACTATACATTCCTAATTAATATTCCGTAGTATCGTTAGCCACGCCTTTTTTTTTTTTTTTTACACAGAGTATTTTTTTTTAAGTATTTTCCCTCTTATTGAATCGCAATTGCATTTAGAGAATATTACTTTACAAATTTACTGGTGAGAGAAAAAGGACGGGACTAACAACACTAAGGAATATTAATTAGGATGTTGGCAAGTATGCACTATATCATGCCTACCAGCGATCGCATTAACAAACAGCAAACTTTAAGTACCCGCCTTTTTTTCACACCAGTCTTTTTTAAAGTAATTTTATACTTATTTAATCGTAACTACATTTGAAAATAATTACTCTAAAAATTAAGCGATGTGGAAAAGGAGGCGTGTACGAAAAATCATCCGATTCATAATTAGGTTGTTCGCCAACGCTCGATATCTACGCCTTTCTTTCCTACAACTATTTATATACAATAATCTGTAACCTATTTAATAACAACATTTTAACATAAAAATACAATAAATATTTTTGTATAAATATAGTGGGGGCAAACAAGCCAAAAATTTTCATTTCTGGAAGTGAAGGCGGAGAAATAAAAGGCGGAGCCTTCTACATCTGATGTTGGCAGATATGCTATATATACGTTATAGTTATTATAAATCTATTTTTAACATTTTTAATTTCTATAATGAAAAAAAAAAGAAAGAAAGAAAAGAAAAAAAAGAAAAAAGAAATGAAAAAAAGAAAAGATTCTTTAGCAGCACCGGAATTTGCATCTCAAACAATACGGGTAACAACATAAATTTTAGCTGCCCTTTTGCGGTCGAATATGTTGTTTTTTGATAGTGTACTGTATTATTAAGCAATCTTGTTCCGAAATTAATTTTTCACCACCTGACTTTTCGTTTTTACTCTGAAAAATTATTATATATGAATGGTGAAATTTATAATACTTACACCACGAGGATTACGTTGAAGTTTGTGTTAGATGATTTTCGAGTGATCATTCGGTGCCACTGCAGAGATTAAGAAATCTTTGAAATACCATGATTCTTAGACTTTAGAATCATGTATAAAATAAATATTACTATATAGTAGATTTGTGTGTAATTCTCATGAGTTGGCACTTCGTCCCTTAATTTTTCTCGAAGAATTTACTTTAAGGGGTGCATAAAGGGAAAAGAATTGACAGGTGGGGAAAACAGCAGGTTGCCATGAGAATAACACATCAAGCCAATAATTTTTACTTCTCGCCAGCATCAGTTTTGCCAGTTAAAAAGAACATACTTCAATATTTAAAATACAATGAAACAATAGTTTAAAAAAAAGGGCAGAGAGAGAGAAAAGAAAACACTTCTCAATCACGCCTGTGTTTTCAATAGGCTCTAGTGCTTTATTTAGATAAAGAAGTTTCTAGCAATGTATTTAAACAAGAAGGAAAAATCGTGTTTTTGCATGGATTATAATTATTGTCCAAGCATTTTATTTTGTATTTTAGGGGGAGGGGGAATTAATAGTTTTACAGTTAAAGATAAATTATAAATTAGGCTGCATTTTTGTAGTTCTGTATAGTATTGATGTAGATATTTAAAAAAAAATTTCGAACAATTTTCTCTCATTTCGCATAATGTATTTGAATTTATTAGCCTCTGCTATTGATCGGTAGGTTCTGTTCTCAAAGCTGGAATTGCTGAATTCGAATCCATTGTCAACAGATACAAATTTCGAGTAATTTACGCTAAAGTAGTTGTTAAAATGCACTTAAAAGATTTTTTTCATTAGGTAACATGTAATGCATTACAGTAATGTATCAAATTTATGATTATACAAGTATATTTATGAAAGTTATCTTTAGGACTGATAGAACCACGAAACCAAGTCTTTAACACGTTTTAATTTTCTTTGAAAATATATTAAAATTAAATATTGGGAAAAAATTTTACGCTGTTTTTTTTTTTTTTTTTTTTTTTAGAAAAACATTTTAAAAATTATTGAATTAAAAAGGAGGAAATTCACATCAATTACGAATAAACGTGATAATTTCTTACTTTCTTATATTATTACTTTCTTCTATAGACTAGATTCGTAAAAATTTTCTACTTCCGGTTTTCGACGAATTTACACGTTTTGAGAGATTTAGAACGCGATTCGACCATTTTTAGAAAATATCTGTCTGTCTGTCTGTCCGTCTGTCTCTGTATGTGTGTGTGTGTGACAAAAATTTTGTGGCAACTGTATCTCCGGAACTACTGCTTAGAAATATATATAAATTTATGTGTAGCTTCACCCTGACCTAAATTAGTTCCTATCAACTTTTATTGTCGACTACTCAACAGGTGGCGTAGCTATATAACAATTTCCGAAATTTAACGGGAGGCTGTATCTCAGGTTCTGTTGCGTATAATCAAACAAAAGTTGATATGTAAGAAGGCCATTATAAGACATTATGCTGGTGCAATTTAAATGCTTATCGGCTAACAGGTGGCGTTGCTATATAGCGATTTCCGCGTTTTAAGGAAAGACTATACCTAAAGAGCTACTGCACAGAATTGCATATAAATTTACATGTAAATGCACCTTAATCTAAATTAGCGCCTATAAACTTATGGTGTCAACCAATCAACAAGTGGCGCTGCTACACAGCGATTTCCGTAATTTAAGGGAAGGCTATATCTCAAATTCTATTGCGTATCATCAAACAAAACTTGATATTCGAGAAGGCCCTTATGAGACATTATGCTGATTCAATTTGGATGCTTATCGGATAATAGGTGGCGCTGCTATTCTGAAAATTTCCTTTAAAATGAGGAGGCTATGTCTCAATTTTCGTGGCATATAACTATTCGAAACTTGATATACATGAGATGACCGTTATAAAAATGAACTTTTTAAGATACTATTTACAGACATTAAATAAAACTCCTGGTGGAGAAATGTCATATCTTACCTGCGCATTGTACGAAGAAAACTACAGTATTTTACTTTTGATCATACATAGCTGCCTATACTTTAATTTATTCCGAACCATTTGTAGCTCCGCCTTTCTTTTGCACCACTTTATTACTTTATTCTATATACAGAAAAAAGTACTAGAACAGAAAAAAAGTACTAGAATCGTCAAAATTTTCGACTTCCGGCTTTCGAAGGAATTAAACGTTTTGAGAGGTTTAGAACACGATTTAACCATTTTTAGAATATGTGTGTCTGTCTCTCTGTGTGTATGTGACAAAACTTTTGTGGCGACTCTATCTCTGGAATTACTGCTCAGAATTGCATATAAATTTATATGTAGATGCATCTTGACCTAAATTAGTGCCTTTCAACTTTTGGTGTAAACTGCTCAACAGGTGGCGCTGTTATACAGTGATTTCCACAATTAAAGGGGAGGCTATAGCTCATGTTCTATTGTGTATAATGAAACAACACTTTGTATGTGAGAAGGCCATTATGAGACATTACGCTGATTCATTTTGAAAGATTATCAGCCCACAGGTGGCTCTGAATGAAATACAACGATTTCTGAAACTTAAGGTAAAATTATATCTCAGAACCACAGAATTGAACATAAATTTCATGTTGATGCACTTTGACATAAAATTAGTGCCTGTATATTTTTGGATTCAACTGCTCAACAGATGGTGCCGATACACAACGATTTCCGCAGTTTAATGGAAAGCTGTATGATATCTCAGGTTCTAATGTGTACCATGAAACAAACCTTGATATGTGAGAAGGCCACTATCAGACATTATGGTGATTCAAGTATGATTACAGGCCAATTGGTAGCGCTGCTATACTGGAAATTTCCTCGAAAACGGGAAGGCTATATCTCAACTTTCATGGCACGAAACTGTACGAAACTTAATATGTGAAATAACCATTAAATAAAACGCTTTTTTTTTTTTTAAAGATTTTTTCATAGACAATAAAATTGTCTTTTTTTTGGATATTTATTAGTATTACTGTTCTCTAAAATGAAAATCATTTCCATTCATCATGTTAGATAATTTTAATAAATAGTAGTTTTAGTAAAGTAAGTTATTTGCACTTAATGAATTTATATAGGAAAATAAAAAAGAAAGTTTTATGGTGGCCATAACATACTAGTTTTTATATTATTTTTTGCCAATGTATAACTATGACAAAAGAAGAAAAATTTGCGCTTTAAAATAAGTGGTATAGAATAAAGGCCGACATAAAAGTACTCCGGAATAAATTAAAATATTGGCAGCTATGCATATATATAAGCATTTATTTACAATTCATTTATCACATGGACAATATCTGTTTATTTAGATATATCACAGTATTATGATATGAATTTTTATGAATTTTGATTAAATATTACAAACAAAAATAATATTAAAGTTGAACAATGAGCCATGTATTCCATACTTAGGATCAAAGTACGTATGCATGAAGTTGCTTACACTCACGTTTTGGTTGCATTTCATACTGGAATTTTATTATAGCTGCCAACATTTTAATTTATTCCGGAGTATTATTAGCCCTGCCTTTCTTAGGGACCAATTTATTTATTAAAAAAAAAAAAAATTCTCCAATATATAACTTCAATAAAAATAAGAAAAAAAAATTCTAAAAAATTAGTTAAATAAAATAAAGACGGGGCTAGGCTATAAATACTTTGTATGTGAGAAGGCCATTATGAGACATTACGCTGATTCATTTTGAAAGATTATCAGCCCACAGGTGGCTCTGAATGAAATACAACGATTTCTGTAACTTAAGGTAAAATTATATCTCAGAACCACAGAATTGAACATAAATTTCATGTTGATGCACTTTGACATAAAATTAGTGCCTATATATTTTTGGATTCAACTGCTCAACAGGTGGTGCCGATACACAGCGATTTCCGCAGTTTAATGGAAAGCTGTATGATATCTCAGGTTCTAATGTGTATCATGAAACAAACCTTGATATGTGAGAAGGCCACTATCAGACATTATGGTGATTCAAGTATGATTACAGGCTAATTGGTAGCGCTGCTATACTGGAAATTTCCTCGAAAACGGGAAGGCTATATCTCAACTTTCATGGCACGAAACTGTACGAAACTTAATATGTGAAATAACCATTAAATAAAACGCTTTTTTTTTTTTTTTTTTTTTTTTTTTTAAAGATTTTTTCATAGACAATAAAATTGTCTTTTTTTGGATATTTATTAGTATTGCTGTTCTCTAAAATGAAAATCATTCATCATGTTAGATAATTTTAATAAATAGTAGTTTTAGTAAAGTAAGTTTTTGCACTTAATGAATTTATATAGGAAAATAAAAAAGAAAGTTTTATGGTGGCCATAACATACTAGTTTTTATATTATTTTTTTCCAATGTATAACTATGACAAAAGAAGAAAAATTTGCGCTGTAAAATAAGTGGTATAGAATAAAGGCCGACATAAAAGTACTCCGGAATAAATTAAAATATTGGCAGCTATGCATATATATAAGCATTTATTTACAGTTCATTTATCACATGGACAATAACTGTTTATTTAGATATATCACAGTATTATGATATGAATTTTTATGAATTTTGATTAAATATTACAAACAAAAATAATATTAAAGTTGAACAATGAGCCATGTATTCCATACTTAGGAATAAAGTACGTATGCATGAAGTAGCTTACACTCACGTTTTGGCTCTATTTCATACAGGAATTTTATTATAGCTGCCAACATTTTAATTTATTCCGGAGTATTATTAGCCCTGCCTTTCTTAGGGACCAATTTATTTATAAAAAAAAAATTCTCCAATATATAACTTCAATAAAAATAAGAAAAAAAAAAATTCTAAAAAATTAGTTAAATAAAATAAAGACGGGGCTAGGCTATAAATACTCCGAAACAAATTAAAATGTTGGCAGCTATGTTTTTAAGAGTAACTCCTTCCATGTTTAATTACAATATTTTTTATACAACATTTTTTTTTTTTTTTTTTTAATCTGTATACAAATGAAAGCATATCGTAATAATATGATATAGACAAACATACAATTATTGTCTTTGTAACAAATAAACTCTAAATTAATGCTATATTTATGTTTGAAAGTGGAAGGACTGTTTTTAAACGTGATACGTAAAGAGTTATTTTTTAAAAACGAGAAAACAAATGGTGTATAACAGATAAACAGATAAACTTTTCCTACATTAGTCTATTGATACGGTTTGTCAGCGTAAGCTTATTTGAAAGCTATTGGAATAGAACAATTTTAGTACACTCCACCTTTTCTAGTTAGAACGGTTTTCACGTAGTTGCCGATTAAATATTTTGGTGGATATAATCTACTGATTACACGGCTCTCCTCGACAATCGGTCCTAACACAAATTTTTACAAATTCTTATGTAAATTGCCTTCCTGAATCCGAATATGAAAGCCCATTTTGCCCTATCACCCACCTTTTTTTGGAACATCCCCCTTATTTTTATTCTTTTCGGTAATTTTATGGCTATAAATTTGATTTGTATGGGGAGAGAAGTTTATTTTAACTGTGAAATATCTCCTGAGGGACTACAGAGCTGAAAAATTCTGAAACATGAACATTTGCATCAAGGGGGAAATTTAGGAGGGGGGGGGGGGGATTTACCATTGAAATTATCTATTCCATTTTTTATATTTTATTAATCAATTATTGCTATTATTTATTATGCATTATATATTTTTTGTTTTTAAGTGTTAAACTAATTCTTTTCCATTCTCCAAATCAAATTCATGTCCATAAAATTACCGAACAGTGATAAAAAAAAGTGAGGGAGGGTGTAGCGTGCCGAGAAAATGGTGTGTGATTAGGCAAAAGTGGGGTCATATTCGGATTCAGAAGTTCATTCTACATAAAATTCAGCAAAAATTGTATCGGGGATCGAGAAAATGTTTGTATTTGGACTATTTGGTGGTTGACGTTGTACTTGAAAATTTCATCCATCTTTTAAACATTCTTTTGTGGTACTGGGATCATCCGCTGCCAAATGAGATTTGGCATTGCCCTGTTGTATGTATTCAGTGCTCGATTTTTGACTATTTGGTAATTTTTCTCGTGCAGCCGGCAAAACTTTTTCTATAATCACTGTTCTGGTTTCTTCTTTGTTAGCAGTTTCTACAACTTTTGTCACAGCCGTTCCTTTTGCACGATTTTTTGAGTTTCTTTTTCAATTTCTGCAAAAGCAAAAGTCCATATTCCAATTTTTTCATCAAACATTTCATTTCTATTCGAGTCCCATCTTGGTCTTGCCACCGCTGCCATAAACATTACTTTGGTAATAACATACTTGCCAACATCCTAATTAGTAGTCCGTAGTATCGTTAGCCACGCCTTTTATTTCACACCAATACTTTTTTTTTATATAATTCTTTTTAATTCAATTGTAATTGAATTTAGAGAATGTTACTCTTCACAATTACTCGTGTAAAATAAAACATTACTTTGGTAATAAACCTTTTGCTTTTGCAATGTCTCAAAGGTTGAGCTGCATCGAGGGAGATGTAAAATGAATTACTGGTTTTCGTAATATAAAACCATTTTTCATCGATATGAATACGATCCAGCATTTCCGAATACCTTCCATTAGTTTGAACATGCTGTAAACCTCTTTTTTTTTGGGGGTGGGGGGTGGGGGGGGTGGGGGGTGGGGGTGGGGTGGGGAGGGAGAACTTGCATTGTAAATTTCATCATCATTTATTTTTTACATTATTGCTTGCTTCCACAAAAGGGATATTGTACTACGATGAACAATATATTTAGTCGCTTCAGCATTAATAGCACCATTGCTCAGTTTGTCCTTTATCAAATATTGCAGTAAAAGTTGCAATACAGCGTTACGTTCTTTATTATTCATTTTCTTCTTCAGGGTATTTTCTAAATTATTATTCATAATTACAGTTATCGTAACTTTTTTATTAGCAGATTACTTCTTATTTATATTACTTCACATTCGAGTTAACATTGCTTCTAACACCTTGTATACCGTGTTATATTCATTGTAGTAGTATAATTTTAATGCTGTTGACCTACTAAACTGCATAGCACCTTGATAGCATAGCACCCTGAAATCTCTGAAAAATGTTCAAACAAAATCCTAAAATCATCAGTATCAAAAATCAGTACAAATGTATTCAAATATAGCAATTAATTTGGGTGGCAGGGAATAATTAATTCTAATAGTCAGTGAATATTAATTAACGTTTAATTATTACTTCATTTTTTAAGAATAATTTTTAGTAATTCTTAAATTGTAATATTTTGAGCGAGTTCCATGATTTTTGAATCCCTACACCCTTCATACAACAGCTTAAGATAGGAGGGGGGATAAGGAGGCTTAAGCTCCTCCCACTACTTACTGGTTTCTACGAAATTTTCTTTTAATGCCAAATTAAACAGTCACTCATATAAATCCAAAAGTAAAGCCTTATAAAGGTTTAGAATGTTATTTAGAAATTTTTGTAATTAATGCAAACAGTTTGTAAATATTAATTGATATATAATTAATGGTTGATTTACTTGAGAAAAATTTTGAGTAATTTGTAAGTTGAAATTTTATGTGCTTCTCCCATGATTTTTTAATTGCTACCTCACAGTATTGGATTGGTCAATTATTAGTCAATTTTATCTATTCTAGCCAAAATGTTTTTTGAGTAATTGCTAATTCAGTATTTTAGCAGATATTTTATTTTATTTATTTTATTTTCTTATCTATTTATTTTTATTTTACTTTATTATTTTATTTATTTATTTATTTATTTTAATTCCCCCACCCAACCCCCACTATTTCGGCACTTGCAACATATTATAAAAAGTTCTAATGCTGCTGAAATCGGTTTGTAGAAAATTTTTTGCTATTTCTAAATATGTTCTTAATTTTTCTATACCATGTTTGGAAACTTCAAAAATAAGGGTTATTTTGAGATTTTTATCATTTCATTCCATGGTATGGCATAAACGCCAAAAAAGTAATACCATTCAAACCGTCCTATTTAAGATTACCGAATTCGGTTATTTATTGGCATTCTTTTTTATTTACCGATTTAGTTAAAAAAGAAATAAAAAAAGAAAAAGAAAATTTAAGAAACCCTGTATTTATTTTGTTTTGATTACTTCAAGCTAAATGTTGTCGGAACTCCTCTACATTTTTTAGTGATTTCTCGTTTACATAACATATTGTTCTATTTACTTATAATTATATATATATATATATATATATATATATATACATATATTATGTTTAAGCATCTACTAAATCGTTCTTTCACTTGCATAGGTAAAATATGCAAATTGTTACTAAAAACCGAAAATGATATGCGGTATTTAGACTTCTTATACACGTAAAAAAAACTAGAATGTTGTAGCCACCACAGGACTTTCTTCTATATTTCCTATGCAAATTCGCTCAGTAAAAATAATTTCTTAAAATCATTATTTAATAAAATCATCTTCCATAATAATGCAGTACGATTTCCATATTAGAGAAGAAGAATAACACTAAATATCCAAAAAATGTTTATTTTATTCTCGATAGTACATTAAAAATAAATAAATAAATAAATAATTTCTTAAAAATGACAAGGAAAAAAAAAAAAAACGATAACTTTACTTTAAATTATAGCAGATCGATGGTTCAATCATTCATTTTAAAGGTATTCGCGTGCTCTTTTGAAAGTTACCCATCATGATAACTTATTCGCCTCGAGGGGTGATTTCCCACTCAGGAGGGGGGGGGGGGGTGATGCTGCTACATATACAAAAAAAAAAAAAAAAAAAATTCTCTTATCGATCTTTATTATACATAATTCTTGTAAATTTCATAATGATTATTAAAAAACAATTCTCTTTATGCACATTTATACAAAATTTTGAACTATACCACCATGTTAAAAATTTAAGCGGGATGGACACGCAAGCTGTTAGATAACTTTTTACCAAAACTTGATAGGCGCTAATTTATGTGAAGGTTTAACTGCATACCAATTTGTATGAAATTCTGTGCGGTATGGCGTAAACGCCATAAACTAATTAAAAATCGATTGCAAGATTTGTACAAGATATATATAGGCAGAACGTGAACTAATAGTAGGAATTGAAAAAAAAAAAAAAATAAAAAAAAAAAAAAAAAATAACTTCTCTTCTAAAGTTTGTTTCGTAAGCTTTTTAAACATATTTCAAATCTTAAATTTTAAAAATAATATGTTTTTGGCACGAATAGGATGCTTAGTATGAAAGCTAATTAAACATTATTAGAAACATTGGAACAGCTTTAGCAAGCATCCCAAGCATGGAACAGCATCCCCTTTCTCGAAATTTGAAATTTGGTACCGAGGTAGTACAGACATTTCTCATCAAGGTCTTTTCTTACGCAATTGCAATAGCAATTTTAATTCAACGCCGAAGTAATAACATTAATTTAAAAATCCTATACTAAGGCTTCTATACTAAAGTTCTACTGAGTTGCCTTTACTTATTGAATCGCAGGTTGCCATGGTTTAGCAGAGCTCGCAATCTTTTCAAGACAATTCTCTGCCCTCTTTTCAAGACCATGGCTGCCTGCGTTTCAATACTGAATCACAGGGAGCCATGTCAAGACAATCTTATTGATGAGAAGTTTCTGCTTTTTTCTACCACTATTTTTATGCAATATTCTCTAATTCGTGATTAAATCGTAGTTAAATAATCACAGTATTATAATATAAAAACACAGAAAATATTTCTGTATAAATATGGTATTGGCAAAGAAGCCAAAAATGTTTTATTTCTGAATGAATAGAGCCATCGAGCTCTGGCTGTAGGCATCTCCACAAGCACCTCCTCTACCATGTTACAACTTGCACCATCATATGATATTGGACATTTTGTTTATTTATAAAAATATATAACGCTTTATACAAAAAATCAAACACGCATTTTATAATTCAACACATATACTAAATAAATAGCTATAAATATTTCGTTAAAGTATTTAATCAAAATTTACGAAATATTTTTTTTTTCAACAAACTGAAATGAAGCAAGTGTACAGAATCTTTCATTAACCCTTTTTGTGGAACACCGATTGTGCTTACATTATAAAGCACGTTATAAGAATTAAGTTTATAAAAAATTTTAATCACAAATGTTACAAACTATTTCGTAAATTCGTGCTAGCTTACTTCTTACCCCACGCTCCCCTAATACTGCTTGGACAAAAAAAAAAAAAAAATCTTCAGACAGTTAGATTTTTTAGTTATAGATCGTTTTAAAAAATGCATGATAGATTTTTAACAGTAAAAAAGCACCGGAATATAAGAAACTCTTCATTCTGGTGAATATTCGGATGATCATTAATGTTTACTACCTGATCTTGGCGTTGTCACAAACGAAGAAAAAAAAAAATTAAAATATTCAGACAGATTGTTTGAAGGGCTTAAGGCAGGACTGCCAACCATCTCATTAATAAGCGTAGACTTGTTAACGCCCCTTGAAAATACGCCCCTTTTCCCACACCACTTTATATTTAGAGCAATTCTCTCCAAACAGTGTTACGATTAAATAAGAATGAAATTACTCTAAAAAATTACTGGTGTACAAAAAAAGGCGGTGACTAAAAGTACTACGCTTCATAATGAGATGGTTGGCAAGCATGCTTAAGGCCAATTAAATATGCACGCCTATAGGTGGAATGTCCTCCGTATGGGGGTCTTTCTAAGTGATCCTAGCTTGCATTTACGCGAGTTTCAAAGAAAACCACGGAAAACTCAGAAATACTGGGTCGATGAGCGCATCCTGAAATCGAATTCGGCACTTCCCGTCTACCAGCTTTGAGAGCAGAACCGCTCGGCCGCTAGTGTGCGCAATATATAGACAGGATCTTACGGACTTGTAAGTAGCAATATATGTCTTGACGGGCTAAATCACTTCATTATAAATGCTGAAAAAAAATCCAGACATACAAACTATGTAAAAAAAAAAAATACACGAATGAAATACGAAAAAAAAATGTAGGGGAGTGTGGGGCTAGTTGTTACAGGGGTAAGAAGTAACACGCAATTTACGAAACAGTTTGTAACATTTGTGGTTAAATTTTTTTATACACATAATTCTTATGACGAGCTTTATAATGTAAGCACAATCGGTGCTCCTCAAAAATGGTTAATGAGAGGTTCTGTACAAGTGCTTCATTTTAGCTAGTTAGTGGGGGGGGGGGGGAATATTTCGTAAATTTTTATTGAAGGTACGTTAATTTATACTTTAAATAAATGTTTATAGCTATTTATTTAGTCTGTGTGTTGAGCTATAAAATGCATGTTTGATTTTTTGTATAAATCGTTATATATTTTTATAAATAAACAAAATATTCAAAACTATACGATGGGGCAAGTTGTAACGTGTTAGAGGAGTGGCTTTGTGGAGATGCTCACAACCAGAGCTCGAAGTCTCCGCCCATTTTCAGGAAACTTTCTGAAATGAAATATTTTGGCTTCTTTACATTACTATGTTTATACAGAAATATTTTCTGTGTTTTTATATTACAGTGCCGTGATTATTTAATCCGGAATTATAATCACGATTTAATCACCAATTAGAGAATATTGCATAAAAAAAGCGGTTAAAAATAAATAATAATAAAAAAAAAAAACAGAAATTTCTCATTAATGACAGTGTCCTGAAAAAGGGCGGAGAATTCGAGCTCTGCTAAACGAACTCTGTGGCAGAAGAATGGGTATAATGCTTAATTTGCAAAATGTGTGCACACATTAAAGGCATGAGAGGGAACAAAATATCATTTGCTTGAATTGATTTCAACTCTGACTAAGATCGACTTCTATGTTGATTTTCTCTTTAATTTTCTCTTTATTTTACAAAAATCCATTTGATATAATTGATTGTTAAAATACCAAGAAAGTTATAATTTAATATTAGTTATTAATTGCCTCTTTTAATAAATTAATAAATGATTGATGACAAAAAAGTCTTGAAATATTGTCGTTTTTATTGCTCGGATTCCCTTTGTATCCGTTACATATTGCCCCCAAACCGGCGGCAAATTGTAACAGGCAAATAAATTTGAAAAAATATTTTTTGTGCTAAAATTAGCAAAATTAACGAAAGTTTGTTTTATGAAAATGATAGATGAATATGTATGGTATAGAAAACAGCAATTATAAACAGGAAAACGCAAATACATTTCAAAAAATACTTAATTTTCCAAAAACTATTACAACCTGCCCCACGCTCCCCTACTTCTGCATCAAATTTGTTCTTTATATTTTCATATAAATAAATAATACCATGTCGTGAAATAGGTGTTTCTTTTTTTCCCTTCTTAATGTGTGCATTATGCTTATTACCTATACTTTTTACGTGATGATACATATTGTTAAAATTTTAATATTTGCTTAATACTGTATTATTACTTTAAGAATATGTTAAATGTTTTTTTTGTAATTGTATCAACAATACAAATAATTATTTTATATACCTAGTTTTGAACAGCATATGGGTAGAGAAATGAATTGTCGTTTCCGAAATGGAGAGAGATTTTTATCCCCATAAGACGCCAAAGATCCCGTTACGGGAACATGTTACATTTCCTAAATGATTACAGTTAAGGGCCCGCTTCACTCACCGCTGCCGGAAGCCGAAGCTTCTGTTATTCTATGGGAAATTTTTCTTTACAAATAACTTATTAACTAATACATATTTATAGATTCTGTTTTCACATTCTGAAAATTCCCAGCTGTTAAATTGACGGTATTTTTTTTTTTTTTTATTATTTTTTTAATTTTTTATGTTTTATTTTTAAGCTGCAAAATACGAATTTTCAATATGTAAATTTTTTTCATTTTGCAATTTAAAAATAAAATATAATAAATTTAAAAAATACGTTTTTAACAAAGGTCCGTCAATTTAACAAGTGGGGATTTTCTGAATATGAAAAGAGAATTTAAAAATATGTATTAGTTAATAAGTTATTTGTAAAGAAAATTTCCCCATACAATAACATTGGTTCAGGCTTCCAGAGACGGTAAGTGAAGAGGGCCGTTACAGAGAAAATTTCAACTGTTCTGCGATATAGAAATGAAATATGTGTAAAAATTATATAAGTGTACTAAGTTTTCTATGTATGTGCTTTACATAGCGGCCTTTAATGGGTTAAAAATATTAGCAAAACAGATAGTCAAAATATTGCCCCTTTTTAAAAAATAATTATTAAAAAAAAGAAAAAAAAGAAAAATCCATAGACAAAGTAGCGACAAAAATTAAAAGTCGCCAAGGGGAAGCTTTAATAAAGCTATACCGTGATCATGTTTACATCTTTATTTATTTTTATATTTAACAACCACATGACTGATTTATCATGCAAATAAATGGGCTGCTACATGTAACTCCAAGATAATCGTACACTTGCAGGATGGCGGTATAAATACTTCATAAATTCAATTTAATATTTCTATAAATCAAACTAAAATATTTTAAGTAGGAATGTATGGACGGTTCATTGTAAAAGTGGTGTAAATCCCGATTTTTTTAATATGAATATTTTTGCTTAATTGTATCACATTCAGTCATATCTTTCATTATAAAAATGATGAAACTCCCAATAATTGTATTAAAATTCCATAAATGGCATTATTTGTTATTTTCGGGAAACAAAAACTGGTAAATATTCACTATAAAAAAGAATTTTTAAGTTATTTCTATTTATTTTTGTTAAAATTTATAAATTCTTATACTCTGACTTGTATTAAAAACTAAAAATCGATAACACTTACTGAATAATAACATTTTCTCCTACACATAAATTTGCAAAAAAGCTGCTTATTTAAAAATCCATTTACATTGAGATAATTCATTTTTACAGTGAACGATCCGTGTATAACTCAAATAATAATAATAGTAATTGTCTTAAATGATTCTAATAGCGCTCATAGCATAATGTGATACTATTATTGGCTTGAAATTGCTTATATTTTGTGGTCTACAGGATAAGAAAAATAAATACATTAAATAACATGGCAGTAAATACTATGTGTTGTATGTACAGATTGTTCTTAATATATAATTACGATCTAAATACTAAGAAAACTGCTTTGATTTTTTCGGCATTCTTCGTTTCGAAATTTTTGTCCGATAAACAAATAAACTGGCGTCCATGAGTGAGATGTTGTCACACGCAATGGGGATATGCACCTGAGATTATGAGGGGAAGGAAAGCGCTGACGAATGCAGCGCTTTCCTTTTTTTTTTTTTTTTTTTGCACTGATGACGGTACGCTTTAGGCTACCGAAACAGCTGTATGCACCTCAATAATTTTTCTTTGGCGTTTCTGACGTAGTAGTTTATTCCTGTTTTAATATTTGTCATTGTTTTTTGTTCCCACAATGTTAGACCTGCTAACTATACTAGTTTATCCGTAATGGTATTAGGCCCCGCCCTTTTTCTACACCAGAATAGTTGTAGTATAATATTCAGCAATGTCTCATGATTAAATAAGAAGACTATTGCTCTATAACTATTCTGGTGGGAGAAAAAGGCGCGGCTTAATACCATTACGGATAAACTAGTACAGTTAGCAGGTCTACAATGTTTACCTCCCCCCCCCCCCCCCCCATTCTCCTTTGCAGTGAAATTGTTATTCGGCACTCTCACTCCGTTAGCTTCAACTTTTAGGTAATGGAGTATGCGTAACGCTGTCACAGGTTCCTGCCAACCATTCCATCCTAAATTTGGGGATAATTAATCTAAAAATAAAGTGTTGTGGAAGAAGTGCGTGTACTGAAAATTCGGTTTAAAATTAGGATGATAGACGGAGCTCGAAATCTCCGCCTTTTTTTAAAGGCACTTTCAGTGATGAGAAATTCACGCCTTTTTTGCTATCACTATTTTTATGCAATTACTCTAATCCAGGGCGCGAAATTTCCGCTCACCAGCCGCCATCGGCGAGTGGAATTTTTACTGTGGCAAGTAAAAGTTTGGTCTAGATATAGATAGAATTCTTACACGATACGGTGACAGAAAACATTCTTTCTAAAGATTTACATATTTGCAGGCCCTGACTTACGGCAGGGCATACGGGGCAAATGCCCTGGACCCCCCTTCTGGAAGGGCCCCCCCTACAGGCGAATACAGAAATTCTGCAACCTAAAGACCTCTTATGCCACTGCAAGGGGGCCCCCCAGAATAGGCTTGCCCCGGGGCTGCAGGTAGTCTAAGTCGGGCCCTGCATACTTGCCAACCATCTAATTAATAACCGTACAATTGTTAACGCCTCTTTTCTCACATCACTTTGTTTTTAGAGTTATTCTCTCCAAATGTTGTTGCGATTAAATAAGACTAAAATTACTCTAAAAAGTAATTGGTGGGGGGAAAAAAGCGTGTTAAAAATTGTACGGTTCATAATGAGATGGTTGACAAGTATGGATTTAAATATGCCAAAATCTTTCTATCTTTTAATTTTATATTTAACCTCTTCTTTTTAGATTTTAGGAGGGCAGAGTTTGTGTGTGCGCTGCCCGAGATCGTCCCAGCCTGCGAAGGGAAAAATGCTTCGTGCATGCATAAAATGTTTATTTTTTCGGCAGTTTCGTTTCTTCCTCTGTTATTTCTCCAAGCAGAGTGAGAATAGACGAGCAGAGATTTCTTTGCTCGTCGCTCATTATCCGAGAGAATAGACATGCGAAAGTTTTCTTATGCGATATTGTCACATGAAAATGAGCCCGAGCGCTTTCAAACATATGTCTATATTTATTTTGTTGAAAAATGATTAAAAAACAGTTAATATTTTCCAGTTTTTTAATAAAACGCTAATAATTTGCATTTGTAATGATTTGAAAGTAACTATCGAAAAAGTTTTTCTGAAATGGCTATTTCAAATGACAACAATGAACAAATTATACACATCCACATTCCGTCTTTTGACAAAAATAAAATGGACGAAAAAGACATTTGTGATCTAAAAAGTTAAGTAAATAAATAGATAAATAAAGAAGCTTAATCTTTCGTAATAAAAAGATTTTCACGGGGTGTTGTTTGACAAAGATTTTTTTTTTTTCTTTAATGACTCTTTGCATTTATGCTGTTAGATATTTTAATCTTTTTCAAATCTCAAATACGATATATTATGTTTTTAATTATAGATGATTATGAAACATGACGATATACGACACACTTTTAATATATATAATTTTTACATATTTCTAAAAGTCTTTCAAATAGTTAAGAATAATAAAAAACTTAAAACGTGTTTAAAAGAATAAAAAGTGACAACCCTATTTTGTGGCGAGTAAACTTTTTTTCGGCGGGTGTAGTCTGATTTGAAATTTCGGACCCTTCTCTAATGCATTTAATCACAATACTTTAATATAAAACACAGGAAATATTTCTGTATAAAAGAATGGTGGCAAAAAAGCCAAAAATTTTTCATTTCTGAATGTGTCCTGGAAAAAGCGCGGCGATTTTCAGATCTAATGTAGCAGATATACTATGTATATTCTTTATTGTTTTTATATATCTATTATTAACATTTTCAATTTTTTATAAGCTTAAAAGAAAATTTTAAATATAAAACGAATTGAAAAAAAAAATGGTCAAATAAATATTTAAAAAAAAAAAAAAAAAAAAAAAAAAAGAGAGAGAGCTCCGGAATTTACACCTCCAGGAGCTTAAACTGTAGGCGGAACAACATAAGTTTTAGATATTACTGAAATACAGATGATTTTTCTCTAGATCTTTTCCCTACATAGTGCACTTTCGTTGTCCAATATGCTGTTATTTTGATAGTACACTTCATTTCTAAGAAATCTTGTTCTAAAATTAATTTTTCATCACCTGACTTTTCCTTTTTACTCAAAAAAATTACAATAAATAAAGTTTTTTAAAATTTAAGATACTCACACCAGAATCTCTGTGCAGACCTTAGTTTTAAAACATTTCCAGTACTCCGAAAGGCATCTATGTATCTATTCCTGTTCAATTAACATGGTTTTAGTATTTTAGAATCATGTGAATGTAAATACTAAAGAAAAAGCCCAGCGAGCGACACGATGATTCTTGAAAAAGCTATACGTTTTGCAACTTTGTCATTCGAAATATACCTATACCTTTAAATTTTAAATACTCTTGTTACACACCACATTTTCCCCCTGATTTTTTAACCAGTATTTTTCTTTCGAATTTTTAAACATTTTCGAGACCGCTAACGTAGATTTACATCATTTGAAAATCTGTAACTCAACTAGTGGGCGTTTCATTTGCAATTTGTATGTTATTTGTTTCTTAAAAATATACAAAATATTCATATTTATTCAATCAATATACTATAGACACAAATACTTTGATTTGTGAGAGAATGATTATAAAGTATATTCCTTTAGGTAATACCAATATGAATGTAGAAAATTTTGCTCTGAGAAATTGTTACCTTGGAGAATAACGCCCATGGGCGGGACTTGTCAGAAAGATAAAAACATGCGGTCGCGAAATTGTTAAGTATGTATAATAAGATTTCACGAATAATTAAGTAAAATATTATAATATATAAATATATTCGTGCAGGTATCAGGGGGAAAAGGCGGGTCTGCAACCATTCTGTAAATGTAACGAATTCCTATTCACGTCGCGAATAATCAGAGCCTGGCTATCGCACGGGCACCTGGGACTAGTGCCATGCGATAAAATTTAAATAGCATTAGCTTACAAACTGTACAGTAAACGAATGCGAAAATGTCATGACAACATTAAAACAGAAAATTCGTTTTAAAAAGTCCTATGAAAGTTAATAAATACAGGGATGGAACACGGGCGCAGAATTCACACCGGAATGTGTTTAAGAAATTTCTCTACTTATAATATCGTCGATTTAACAGGTAGAAAATTTTCTTACATTGATAGTGGTATGAATTCTGCGCCCGTGTTCCATCCCTGTAAATATTAATTATATTAATTAAGAAAAAGAAAAAAAAGTATTGTTCATTGCGTATTGCTCTTTCAAACAATAATTCTCGTCTTACCGTGTTTCCTAAATCATGACATTTAAATTGAGGTGCGCGAATACTAGAATATTCGAGTTTAAAAAAAAAAAAAAAAAAAAGACAACAGAGTTAAAATAGAATTTTAGCAGTGAGAAACTAGGAAAAGTTATGTAATATTTAAGAACAAAGACTTGACAATATAGGATCGGGTTTATTCCTTTTTGTAACGGAAGCCACGCCTTTACACAGTTTTCTTTAAATAACCTTAGTTAACTTAAACTTTAGATTATAAAACAAAATTATTTTACATACTTCCAATTAAATCATTCAAATTTTGTCTTCAGCATTCGATGTAGTAAATGCCATTAATATTTATGCATATCAGCGTCACATATAGAGCCAAATACGAATATGCAAACTAGTTTTTTTTAATACTGTTTCCGCGATGTAGAGGCGGGGCCTCATATCTTTTGGCTTTCTTTCACAAACTCTCGCCTGTTTTGCGATAATTTTGTTTAAAAAAAAAGAGCCAATTTGTATAATAAACATCGAAATGTTGCTCAGAAAACAATTAGAATAACATAAAGGTAATTTAAAATAGATTTCGTCAAAATATATACAGATATTTACACACAGAGGGTACAAATTATAAGTGACGACTCCCTAACAGCAGAAAAAAATGAAATATCACTGTAACTCAAAAAATAAGGTTACGAACGAGCTGTAAATTTGGAAACCCATGTTTTTGATGATGCCCGTTCTATTCATGAAAAAATTATGATAGGTTATAATTCATAATTTTTCCAAATTTGAATTTAATATTAATTTTCATAATTCGTCTGCTGTAAAGTATAATTTTAAACTGTGTTTTTCGACAATGGTGGGAGATTTTGCTAATAATAAAACAAGCAGATAAGCATCTAAGGTACGGTGCTGCTAATGGGAAAAGTAGAACAGCGCTACGATCAGGAAAGATTTCTAACAGGCGCATGCCGAATCACAAAATGTTTGAACGGTTGTATCGGAACCTTTATGAAAATGGTACCGTGTTTCACTTACTTTTAATTTTAGCCGTCTTTTACTTGAATTTGAATATCGTATTTTTTTACTTGTAAACTTAAGTTTTTTTTTTTTTTTTTTTTTTTTTTTTATAATAAGAAGTTTATTGTTTAAAAAGAAAACAGTTTTCAACTAAGGAACATCTTGAAACCTGGAAAGTGTGAACAATTTCTCTAAACCCTTACACCAACACGAATACCATATTCAGTACAAACTTAATTACACTTATGGCTTCTAAGTCTTGTATATTACGCACTTAAGGGAAATTTTATTCCAAAAAGGGAAAATGTTTAGCAAAATGAGGGAAATTTTAAATTTTCTATCTGCCAGCACTGGTTACGAGAAAGCAAAACAAAAGTAAACGATGTTCCTCAAAAGAACTGCAGATTTGCGATATTTTCATTTAAATTCAAAATATACCACTAAATTTTAAATCATGGTGGTTACAAACCACACTTTATCCCTCATTTTTTCCACTAGTATTTTTCTTTCGGAATTTTTAATAGTAAGTTTTCACAATTAATTAATTGATATAATATATAAATATTCTGGTTCAAGTATCAGGCGGAAAAGGTCATATGTAACCATCCTGTAAATGTAACGGTTGCCTAATCACATCAAAGATTAATCGCCTATTAAGTATATGAAATATGACTTATAACAAAACTGCAAAAAAAAAAAAAAAAAAAAAAAAAAAAGATAACCACTAAAATATTTAATGGCTATTCCGAAGGAACCAATCTAGCTGAAAAGTGTAAATTTGCTCATTCCATTTGGTTACTACGAAACACATCGATTGAACAGTGCAAGAGATATTTAGCTGTTTGTTTCGCATTCGTTTTCATTTTCTGAAAAAATAAAACACCACCCATCATTTACTGAAACTTCTCTTACCTACTCCCCTTAGTACAGTAATTTTCGGTGTATAATCCGCAAGTCAGTTTTGCACTAGCAATTTTATTTGACAAAGAAAGTTATATTTCTGCATGCTGTTTCTTAAAAAAAAAAAAAAAAAAAAGATTATTCTGTTAAATAAAATTTTTGGTGAGAAATGACAATGACATATTGCAATAATTTACTTTTGATCATATGCATAGCTGCCAATATTTTAATTTACTTCGGAGCATTTTTAGCTCCATCTTTTTTTCACACCACTTTATTCAATTCCTACTATTAGTTCACACTCTCCCTATATATATCTTGTACAAATCTTGCAATCGATTTTTAACTAACTTCCCGACTAGCTAGAAATTTGAAACATTCAGGTTTGCTCTGAACACGGTGACAACACAATACTACGAAGTTTGATTTTCGAATTTTTTATTAGTTTTCTTATAATTAATTAAAATATGAAAATATTAACATCCTAATAGCTTTAAAAGAGCCATTAAAATATTAGACATATTAACTATAATTTAATTATTGCCAAAACAAATTTACTAGTTCATTTTCTTTCGACATAAAAATAAATACATTTAGTTAAACGTGGACATTAAAAAATTATAAAACGTTAAATTATACATCTCACAAAAATTGACGTCATTATCAATTTAAAAAAATTATGCACATTGATAAGAGTCTATGATTTATTAGAAAATTTAAAACGCGGTATATAAAAAGTTTTTTTTAATCTTATAATTATTTTTATTTCATTTTGCATGCAATGGACCATATTCCTCCTTTGGGTTCGAGACTATAAAAAATCAGCTGTTTTCGGAAAACAATTCTCAACTCTACCATAGCAAAGCATTGTGGCTTACAAATTTTTAACTTGCAATATTATATATAAGAGTTACAGATTATATGAAATTGAAGTAAGAGTGACATAGTGCAGGGATGGAACACGGGCGCAGAATTCATACCGGAATGTGTTTAAGAAATTTCTCTGCCTATAATATCGTCGATTTAAGAGGTAGAAAATTTTCTTACATTGATAGTGGTATGAATTCTGCGCCCGTGTTCCATCCCTGCATAGTGATACCTTTGTTTTGTTTTAAATCCAGTTTTAGTACTATACTTTAATATTAATCAACATATGTATTATTAAAAGTTTCCATGTGAACTGTGGCGATGTTAACAAATTTAAATGGATGTTCCATTTAATAAATTCATTTATTAAAGTGATGGAAATTCTAATTATTTAAGCTTTGTTGTCTATATATATATGTGTGTGTGTATAAAATGTTCTTATTAATATTTTATTCATTATATATATATATATATATATGTATACATAAAATATTCTGCAATTTTACGATATGGAATAGTCTTAACTTTATCATTCGATTAGGTTGTTTACATTTCTCTTTTGTTCTTGTTTGAACAGATATCTGATTATTAAGTTTCACTGGAGAAATATTTAGGAAAATGTTATGCGTAACAATAAAATGACATCTTGAATCTAATTTGTTTACAAAATATCGGACACGTGTTCGGCGATTTTACCCACTGTGACGTCACAGGAAAATTGTCCATTCAAAGTTATATATATAAAAAAAAAAAAAAAAAAAAAAAAAAATTCGTTAGCGTTTGTAAGTAGGAATTGACTTTAAAAAATTTTCTTTTATTTTTCTTGTTTTAAGATTATTTTTCTCCCATTGACAAAATAAAAAAAATTTACTCTTTAAAAAAAGTGGTACGGAATAAAGGTGGAACTAAACATTTTCCGCAGTAAAATAAAATAATGGCCGCTATGCATATATGTACGCATTAATTTACCGTTTATTTATCACAGGGATAATAATTGTATATTTATATGTATCACAGTATTATGATATCAATTTATCTGTAATTTGATCAAATATTATTAAAGCAAAAATAATAATAAAATTGAGCAAAGAGACATGCATTCTATACTTCGGATTAAAGTATGTATGCAGGAAGAAGCTCACACTCCCGTTTTGTTTCCATTTAATACAGATATTTTATTATACTGTCAATATATTAATTTATTCTGGAGTGTTATCAGTCCTGTTTTTCTTGGTGATCAATTTATTTATAGGAAAATTTTCTCCAATATCAAATCGTTTCTTCAATAACAAATAAGAAAATAAGAATTCTAAAAATAAGCGATATAAAATAAAGGCAGGGCTATAAATATTCTGAAATAAATTAAAATGTTGGCACCTATCTTTTTCAGAGAAACTCATTCCATATTAAATTACAAGATTTTTTGTATAACTTCTTCTTTTTTTCTTCTTTTTAATTCGTATACAAATGAATGCATATCGTAGTTTTATGATATAGACAAACCTACAATTATTGACTTTGTATCAAATAAATTCTAAATTAATATTATTTTTATATTTGAAATTGAAATTACTGTTTTTAAACTTGATGGCAGGGATGGAACACGGGCGCAGAATTCATACCACTATCAATGTAAGAAAATTTTCTACTTCTTAAATCAACGATATTATAGGTAGAGAAATTTCTTAAGCAGATTCCGGTATGAATTCTGCGCCCGTGTTCCATCCCTGTGATGGGTAAAGTAACATTTCTTAAAAACGAGAAAACAAATTGTGTATAATAAACAAACAGCTAAACTTTTCCTACAATAGTCAATTCATATGGTTTGTCAGCGTAAGCTTATACGAAAGCTATTGGAATTGGCCAATTTTTACTAAATTTCACCTTTTCTAGCGAGAACGGTTTTAGAGTAATTGCTGATTAAATATTTTGAGGATATTTTATTTTACTTATTTATTTAATTTTATTTTATTTTTTCTCCATTCTTCCGTGCTCTTAACTTGTCACAAATATCGTAACGCAATCGATGCCGTTTTGTAGGATTTTTTCTGCTTATTCCAAATACGTGGTTGATTCTTGTGTAGTATGTTTCGAAACTTCAAAAATGAGGGAAATATATTTAAAAAAAAAAAATCTAGCATTTTCATTCTATTTTCAGGAGCTTGAAAAAAGTTTGAGGTAAGGCAGTACTGATATACTGGTTTATGCTCCATATGGGCTCTTGTATCACCGCTCTGAGTATGTCCATGCAGTAAACAATCACAATATGCAAACAATCAAATATTGCACATACTTATTTTTTTAATCTCTATGTTTTTTATTTTTTTAAATATTAAATTTAATAAAAACTGATTAATTTCTGCAATACCTGACATGTACATATATTTTGTCGATTTGTGGCCTAATATGGTAAATGTTAAATTTCAAATAAAAATTGCTTAAAATTAAGTATTATTCAACGATTTAATCTCTGTACTTTCTAACACTTTGAAGGAAAATCAAATTGTTTCTATGATTCTGTTCGTCTTTCTCTCCCTCTCTCTTTTTCTTTTTTTGTCTTAAATATTTTTTTAGAATATCTTAAATCAGATACACTCATACATGTCATTTTACGTGCACCAGCCAACTTTAGTGTGCACGACGGTCTTTGGCCGGCTCGAGTATGGAGCCCGCAATCTTCCAATTACGAGCTCGACGCTCTACCGACTATAGTCTTTTTCCTGAAGATAGGCACTTCAAGGCCATCCACACTCCCCCTTTCCACTCTAGGTTGCTTGGTTACAAGGAATACATAATTTCCTCTTTTTTTTCTGCACATCACTTCTACCTGGTTTTGAAAAACCCTACCACGAATATTTCGCCCTTAGTGCAGTGCGATAAAAAAAGGGAGAAACTGGACAGTCCCCCATTCTCCCCTCTGATAGTGAGGGAGTATAATGACCTTCACCCGACTATTCTAAGGAAACAGAGTATAGCGTACCGCGGCCCGGAACAATGATTGTAAAAAATAAATAAAATAAATATCAATGTTGCTATTAGTAACTTTTTTTTTTTCTACTTTTAGAAAAATAATTTTCTTATTGACACTATTTTATGATGTTTATACATATATTTTTGTTATAAGTTTTTTTTTTTTTTTTTTAAATAATGAAATAATGTCTTTTCTTTAAGGGAAACAAAAAACAAAAAAGGGGGTGGGGGGAGGGAAAGAAAGAAAGAAAAAAAAAACTTATATTGAAATACTTTGAATATATTTTTGCATGAAAAAGTAGAGTCAACTTCATTGAGATTTTTCAAATTAAACTGTTAATAATAATAACAAACTACGTTGCTTTCAGACTATACAGATACTGCACATTAGAAATATAAATAGAGTATTATATACTCTCCTATATTAACTAAAAAATTCTTCAGCAGGGGGTCTTAGTCTCCACCTCTTTTTCAGGACAGTTTGAGAAATGAGTCGCAAAAAGTCGCAAAATCTGACAACAAAAAAGTAATAAAACTGAAAAATAAGATAACCACTAAAATATTTAATCACTATTCCGAAGAAAAAAAATCCAGCTGAAAAGATAAATTTGCTCATACCATTTGCTTACAGGAGTCACTTCGATCGACCAGTGAAAGATAAATTTATGTGTTTGTTTCACATTCGTTTTCAGGGGAAGGTGAAGCCTCACTCGAGATTGGTGAGCGGAGCGAGCAGTGGACGGAGCCCCTAGTTGGAGGGGAAAACAAAAGCTCTGCAATAATTACACTGTGTGACACGATATCGGTACACATAAAACTGATAGTTATTATCGATAGCTTTTAGTCACAGTATGTCGGCAGTGTCTATCTTATGTTTGTATCACGTCTCGTTTTTGAGGAATATGCCATTATTCAAAGAGTAAATCTGCATTTTAATAAACAAAAGGGCGGGATTATATCTTCAGAGAGCCGGAGTTTTCACACCACAACAAGAGAATAGTTACCTTGCAATAAACGTACCAAAACAATGGGACGAGCTAGAAAAATATGGGAATGTGTTCCTATTCATAGATAAGTATGGATGGAAAAACAGGCAAATATGGAATGGGTACTTATTATTATTATTTTTTTCTATTACAGTTTAATGTTATATTAGTAGTTTTAATTTTTGTATATATACTGTGAAAAAAAAGAAAAGAAACTAAATATATCTCAACCATATTTACCATATAAAATGTTGATGAGACTGGGGTTAAATAAAATGGAGAATTACTACCGGAAAAACCCTAAAGAACGTAAAAGAAGTCTACAGTCCTTTAAAACTGTAACTTCAAAGTGGACCGGATTACAAATGTAAATGTCTGTAGTAGGCGTGTACTACAGATAAATCAAATGAAGACAACCGAAAAAAATAAGTTACAAATTTTGCACATTTTGTACACAATATTTCTTTACAACGTTTTATATAGTGTTTTAATGTTAGAACAATAAGAGTGTTTGTTATTGGTTTTTGTTTAATAACTTTAATAAAATTATGTACATAGTGCGAGTTCAATATTTCAGTTTTTACCCGTACATAAAAAATGGCGCGTGCTAGAGAAAAATACTTATATATACTTATTCAGCGATACGTGTAAGTGGATTAACAGTCATATTGAAAAATGTACCTAAAAATTACCTCCGCCCCTGAAAGAGTTAAATATACGTACAAAATAAGAGTTATACCTTTAAATTAATTAAAAGGTGCAGTCATTAAGAATATAAACTAAATACTCAAAATATTTTCATTCTTTAAAAAAGAATTATATGAAAAAAATCCATCGACAAAATGGAAAAAAAAATTCAAAAGTCTCCAAGGAAAAGCTATAATAAAGTTGTACCGTGATCATGTGTACATATATATATATATATATATATATTTTCATTTTATAACCACTAGACTAATTTATCGCTCAAATAAATGGGCTGATACGTGTAACTCCAAGACATCTGTACACTTAAAGATTGGCGGGCACGAATATTTGATTAATTCAAATTAATATTTTAAAAAATCAAAAGGAAATATTAAAAATGGGAAATATATATAACTCCAATTATAATTATAATAATTATAATAATAATTGTCTCCTATGGTTGTAATAGCAATCATAGAATAAAGTGGTACTATATTTGGTATGAAATATCTGACATTTTATGGTCTACAGGATGAACAAACTAAAATATATTAAATAATGTGGCAGTGAATACTAAGTGTAGTGTAGTATGTATAGATTGTTATTCATAGGCAAATACGACTTAAGTATTAAAAAGCTGCTTCGATTTTTTTTTTTATACTGTTCGTTTCGAAACTGCCATCCGATAAAAAAAAATGGGTGTCCACAGTTAATTGTCGCAGGCAATGGGAACACGGACCAGAGATTATGAGGCTGAGGAAGACGGTACCGAAGGCATTTCAGATCCGATGCAAACTTTAGAGCAATTTAAATGTATTTTCCTTTTCCTTTTTATTTATAAAGCGATACAAAAATCATGTTTTTCTTTTTTATTCATTTAAATATAGCGACTGGTGAAGTGGGCAAAGCGTGCTAGTGTTATCATGAAATGAACACCAAAATTGCGATCATAAACTCTATAAATGTTTGTTTTGAGAAGACGTTTACAACGAACCAACTATGAACTACTTCTCGTTTGAAGTTTCAAATTTCCCTCTGGGATAAGTTATTTTTTTCCCTCAGTTCTATTTTTTAATCACAAATGAAGCTTTCCTCAAACTGATTATTCAATGTTTATAGTTTGCAGAATTTTCAATGTTTCTTGAAATACAGTAGGAAGGAGGAAGCATTAAGCAGAAAGTTTAATATATCAAAACTTTCTATAAAAATATTGACGGACAAAATGTTTGTTTCGACATTCCAGCCATGCTAACGAAAGGTTTCCTCTTTCTATTTGAAATTTTAATGTTTACCACCTATGAAACTCCTATCCTTCAACCCCAGTACCAGTAATTTTGAACTAAATAAAGTCCTCTTGAAAATGGTACATCATGAGTTTTACAGTTTTCGGGAATTCTGATGCGTTGCCAAAGTATAGGGGGCAGGTGTGATTTAGACAGACGCTATACATACTTGCCAACATCCTAATTAGAGTCCGTTAAGAAATTATAAGACCACTTTAATTTTGTAAATTATAAGAAAAAGAAAGATTCTAATCATAATTTAAGTACATAAAATTACATATTTCTTTATATTTTTTTTATAATTAGTTGGCAATAACTTGGTATAATGCAATAAGTGTTTAATTAAAATATATATTAGAAATAAGTGAAAAATAACCTGTTAAGAGAATATAAGACCACTTGTCAAAAAACAAAGTTGTATAAAAAATTAATATGATATTAGTCCGCCATTTTTCCTGATGACTTCAAACACTCTGTTTTTCATTGAAGTAACCAGGTGATTAAGTTCAGTTATAGAAATATTGTACCATTCTTTTACAATGGCTACTTCCAGTTGATTGGCAGATGAAAATTGTGTATAATTAGCATAAACTTTGAGAGATAATATACCCCTTAGGTTTTCCATGAGGTTCAAGTCAGGACTTCCACATGGCCATAGCAAAACATTATTTTTTTCTTTTTTAAACTACTCCTGTGGGGATTTAGATGTATGACAAGCAGCATTGTCCTGTTGAAACATCCAGTTAGCACTACCTAATTACGGTTCAAACGGTATCATATGATCATATAGCATAGACTGATATTGTGCAAAGTTCATATGACCCGAAATCCGCTGTAAATCACACAACTCCTCATAACTGAAAGCTCCCAAATCATTACTGATCCTCCACCCATTTGTCGACTGAAGCATTCTTTTGGTACCTTCCTCAAGTCATGCCAATAGTGTTTGTAACCATAGGGACCATCAAGGTTAAATTTCTTTTCATCAGAAAATATATTTTGTTTCCACTCATCATTCCATGACACGACATTTTTAGCCCATTTTAATCTTTCTTCTCGATGACATTTCAGTAACTTTGGTTTTTTATTAAATTTTATAAATTGTGTATTAATATTTAATTTAAGACTCTTCCAGACTTTTACATGTGAAGTTTTCTTGCTGAAACGTTTCGAAATTTCACGAGTTGAATGTGGTTGAAAGACCCTTTTTAGTTGACAGTTGAAACATTTGACTATTATCACTTGCTGACAAAATATCTTTTCTACCAGATTGTTTTATTTTGTTTGATTAATCTTATCTAATTATGGCATTATGAATGGCAGTTTTAGAACGGTTCATTAACTTCGCAATATCTCTTTCAGATTTACCTGAACCTTTATAAAATAAATTTTTTCTCACTTCGCACTCCGATAATTTTTTAACTCCAGGCATAATCAAATTAATCGTAGATAACAAATTCAAAACCTAAGCCTTTGCTTCTTAGTTAATGCTTTTACGAAATACTGACTTATGTGCTTTATATTGAGTTTCACGTCACGTATAATATGCTAATTTTCTCAGGTGGTCTTATAATTTCTTAACAGTTACTGTCTTTAATTTTCAGAAAAATGGATGTTTTAATGAAATTTAATTTAATTTTAAAAGTTGGAATTAGTAGAAGATGTATTTTCTTATCAATTTTAAATACGCAACTAAAAATTTGCATATTACGCTCTCTTCTTCAGAAATGCACCAATAGGCTTGTGGTCTTATAATTTCTTAACGGACTGTAATAGCCGTAATATCGTTAGCCACGCCTCCTTTTTTACACCAGTATTTTTTTTTTTTTTTAATTTTCCTTCTTATTGAATTGCAATTGCATTTAGACAATGTTACTTTACAAATTTACTAGTGAGAGGAAAAGGACGGGGCTAGCAACACTACGGAATATTTATTAGAATGTTGGCAAGTATGCACTATATCTTGCGTGCCAGCCATCGCATTTACAAACAGCAGATTTTAAGTACCGCCTTTTTTTCACATCAGTTCTTTTTTAGAGTAATTTTATACTTATTTAATCGTAATTACATTTGTAAATAATTACTCTAAAAATTAAGCGATATGGAAAAAGAGGCGTGTTTGAAAAATCATCCGATTCATAATTAGGTTTTTCGCCAACGCTCGATATATACACCTTTTTTTCCTACCACTATTTTTATACAATAATCTCTAAGCTATCTAATAACAACGTTTTAACTTAAAAATACAATAAATATTTTTGTAGAAATATAATGGTGCAAACAAGCCGAAAATTTTCATTTCCGGAAAGGTCCTGAAATAAAGGCGGAGACTTCTAGCTCTGATGTTGGCAGATATGCTATATATTCGTTATAGTTATTCTTAATCTATTCTTTACATTTTTAATTTTCTATAATGAATATATATATATATATATATATATATATAAAAGTGGAAGATAAAAAAAAAAAAAATTAAATTAAATAAAAAAAAAAAAAAGATTCTTTAGCAGCACCGGAATTTGCATCTCAAACAATACGGGTAACAACATAAATTTTAGCTGCCCTCTTGTGGTCCAATATGTTGTTTTTTTTATAGTGTACTTTAATTTTAAGCAATCATGTTCCGAAATTAATTTTTCACCACCTGACTTAGTGTTGTTACTCTGTAATATTATTATGTACTTTTTCCTGAAATTCATAATATTTAAACCAGAAGGATTACTTTGAAGTTTGTATTAGATGATTTTCGAGTAATTAGTTGGTGCCACTGCAGAGACTAAGAAATCTCTCAACTACCATGATTCTTTGACTTTAGAATCATGTTTAATTATTACGAGTTAGCAGAATAATACAGTGCAACCCTGATGTGATGGTACTTCGTCACTCCTTTTTCTTAAAGAATTTACTTTTAAAGTGAAAAGAATGGATGGGTCGGGAAAAAAGAAGGTTGCCGTGAGAGTAACACATCAAGCCAATAATTTTTACTTCTCTCCAGCTGAAATCATTTTTGCCAGTGTAAAAGACCATATTTCAATATTTAAGAAACAATGACAAAATAGTTAAAAAAAAAAAAAAAAAAAAAAAAATGGAGAAAAGAAAACACTTCTCAATCACGCCTGTGTTTTCAATAGGTTTGATTTATTTGGATAAAGAAGTTTCTAGCAATGTACGAAAATATTAAAAAAAATGTCGAACAATTTTCTCTCATTTCGCATAATGTATTTGAATTTTTTAGACCCCCGCTAGTGATCGGGAGGTTCTGTTCTCAAAGCTGGAATTGCTAAATTCGAATCCATTTTCAACAGATATTCTGTTCTAATGGATACAAATTTCGAGTTATTTACGCTAAAGTAGTTGTTAAACTACACTTAAAAGTTTTTTTTTTTTTTTTTTTTTTTTCATTAGGTAACATGTAATAAATTGCAGTAATGTATGAAATTTATGATTATACAAGCATATTTATGAAAGCTATCTTTAGGACTTATAGACAGGCGAAACCAAGTCTTGACCCCTTTTTGATTTTGTTTGAAAATATATTAAAATTAAAAATTGGGAAAAGTTTTTATGCTTGTTTTTTTTTTTTTTTTAAGAAAAACATTTTAAAAATTACTGAATTAAAAAAGGGGAAATTTTATTAAAATAAATTGACCTGTACACATAATTTACATTATTATGTACAACAGCTCTCATAATATTTGCATTCACATCAATTACGAATAAATAAGATAATTTCTTACTTTCTTATATCATTACTTTCTTCTATATTCAGTAGAAGAAAGTATTGGATTCGTAAAAATTTTCGACTTCCGGTTTTCGATGAATTTACACGTTTTGAGAGTTTCAGAACGGGACTTGACCATTTTTAGAAAATGTCTGTCCGTCTGTCTCTCTGTGTGTGTGTGTGTGACAAAAATTTTGTGGCAACTGTATCTCCGGAACTACTGCTTAGTAATACATATAAATTTATATGTAGATTCACCTTGACCTAAATTAGTTCCTACAATTTTAATGTCGACTACTCAACATGTGGCGCAGCTACACAACGATTTCAGAAATTTAAGGGGAGGCTGTATCTCAGGTTCTATTGCGTATAAATCAAACAAAAGTTGATATGTAAGAAGGCCATTATAAGACATTATGCTGGTGCAATTTAAATGCTTATCGGCCAACAAGTGGTGCTTTTATACAGCAATTTCCGCAATTTGGGAAGACTATAGCTATGGAGCTACTGTACAGAATTGCATATAAATTTACATGCAAATGCACCTTGATCTAAATTAGCGGTGTCAACCAATCAACAAGTGGCACTGCTACACAGCGATTTCCGCAATTTAAGGGAAGGCTATATATGAAATTCTATTGCGTATCATCAAACAAAACTTGATATTCGAGAAGGCCATTATGAGACATTATGCTCATTCAATTTGGATGCTTATCGGACAATAGGTGGTGTTGCTATACTGAAAATTTCCTTTCAAACGAGTAGGCTATGTCTCTATTTTTGTGGCATAAAACTAAACGAAACTTGATATATATGAGATGACCGTTATAAAAATGCACTTTTTAAGATACTATTTACAGACATTAAATAAAACTCCTGGTGGAGAAATGTCATATCTTACCTGCGCATTGTACGAAGAAAACTACAGTATTTTACTTTTGATCGTACATAGCCGCCAATACCTTAAATTATTCCGAACCATTTTTAGCTCCGCCTTTCTTTTGCACCACTTTATTACTTTCTTCTATATACAGCTGAAAAAAAGTATTAGAATCGTAAAAATTTTCGACTTCCGGCTTTCGACGGAATTAAATGTTTTGAGAGGTCTAAAACACGATTTAACCATTTTTAGGATATCTTTAGAGTGTCTGTCTGTGTATGTGTGAGAAAACTTTTGTGGTGACTGTACCTCTGGAACTACTGCTCAGAATTGTATATAAATTTATATGTAGATGCATCTTGGCCTATAGTAGTGCCTATCAACTTTTGGTGTAAACTGCTCAACAGGTGGCGCTGTTATACAGTGATTTCCACAATTTAAGGGGAGGATATAGCTCAGATTCTATTGTGTATAACGAAACAACACTTGGTATGTGAAAAGGCCATTATGAGACATTACGCTAATTCAGTTTGAAAGATTATCAGCCAGCAGGTGGCTCTGAAATACAACGATTCCTGTAACTTAAGGTGAGGCTATATCGCAGAAACTATATCACAGAATTGCATAAAAATTTTCATGACATAAAATTAGTGCCTATATGCTTTTGGTGTCAACTGCTCAACAGGTAGCGCTACACAGCAATTTCCGCTGTTTAAGGGAAAGCTGTATGATATTTCAGGTTCTAATGCGTATCATGAAACAATCCTTGATGTGTGAGAAGGCCACTATGAGACATTATGGTGATTCAAGTATGATTACAGTCCAAATGGTACCGCTGCTATACTGGAAATTTCCTCGATAACAGGAAGGCTATACCTCAACTTGCATGGCATGTAACTGTACGAAACTTAATATGTGTAATAACCATAAAAAAAAAAAAAAACACTTTTTTTTTTCAGATGTTTTTTATGAACAATGAAAATGTCTTTTTCTGGATATTTAGTATTACTGTTCTCTAAGATGAAAATCATTTCCATTCATCATGTTCGATAATTTTAATAAATAATTGTTTTAGTAAGTTATTTGCACGTAATAAATGTATATATTAAAATAAAAAAGAAGGTTTTATGGTGGCCATAACATACTAGTTTTTATATTATTTTTTTTCCAATGTATAACTATGACAAAAGAAGAAAAATTTGCGCTTTAAAAAAAGCGGTGTTGAATAAAGGCCGACATTAAAGTGCTCCGGAATTAATTAAAATATTGGCAGCTATGCACATATATAAGCATTTATTTACAGTTTATTTATTACATGGACAATAACTGTTTATTTAGATATATCATAGTATTATGATATTAATTTTGATCAATTTTGATCTAATATTACAAACAAAAATAATATTAAAGTTGAACAATGAGCCATGTGTTCCATACTTAGGATTAAAGTATGTATGCATGAAGTAGCTTACACTCACGTTTTGGTTCCATTTCATACAGGAATTTTAATATAGCTGCCAACATTTTAATTTATTCCGGAATATTATTAGCCCTGCCTTTCTTAGGGACCAATTTATTTATTTAAAAAAAATCTCCAATAAAGCTTCAATAAACAATAAGAAAAAAAAAATTCTAAAAAATTTGTTAAATAAAATAAAGACGGGGCTATAAATACTCCGAAACAAATTAAAATGTTGGCAGCTATGGTTTTAAGAGAAACTCCTTCCATCTTTAATTACAATATTTTTTACATAACTTTTTCTTTTTTTTTAAAATCTATATACAAATGAATGCATATCGTAATATTATGATATAGACAAACATAGAATTATTGTCTTTGTAACAAATAAACTCTAAATTAATGCTATATTTATGTTTGAAAGTGAAAGGACTGTTTTTAAACGTGATACGTGAAGAGTTATTTTTTCCTACATTAGTCAATTGATATGGTTTGTCAGCGTAAGCTTATTCGAAAGCTATTGGAATAGAACAAATTTTAGTACATTCCACCTTTTCTAGTTAGAATGGTTTTTACGTAGTTGCCGATTAAATATTTTGTTGGATATAATGTACTGATTACACTGCTCTCCTCGACAATCGGCCCTAACACAAATTTTTGCAAATTCTTATGTAAATTGCCCTGCTGAATTCGAATATGACGCCCATTTTGCCCTACACCCACCTTTTTTTTGGAACATCCCCCTTATTTTTATACTTTTCGGTAATTTTATGGCTATAAATTTGATTTGTATGGGGAGAGAAGTTTATTTTAACTGTGAAATATCTCCTGAGGGACTACAGAGCTGAATAATTCTGAAACATGAACATTTGCATCAAGTGGAAAATTTAGGAATTGGGGGCGGGGATTTACCATTGAAATTATCTATTCCATTTTTTATATTTTATTAATCAATTATTGCTATTATTTATTATACATTATATTTTATTGTTTTTAAGTGTTAAACTAATTCTTTTCCATTCTCCAAATCAAATTCATGTCCATAAAATTACCGAACAGTGATAAAAAGTGAGGGAGGGTGTACACACAACATGCCGAGAAAATGGTGTGTGATTATGCAAAAGTGGGGCCATATTCGGATTCAGGAGTTCACTCTAGATAAAATACAGCAATAATTGTATCGGGGATCGAGAAAATGTTTGTAAAGCTAAAAATACATTGTCAAGCGTTTCTACTTCTATATCTTTAAAAACGACTTCAATAACATGAATTAAGTTTTCAATATTCTTGGTGGGCATCTGATGTTGCAATGACATTTTTGCTTTAAAAACCCGAGATCAAGTACCTTTAAATCTGAACTATTTGGAGGTTGATGTTGTAGTTGAAAATTCCATCCATCTTTTAAACATTCTTTTGTGATACTGGGATCATCCGCTGCCAAATGAGACTTGGCATTGTCCTCTTGTATGTATACAGGACTCGATTTTTGACTATTTGGTAATTTTTCACGTATAGCCGGTAAAACCTTTTTCTATAATCACTTTTATGGTTCTTCTTTGTTAGCAATTTCTACAACTTTTGTCACAGCCGTTCCTTTTGCACGATTTTTTGAGTTTCTTTTTGCAATTTTTGAATATACAAAAGGCCGTATTCCAATTTTTCCATCAAGCACTTCATTTCCATTCGAGTCCCATCTTAGTCTTGCCACCGCTGCCATAAACATTACTTTTGTAATAACATACTTGCCAACATCCTAATTAGTATTCCGTAGTACCGTTAGCCACGCCTTTTATTTCACACCAATATTTTTTTAGAATATTATTCTTTGTATTCAATTGCATACTTGCCAACCATCTCATTAAGAAGCATGCAAATTTTTAATACCCTCTTTTTTTTTCACACCAATAATTTTTTAGAGTAATTTTAGTCTTATTTAAACTTAACAACATTTGGAAAGAGTAATTCTAAAAATATAATGGTGTGAGAAAAGGGGCGTTTTTTTTCAGGGAGCGTTAACGGCTGTACGGTTATTAATGAGATGGTTGGCAAGTATGTAATTGTAATTGAATTTGGAGAACATTACTCCGAAAACGTTAAAATCGACTTCAATCACATCACTTAAGTTTTCAATATTCTTTGTGAGCATCTGATGTTGCAATAACATTTTTGCTTTAAAAACCCGAGATCAAGTACCTTTAAATCTGGACTATTTGGAGGTTGACGTTGTACTTGAAAATTCCATCCATCTTTTAAACATTCTTTTGTGATACTGGGATCATCCGCTGCCAAATGAGATTTGGCATTGCCCTGTTGTATGTATACAAGACTCGATTTTTGACTTTTATTAATGTCCCCCCTCCCCTCTCCCCCCCCCCCCCAAAAAAAAAAGAAAAAGATTCCACTAGATAGATATCATATATACAGGTTTATTATAGTTAATGTTCGTCTATTCCAAAGGATCTACAGCTATTCCAAAGGACCTACAACAAAAACAAAATTTCACTAGTATGTAGTACAAATGATGCGATCTCCGAAAATCGAAGAAAAAAATTCGTTAAAATTTTGCGAATATGGAGCGCAGCGCTAATATCTAAGGCGATTTTTACAAATTTCTTTTTCAAAACAAAATAAAGAGAATTTTTTTTCACAGTTGGTAATTTTTACACACGTGTTGTATCAATTTTCATGAATCCAGATGAAACATTCAAAATTTATTTTGTTTTTTATTTAAATAAAAATCGGCAAAACTCACCTTTATAATGACGGATCGCCACCGAATCAAGAAAGTTGTAGCTATTTTTCTTTTTCTTTTCTTTCTTTCCTTTTTTTCTATCGCAGAGCACAGATGCATGTAATTATTTTGATCAATAGGTAGCCATGTAATTATTTTCATCATCATCGCTAGACGATTTTTTTTTTTTTTTTTTTTTTTTTTTTTTTTTTGTAAAAATTAAAGGAATAAGTTATTTGCATGTTAGTAATTTTTCAGATTTATTTTCTCAATTTCAGTCAATTGAGACGAAAAACACAAAATTTATTTATATTTTTACAAAACATCTGCAAAAATTCTCTTAGATATATATTGACGCAGCTGCACCTATTGGCGAAAATTTTAACAATTTATCATTATTAACATTATTTTCACGGAGCGCATCACTTGTACATAATTGCCAACATTTTGATTTATTCCGGAGCAGAACAACATCTGTAACAGCAGACACACCTGTAAAGAGAGACCCTCTTACAGTTGACTCTGTTGTAAATGGTTATTAACTTGCCACCATTGTTGCCAGATTTCGCGACTTTTTTATTCAACAGTGAAGCCTCCAATAATTTTGAGAAGCGATATTTAATGTACGTAATTGAATTTTTGGTGATTATTACATAAAAAGGCGTGCAATTTGGCAAGGCAACACTGCTTGGCACCCCCTTTTCCCAGTGCAATTCTGCTGTAAAAACTATCTTTATTTTTTACAGTGTAGTTACATAAATTATTTGTTTTTCACTAACTAACCTATTTTATAGCATAAATGCATATTTAGAAATACAAAACGTATTCCTAGAAATACTGTTTTAAATCTAGCCGTACTTTAAAAATACCTACAGAATATGAGATTTTCTCTTAATTAAAGAAAAAGGTGCAATCATTAACTCATTAGGCGCCAAAGCTCCTGTTGCGGGAACATCTTTTATTTATTTATTTTTATTATTTTTTGTTCTTAAAATATTTTAACACTATTTCTGAAATTTATACTTTATATAAATATTTACGCTATGTGGTACGTTATAATATTTTATCTGAACAATATTTTTTTTTTTTTTTACATATATATAATAAAAAATATATATGTATATATACATTTTTTTTTCATTTAAAAAAAAAAAGAAAATTTCTTCTTTTCACTGTCTTATATAATTTAGAAAAAATAAATAAATGGTCGCTTAAAGTTTTTTAAGTACAATGTATCAGTGTTGGATTTGAGGGGTGGGCTAGGGGGCTGAAGCCCCCCCCCCCCCCGAAAAAAAAAACACTGCCATTCACATTTTGTCCAGAATAACACTTTGAAAAATCTTAGCCCCCCCTCCCCCCCCCCCCAAAAAAAAAGTCAAATTCTGGATCCGCCACTGCAATCTACATTTAAAAGCAACATCCAAAAGAACAGCATATTTTAAAAACTGCATAAATAGATCTCTTTAAAGGAATGTTAGAAACTCTTTTTTCTCATGTTCCGCAAAGGGAGCTTCGGTGCCTTCCCACAAGCATTTCCTGTCTTTATCTTGCTACCGCTCTAAATAAAGTAAGTTATGCTGATTGACAGGTTGGTACTTCGCGCAATGGTAGTTTCTGGTGTTCCTAAAACTTGGTTCTGAGAACACATGTTTAAAATAGTATTTGTTTGCTTTTTCCTTTATTATCCCCAAACCAAAAAATATTTTTTAATTGTATATGTTTACATGTAGCGAAGCGTGGGACAGGTTATAACAGTTTTTGGAAAATTAAGTATATTTTGAAATGTATTTACGTTTTCCAGTTTACAATTGCTGTTTTCCATAGCATCCATATTCATCTATCATATTCATTGAAAAAAAAATTCGTTAATTTTACTAATTTTAGCACAAAAAATATTTTTTCAAAATTATTTGCCTGTTACAATTTGCCCCTGAATTTGAGGCAAATTGTAACGGATACAAAAGGAAACCTAACAATATAAACGACGATATTTCAAAATGTTTTTTGTTACCAATTATTTATTAAATTAATAAAAAAGACAATTAATAACTTAAATTATAACCTTCTTGGTATACAAACAATGAACTATATCACGGGTCGTAGTCTCCGCCTTTTTTTCAGGACACTTTCAAGAGTGAGAAATTTTCGTCTCTTTTGCCACCACTTTTTCCTTAAAAAACATTTTATTCCACTTTAAAAATAGTTTAGTGTGATTAAGTAGTATAGAAATTATTGCATAAAATTAGTGATAGTAAAAAAAGCATAAATTTCTGATTTCTCAAAATGTCCTGAAAAAGAAGGCGGAGACTACGAAGCCTGATCAAATAGATTATTGTAAGTTAAAGAGAAAATTAAACATAAAATCAGCATAGAAGTCAATCCTAGTCAAAATTTAAATTAATTAAAGCAAATGATATTTTAATACCTCTCATGCCTTTAATGTGTGCACACATTTTGCAAATTAACCATTATACCCTGTCTTCTGCCACAGAGTGCGTTTAGCGGAGCTCGAATTCTCTGCCCTTTTTTTTTCATGACACTGTCATAAATGAGAAATTTCTGCTTTTTTTTTTTTTTTTTCTACCATTATTTTTATGCAATATTCTCTAATTGGTGATTAAATCGTGATTATAATTCGGGATTAAATAATCACGACACTCTAATATAAAAACACAGAAAATATTTCATTTTAGAGAGATTCCTGAAAATGGGCGGAGACTTCGAGCTCTGGCTGTAGGCATCTCCACAAAGACATTCCTCTAATATGTTACAACTTGCCCCAAAGTTTTGTTTCAACTTACCCATCCTTGGTTTTGGATATTTTGTTTATTTATAAAAATATATAACGATTTGTACAAAAAATCAAACATGCATTTTATAGCTCAACACTTAGACTAAATAAATAGCTATAAACATTTCTTTAAAGTATAAATTAACGTACCTTTAATCAAAATTTACGAAATATTTTTTCCTCACTAACTAGCTAAAATAAAGCCCGTGTACAGAACCTATCATTAACCCTTTTTGTGGAACACCGATTGTGCTTACATTATAAAGCACGTTATAAGAATTATGTTTATAAAAAAAATGTTATCACAAATGTTACAAACTATTTGGTAAATCGCGTGTTACTTCTTACCCCTGTTACAACTAGCCTCACGCTCCCCTAATACTGCTTAAAAAAAAAACTTCAGACAGTTAGGTTTTCTAGTTATAGATCGTTTTAAAAATGCATGATGGATATTTAACAGTCCAAAAAGCACCGAAATATAATGAAACTTGATTCGGATGAATATTCGGATGATCGTAGCATTATATGTTTACTACCTGATCTTGGCGTTGTCATAAACGAAGGAAAAAAAATTAAATATAGATTGGTTGTAGGGCTTAAGGCCAATTAAATATGCAAAACTATAGGTGGAATGTCCTCCGTATGGGGTCTTGCTAAGTGATCCTAGCTTGTATTTACGCGGGTTTCAGAGAAAGCCACGGAAAACTCAGAACGGTTGGGTTGATGATCGCATCCTGGAATCGAATTCGACACTTCCCGTCTACCAGTTTTGAGATCATAACCGCTCGGCCGCTAGTATGCGCAATATTCAGACAGGGTCTTATGGACCTGTAAGTAGCAATATATGTCTTCACGGGGTAAATCACTTCATTACAAATGCTGAAAAAAAAATCTAGATGTACAAACTAAGTAAAAAAATAAAAATTAAACTAAAAAAAAAAAATATTGGAATGAAATGCGAAAAAAGAAATGTAGGGGAGCGTGGGGCTAGTTGTCACAGGGGTAACAAGTAACACGCAATTTACGATATAGTTTGTAACATTTGTGGTTAAATAAACATAATAGTTATTTTAACTTTTTTTTTTATTTTTTTAAACATAATAGTTTTTATAAACATAATTCTTATGACGCGCTTTATAATGTAAGCACAATCGGTGCTTCTCAAAAATGGTTAATGAGAGGTTCTGTACAAGTGCTTCATTTTAGCTAGTTGATGGGGGAAAAAATATTTCGTAAATTTTGATTAAAGGTACGTTAATTTATACTTTTAAGAAATGTTTACAGCTATTTATTTAGTCTGTGTGTTGAGCTATAAAATGCATGTTTGATTTTTTGTATAAATCGTTATATATTTTTATAAATAAACAAAATATCCAAAACCTTAACGTGGGGCAAGTTCACACAAAATTTTGGGTCAAGTTGTAACATATTAGAGGAGTGGCTTGCAGGAGATGCCTATAGCCAGAGCTCGAAGTCTCCGCCCATTTTCAGGAAACTTTCTGAAATAAAATACTTTTGTCTTCTTTATATTACTATGTTTATACAGAAATATTTTCTGTGTTTTCATATCACAGTGCCGTGATTATTTATTCCCGAATTATAATCACGATTTAATCACCAATTAGAAAATATTGCATAAAAATAGTGGTAGAAGAAAAAGAAGAAATTTCTCATTATGACAGTTCCCTGAAAAAAGGGCGGAGAATTCGAGCTCTGCTAAACACACTCTGTCGTGGCAGAAGAATGGGTATAATGCTTATTTTGCAAAATGTGTGCACATATTAAAGGCATGAGAGGGAACAAAATATCATTTGCTTGAATTGATTTCAACTCTGACTAAGATTGACTTCTATGTTGATTTTCTCTTTAATTTTCTCTTTATTTTACTAAAATCCATTTGATATAATTGATTGTTACAATACCCAGAAAGTTATAATTTAATATTAGTTATTAATTGCCTTTTTTAATAAATTAATAAATGATTGATGACAAAAAACGTTTTGAAATATTGTCGTTTTTATTGTTAGGATTCCCTTTGTATCCGTCACAATTTTCCCGAAACGCGGGGCAAATTGTAACATCCAAATAATTTTGAAAAAATATATTTGTGCTAAAATTAGCAAAATTACCGAAAGTTTTTTTTTTTTTTTTTTTTTTTTTATGAATATGATAGATGCATATGTATGCTATAGAAAAGCGCAATTATAAACAGGAAAACGCAAATACATTTCAAAATATACTTAATTTTCCAAAAACTGTTGCAACCTGCCCCGCGCTTCCCTACTGCTGCATCAAATTTGTTCTTTATATTTTCATAGAAATAAATAATACAATGTCGTGAAATAGGTGTTTCTTTTTTCCCTTCTTTATGTGAGCATTATGCTTATTACCTATACTTTTTAAGTGATAATATATATTGTTAAAATTTTAATATTTACTTAATACTGTATTATTACTTTAAGAATATGTTAAATGTATTTTTGTAATTCTATCAACAACACAAAGGATTACTTTATACACCTAGTTTTGAACAGCATATGGGTAGAGAAAAGAATTGTTGTTTCCGAAATTGACAGATATTTTTATCCCCATAAGACGCCAAAGCTCCCGTTACGGGAACATAATATATTTCCTAAATGATTATAGTTAAGGGTCCGCTTCACTCACCGCTTCCGGAAGCCGAAGCTAATGTTATTTTATGGGAAATTTTTCTTTACAAATAACTTTACAAATAACTAATACATATTTTTTAATTCTGGTTTCACATTCTGAAAATTCCCAGCTGTTAAATTGACGGAAATTTTTAAAAAAAATATTTTTTTAATTTTTTATGTTTTATTTTGAAGCTGCAAAATACGAATTTTCAATATGTAAAATTTTTTTCATTTTGCAATTTCAAAATAAAATATAAAAAATTAAAAAAATACGGTTTTAAAAAAGATCCGTCAATTTAACAATTGGGGATTTTCTGAATATGAAAACAGAATTTAAAAATATGTATTAGTTAATAAGTTATTTGTAAAGAAAATTTCCCCATATAATAACATTGGCTCAGGCTTCCGAAGACGGTAAGTGAAGATGGCCGTTACAGAGAATATTTCAACTGTTCTGCAATAGAGAAATAAAATATATGTAAGAATTATATAAGTGTACTAAGTTTTCTATGTGCTTCACATAGTGGCGTTTAAAGGGTTAAAAATATTAACAAAAAAGATACTCAAAATATTTCCCCTTTTTAAAAAATAATTATAAAAAAAAAAAAAAAAATCCACAGAGAAAGTAGCGACAAAAATTAAAAGTCGCCAAGGGGAAGCTGTAATAAAGCTGTACCGTGATCATGTTTACTTCTTTATTTATTTTTATATTTAACAACCACTAGACTGATTTATCATGCAAATACAAGGGCTGCTACGTGTAACTCCAAGATAATCGTACACTTGCAGAATGGCGGCACGAATACTTGATAAATTCAATTCAATATTTCAATACATCAAAATAAAGTATTTTAAGTGAGAAATATATGGACGGTTCATTGCAAAAGTGGTGTAAATCCCGATTTTTTAAATATGTATATTTTTGCTTAATTGTATCACATTCAGTTATATCTTTCATTATAAAAATGAGGAAACTCCAATAATTGTATTAAAATTCCAAAAATGGCATTATTTGTTATTTTCGGAGAACAAAAACTGCTAAATATTCACTATAAAAAAGAATTTTTAAGTTATTTCTATTTATTTTTGTTAAAATTTATAAATTCTTATACTCTGACTTGTATTCAAAACTAAAAATCGATAACACTTACTGAATAACAACATTTTCTCCTACACATAGATTTGCAAAAAAGCTGCTTATTTAAAAATCCATTTACATTGAGTTAATTCATTTTTACAATGAACGATCCGTGTATAACTCAAATAATAATAATAGTAATTGTCTTAAATGATTCTAATAGCGCTCATAGCATAATGTGATACTATTCTTGGCTTGAAATTGCTTATATTTTGTGGTCTACAGGATAAGAAAAATAAATACATTAAATAACATGGCAGTAAATACTATGTGTTGTATGTACAGATTGTTCTTAATATATAATTACGATCTAAATACTAAGAAAACTGCTTTGATTTTTTCGGCATTCTTCGTTTCGAAATTTTTGTCCGATAAACAAATAAACTGGCGTCCATGAGTGAGATGTTGTCACACGCAATGGGGATACGCACCTGAGATTATGAGGGGAAGGAAAGCGCTGACGAATGCAGCGCTTTCCTTTTTTTTTTTTTTTTTTTTTTTTTTTTTTGCACTGATGACGGTACGCTTTAGGCTACCGAAACAGCTGTATGCACCTCAATAATTTTTCTTTGGCGTTTCTGACGTAGTAGTTTATTCCTGTTTTAATATTTGTTATTGTTTTTTGTTCCTTTTATGTGTACCCCCTCCCTTTCTCCTTTGCAGTGAAATTGTTATTCGGCACTCTCACTCCGTTAGCTTCAACTTTTAGGTAATGGAGTATGCGTAACGCTGTCACAGGTTCCTGCCAACCATTCCATCCTAAATTTGGGGATAATTAATCTAAAAATAAAGTGTTGTGGAAGAAGTGCGTGTACTGAAAATCCGGTTTAAAATTAGGATGATAGACGGAGCTCGAAATCTCCGCCTTTTTTTAAAGGCACTTTCAGTGATGAGAAATTCCCGCCTTTTTTGCTATCACTATTTTTATGCAATTACTCTAATCCAGGGCGCGAAATTTCCGCTCACCAGCCGCAGGGATGGAACACGGGCGCAGAATTCATACCACTATCGATGTAAGAAAATTTTCTACTTCTTAAATCAACGATATTATAAGTAGAGAAATTTCTTAAACGGATTCCGGTATGAATTCTGCGCCCGTGTTCCATCCCTGCCAGCCGCCATCGGCGAGTGGAATTTTTACTGTGGCAAGTAAAAATTTGGTCTAGATATAGATAGAATTCTTACACGATACGGTGACAGAAAACATTCTTTCTAAAGATTTACATATTTGCACGCCCTGACTTACGGCAGGGCATACGGGGCAAATGCCTTGGACCCCCCTTCTGGAAGAGGCCCCCCTAAGGCGAATACAGAAATTCTGCAACCTAAAGACCTCTTATGCCACTGCAAGGGGGCCCCCCAGAATAGGCTTGCCCCGGGGCTGCAGGTAGTCTAAGTCGGGCCCTGCATACTTGCCAACCATCTAATTAATAACCGTACAATTGTTAACGCCTCTTTTCTCACATCACTTTGTTTTTAGAGTTATTCTCTCCAAATGTTGTTGCGATTAAATAAGACTAAAATTACTCTAAAAAGTAATTGGTGGGGGGGGGAAAGCGGGTACTAAAAATTGTACGGTTCATAATGAGATGGTTGGCAAGTATGGATTTAAATATGCCAAAATCTTTCTATCTTTTAATTTCATATTTAACCTCTTCTTTTTAGATTTTAGGAGGGCAGAGTTTGTGTGTGCGCTGCCCGAGATCGTCCCAGCCTGCGAAAGGAAAAATGCTTCGTGCATGCATAAAATATTTATTTTTTCGGCAGTTTCGTTTCTTCCTCTGTTATTTCTCCAAGCAGAGTGAGAATAGACGAGCAGAGATTTCTTTGCTCGTCGCTCATTATCCGAGAGAATAGACATGCGAAAGTTTTCTTATGCGATATTGTCACATGAAAATGAGCCCGAGCGCTTTCAAACATATGTCTATATTTATTTTGTTGAAAAATGATTAAAAAACAGTTAATATTTTCCAGTTTTTTAATAAAACGCTAATAATTTGCATTTTTAATGATTTGAAAGTAACTATTGAAAAAGTTTTTCTGAAATGGCTATTTCAAATGACAACAATGAACAAATTATACACATCCACATTCCGTCTTTTGACAAAAATAAAATGGACGAAAAAGACATTTGTGATCTAAAAAGTTAAGTAAATAAATAGATAAATAAAGAAGCTTAATCTTTCGTAATAAAAATATTTTCACGGGGTGTTGTTTGACAAAGATTTTTTTTTTTTTTTTCTTTAATGACTCTTTGCATTTATGCTATTAGATATTTTAATCTTTTTCAAATCTCAAATACGATATATTGTTTTTAATTATAGATGATTATGAAACATGACGATATACGACACACTTTTAATATATATAATTTTTACATATTTCTAAAAGTCTTTCAAATAGTTAAGAATAATAAAAAACTTAAAACGTGTTTAAAAGAATAAAAAGTGACAACCCTATTTTGTGGCGAGTAAACTTTTTTTCGGCGGGTGTAGTCTGAATTGAAATTTCGAACCCTTCTCTAATGCATTTAATCACAATACTTTAATATAAAACACAGGAAATATTTCTGTATAAAAGAATGGTGGCAAAAAAGCCAAAAATTTTTCATTTCTGAATGTGTCCTGGAAAAAGCGCGGCGATTTTCAGATCTAATGTAGCAGATATACTATGTATATTCTTTATTGTTTTTATATATCTATTATTAACATTTTCAATTTTTTATAAGCTTAAAAGAAAATTTTAAATATAAAACGAATTGAAAAAAAAAATGGTCAAATAAATATTAAAAAAAAAAAAAAAAAAAAAAAAAAAAAAAAGCGGGAGAAAAAGAGAGAGCCCCGGAATTTACACCTCCAGGAGCTTAAACTGTAGGCGGAACAACATAAGTTTTAGATATTACTGAAATACAGATGATTTTTCTCTAGATCTTTTCCCTACATAGTGCACTTTCGTGGTCCAATATGCTGTTATTTTGATAGTACACTTCATTTCTAAGAAATCTTGTTCTAAAATTAATTTTTCATCACCTGACTTTTCCTTTTTACTCAAAAAAATTACAATAAATAAAGTTTTTAAAATTTAAGATATTAACACCAGAATCTCTGTGCAGACCTTAGTTTTAAAATATTTCCAGTACTCCGAAAGACATCTATTTGTCTATTTCTATTCAAATAACATGGTTTTAGTATTTTAGAATCATGTGAAAATAAATAATAAAGAAAAAGCCCAGCGAGCGACACGATGATTCTTGAAAAAGCTGTACGTTTTGCAACTTTGTCATTCGAAATATACCTTTAAATTTTAAATACTCTTGTTACACACCACATTTCCCCCCTGATTTTTTAACCAGTATTTTTCTTTCGAGTTTATAAACATTTTCGAGACCGCTAACGTAGATTTACATCATTTGAAAATCTGTAACTCAACTAGTGGGCGTTTCATTTGCAATTTGTATGTTATTTGTTTCTTGAAAATATACAAAATATTCATATTTGTTCAATCAATATACTATGGACACAAATACTTTGATTTGTGAGAGAATGATTATAAAGTATATTCCTTTAGGTAATACCAATATGAATGTAGAAAATTTTGCTCTGAGAAATTGTTACCTTGGAGAATAACGCCCATGGGCGGGACTTGTCAGAAAGATAAAAACATGCGGTCGCGAAATTGTTAAGTATGTATAATAAGATTTCACGAATAATTAAGTAAAATATTATAATATATAAATATATTGGTGCAGGTATCAGGGGAAAAAGGCGGGTCTGTAACCATTCTGTAAATGTAACGAATTCCTATTCACGTCGCGAATAATCAGAGCCTGGCTATCGCACGGGCACCTGGGACTAGTGCCTTGCGATAAAATTTAAATAGCATTAGCTTACAAACTGTACAGTAAACGAATGCGAAAATGTCATGACAACATTAAAACAGAAAATTCGTTTTAAAAAGTCCTATGAAAGTTAATAAATATTAATTATATTAATTAAGAAAAAGAAAAAAAAGTATTGTTCATTGCGTATTGCTCTTTCAAACAATAATTCTCGTCTTACCGTGTTTCCTAAATCATGACATTTAAATTGAGGTGCGCGAATACTAGAATATTCGAGTTTAAAAAAAAAAAAAAAAAAAAAAAAAAAAAAAAGACAACAGAGTTAAAATAGAATTTTAGCAGTGAGAAACTAGGAAAAGTTATGTAATATTTAAGAACAAAGACTTGACAATATAGGATCGGGTTTATTCCTTTTTGCAACGGAAGCCACGCCTTTACACAGTTTTCTTAAACTTTAGATTATAAAACAAAATTATTTTACATACTTCCAATTAAATCATTCAAATTTTGTCTTCAGCATTCGATGTAGTAAATGCCATTAATATTTATGCATATCAGCGTCACATATAGAGCCAAATACGAATATGCAAACTAGTTTTTTTTAATACTGTTTCCGCGATGTAGAGGCGGGGCCTCATTTCTTTTGGCTTTCTTTCACAAACTCTCGCCTGTTTTGCGATAATTTTGTTAAAAAAAAAGAGCCAATTTGTATAATAAACATCGAAATGTTGCTCAGAAAACAATTAGAATAACATAAAGGTAATTTAAAATAGATTTCGTCAAAATATATACAGATATTTACACACAGAGGGTACAAATTATAAGTGACGACTCCCTAATAGCAGAAAAAAATGAAATATCACTGTAACTCAAAAAATAAGGTTACGAACGAGCTGTAAATTTGGAAACCCATGTTTTTGATGATGCCCGTTCTATTCATGAAAAAAATTATGATAGGTTATAATTCATAATTTTTTCAAATTTGAATTTAATATTAATTTTCATAATTCGTCTGCTGTAAAGTATAATTTTAAACTGTGATTTTTGACAATGGTGGGAGATTTTGCTTATAATAAAACAAGCAGATATGCATCTAAGGTACGGTGCTGCTAATGGGAAAAGTAGAACAGCGCTACGATCAGGAAAGATTTCTGAACAGGCGCATGCCGAATCACAAAATGTTTGAACGGTTGTATCGGAACCTTTATGAAAATGGTACCGTGTTTCACTTACTTTTAATTTTAGCCGTCTTTTACTTGAATTTGAATATCGTATTTTTTTACTTGTAAACTTAAGTATTTTTTTTTTTTTTTTTTTTTTTTTTTTTATATATAATAAGAAGTTTATTGTTTAAAAAGAAAACAGTTTTCAACTAAGGAACATCTTGAAACCTGGAAAGTGTGAACAATTTCTCTAAACCCTTACACCAACACGAATACCATATTCAGTACAAACTTAATTACACTTATGGCTTCTAAGTCTTGTATATTACGCACTTAAGGGAAATTTTATTCCAAAAAGGGAAAATGTTTAGCAAAATGAGGGAAATTTTAAAGTTTCTATCTGCCAGCACTGGTTACGAGAAAGCAAAACAAAAGTAAACGATGTTCCTCAAAAGAACTGCAGATTTGCGATATTTTCATTTAAATTCAAAGTATACCACTAAATTTTAAATCATGGTGGTTACAAACCACACTTTATCCCTCATTTTTTCCACTAGTATTTTTCTTTCGGAATTTTTAATAGTAAGTTTTCACAATTAATTAATTGATATAATATATAAATATTCTGGTTCAAGTATCAGGCGGAAAAGGTCATATGTAACCATCCTGTAAATGTAACGGTTGCCTAATCACGTCAAAGATTAATCGCCTATTAAGTATATGAAATATGACTTATAACAAAACTGCAAAAAAAAAAAAAAAAAAAGATAACCACTAAAATATTTAATGGCTATTCCGAAGGAACCAATCTAGCTGAAAAGGGTAAATTTGCTCATTCCATTTGGTTACTACGAAACACATCGATTGAACAGTGCAAGAGATATTTAGCTGTTTGTTTCGCATTCGTTTTCATTTTCTCAAAAAATAAAACACCACCCATCATTTACTGAAACTTATCTTACCTACTCCCCTTAGTACAGTAATTTTCGGTGTATAATCCGCAAGTCAGTTTTGCACTAGCAATTTTATTTGACAAAGAAAGTTATATTTCTGCATGCTGTTTCTTAAAAAAAAAAAAAAAAAAAAAAAAAAACAGATTATTCTGTTAAATAAAATTTTTGGTGAGAAATGACAATGACATATTGCAATAATTTACTTTTGATCATATGCATAGCTGCCAATATTTTAATTTACTTCGGAGCATTTTTAGCTCCATCTTTTTTTCACATCACTTTATTCAATTCCTACTATTAGTTCACACTCTCCCTATATATATCTTGTACAAATCTTGCAATCGATTTTTAACTAACTTCCCGACTAGCTAGAAATTTGAAACATTCAGGTTTGCTCTGAACACGGTGACAACACAATACTACGAAGTCTGATTTTCGAATTTTTTATTAGTTTTCTTATAATTAATTAAAATATGAAAATATTAACATCCTAATAGCTTTAAAAGAGCCATTAAAATATTAGACATATTAACTATAATTTAATTATTGCCAAAACAAATTTACTAGTTCATTTTCTTTCGACATAAAAATAAATACATTTAGTTAAACGTGGACATTAAAAAATTATAAAACGTTAAATTATACATCTCACAAAAATTGACGTCATTATCAATTGAAAAAATTAAAAAAATTATGCACATTGATAAGAGTCTATGATTTATTAGAAAATTTAAAACACGGTATATAAAAAGTTTTTTTTAATCTTATAATTATTTTTATTTCATTTTGCATGCAATGGACCATATTCCTCCTTTGGGTTCGAGACTATAAAAAATCAGCTGTTTTCGGAAAACAATTCTCAACTCTACCATAGCAAAGCATTGTGGCTTACAAATTTTTAACTTGCAATATTATATATAAGAGTTACAGATTATATGAAATTGAAGTAAGAGTGACATAGTGCAGGGATGGAACACGGGCGCAGAATTCATACCGGAATGTGTTTAAGAAATTTCTCTGCCTATAATATCATCGATTTAAGAGGTAGAAAATTTTCTTACATTGATAGTGGTATGAATTCTGCGCCCGTGTTCCATCCCTGCATAGTGATACCTTTGTTTTAGTGATGGGTAAGACAGGAAAAAATTTTGTCATGACATTGAGGCACTTCAAAATATTTTGAAGTGGGACAATGTCATGCTTCAAATGACATGAGGTATTGCAAGAGAGAGAGCAAGGTGAATGAATGAGGTGAAATATTTTGTCATCTGTTGTAGTGAGTTCTGAGGTGTGAGGTAGGTTGTTTGTCATGTTCCACGTGAATTGAAAGAGTTGTTTTGTCATGAAAATTAATTAGTGTGAAGAGGTGAGAGGTTCAAAAAAGTGAATGAAGATGCACGAATGAAATGAAGTACTATGTCATATGTTGTAGTGAGTTGTGATGTAGGTTGTTTGTCATGTCCTACCTGAACTGAAAGAGTGATTTTGTCATGAAGATTAGTGTTAAAAGTTGAGGTCTACATTCGGTAACTACAACTACAAAAGTGTGAACGAAGATGTATGAATGAAATGAAGTAGTATTTTGTCATATGTTGTAGTCAGTTGTGAGATAGGTAGTTTTTCATGACACGAGTGATTTGAAGGAATTGTTTTGTCGTGAAGTTTAGTGTTAAGAGATGAGGGGCTTGCATATGGTACCTACAATTCCAAAAGAGTGAAGGAAGACGTATGTATGAAATGAAGGACTGTGTCATCTGTTATGTCTTGTTATCAGTTAGGTAGTTTTTCATGTCACAAGCACAAGTGAATTGAATTGAATGAATTGACTTGTCATGAAGATTACTGTTAAAATGATTGGAAAAAAAGTTAAGGAGTCACTGAGAAATTTTATTTTATTTCCTTAAAAGAAGTAATAGTCACAAAAATTTAAATGCTTTTAAGAAATAAAGCTGACTTTTCGAAAATATTAAGATTGTTAAAGAAATATTTTGTTTTAACAAGAAGGTGTTAAAATGATTGTTTTAAGTAATTTCTCAGGCACTTCACTCTTCACTTGCTTATAAAAACTCACGAATGTTTTCGGAAGAAAGTATTGGATTCGTAAAAATTTAATTTCCTACTTATGGTTTTTGATGGATTTACATGTTTTGTGGGTTCCAGAACAAGATTCTTATTTATTCAATAGTAGAAAATATTGAATTAGTAAAAATTTCCGACTTCTGGTTTTCGACAGATTTTCACGTTTTGAGAAGTCTAGAATACAATTTTACATTTTTTTGCGAATGTCTGTCCGTCTGTCTGTCTGTGTGTGCGTGTGAGAGACAAAAATTTTGTGGCAAATGTATCTCCTGGACTACTGTTCAGAATTGTTTATAAATTTATATGTAGGTGCACCTTGGCCTAAATTAGGGCGTATCGACTTTTGGTGCCAAACGCTCAACAGGTGGCGCTGCTGTACAGCGATTTCCACAATTTAATGGGAGGCTATATCTCAGGTAAAGCTAAAGCACTTCCACCAATTACATTCAATAGAAAATAACGCTTTTGCTTAATTATTGGTAGATCATATGTATGTATGATCATATATATTGTATGTCATATATAAATTATGTACACACCACACTGTGCACGCAAGTATATTCCTACATTAATCGGATACCGGACACTTTTGCGATTTGCGAATCGTAAGATGCAATAAACACGAAAATCCAAATCGGAGTCTACAGATGACTCTCATATTGAATTAAAAATATTTAGGGATAACTTTTGAGTGAAAATTCTATAATTGCTTAATATAAATGGGGGGGGGAGTGTGGAGCTGGATGGGAAATGAAAAAGAAAATAATGGTTTTTATGTAACCATGTAATTAATATTAATGAAACTGTGATAGAAATATAGATTATTAATTTTTTCAGCGAGGGCTAAGTATAACAGAGTAGTTTCTTTTTTTTTTTTCTGAGGGAGGGGGGGGGGGCGGATACAAGAATTATTATTATTTTTTTTTTTTTTTTATTGTTACCTGTTATTGATTGCAGTGAAAATTTTTATGAATTTCTTCTCAAGAAAATTTTTATTAAGTGTTATATATATCTAATAAGTAAAAAAAGGGGGGGGGGTCTACGTGAGCAGAAAATAATAGTACTTTTTTTGTGAGTCCATGTCTGATTTTAAACAAAATTTGTGTATCACTGATTATTTATGAATATTTTTAGTGAGTGTTACTAATAATAGGGTGGGGGAAGGGGCTTAGAGGGCAGAGAAAAAGAAAACGAATGTTTTTATAACACACGGTATAAGATTGTACTGAATTTGAGTCATTTACTCATTGTTAAGAAAAATTTCATTGAGTATGGCATGCAACATTGGAGGGGAGGTGGGGGGGGGGACCAGTTCTCCAAAGAAAAGGAACATTGTGGTTTTTATACAACCAATGTTATTGAAACAATAAGCTAATAAAACTTATAGTTTATAAAGGTTTTCAATTAGGGTAACTTGTAAAAGGGGGGTTACTGTTGGGGGGGGGCGAAAGAAAAGAAATTGGCGATATTTAAATCTACCTGTTCCGGATTGTAATAAAAATTTATAAATTTTTATGAGTCGTTTAATGTTTAAAAACATTTTTACAGGAAAGGGGGGGGGGCGAGCAGAAAATTATAATGGTTTTAATGAGTCTGTGGCTGAATTTAATGAAAAAAAAAAAAAAAAAAAAAAAATCATTCATTATTCATGAAGATTATCTGTAAATGTTACGTATAATGGAGGGGGGGGGGGCAGTTAGGGAGCGGAAAAAAAAGAAAATGAATATTTTTATATCATCCAGTTAAAGATTGTAAAAAGAAAAAGAGAAAAAGTGCCATGTATTTATTTAAGAAAAACATCAGTTAGCGACGCAAGTAGCTACTGAGGGAGGAGGGTGTCGTTGGATAAAGAAAAGCGAAATTATGGTTTGTATGTAACCAATTTTATCGAAACAATAAATTATTATAAATTATAGTTTATTATTATATATAGTTTATTATTTAAATTATAGCTTTTCAATGAGAAAAGAAAAATTATAAAAAGAAACAAAATGTTTAAAAGAATGCGCTTTTTTTTTTGGGGGGGGGGGGGCAGAGGAAAAGAAATTGACTATATTTAGATCACCCTGTTCCGGATTGTAATGAAAATTTATAAATTTTATTAAGTGTTACTGAATGTTTAAGAAATTTTTCATTGGAGGGGGGGGGGGGGAGGAGATAAGTGAGCAGAAAATAATAATGTTTTTATATGAGTCTGTGAACGATTTACATGAAACTTTGAATAAATACCATTCATTATTTATGAAGATTTTCAGTGAGTGTTACGTATAAGGGGGAGATATTAGGGGGCAGAGAAAAAGAAAATGAATTTTTTTTTTAGTACTCAGTTAAAAAAAAAAAAAATGCTCATGTATTGTTTCAGAAAAAAAAAAAAAAAAAAAAAAATGGTTAGTAGCTATTGGGGGTAGAGGGGTGGTTCGTAGGGTAAAGCAAAATAAAACTACGGTTTATATGCAACCAATTTTATTGAACCAATAAATTAATAAAAATAGTTTATAAAGGTTTCCAATGATGGTTGCATGTAAAAGAAAACTGTTGAGGGGAGAAAGGCAGAGGAACAGAAATTCACTATGTTTTAATCACCCTGTTCCGGATTGTAATGAAAATTTATAACTATCTATAAGTGTCATTTAATGTTTAAACATTATTTCACAGGAAGGGGGAAAGGAGCAATGCGAGCAGAAAATAATATAGATTTTTTTTATGATTCTGTGGTTGATTTTAATGAAAATTTGAATAAAATATCATTCATTATTTATCAAGGTTTTCTGTGAGTAATACGTATAAGGACGGGGGGGGAGGGGGAAGTTAGGGGGCAGAGAAAAAGAAAATGAATGTTTTTATATCACCCCGTTCAGGATTGTAGTAAAACTAGTCCCACTGACTCATTAGAAAACATTTTATTGAGTATTGCATGTAACTGTTAGGGTGTGTGTGGGGGGGGGGGGAGTACCAGGTAGGCAAACACAAAAAGAACAATGGTTTTTATGGAACCAGTTTTATTGTAACGATAAATTTAACTTATAGTTTATGAAGTTTTTTAGTAAGAGTTAGCTATAACAAAGCAGGCTGGTGGAGGGAGCAGAGGAAAAGAAATTGACTATTTTTTAATCACCCTTTGGCGATCTGTAATGAGAGATTTTATAAATGTCATTTACCGTTTGAGAAATGTTTCCTAAGTGTTATATATATATATACCTCGTAAGGATATATACATACCTTGTATTACATATATATAACACTTAGTAAAAATTTTCTTGAGAAGACATTCATAAAAATTTTCATTACAATCAGTAACAGATAGCAAAAAAAATTATGTTTCTTGTATCTGCCCCCCCCCCCCCCTCCCACAGAAAAAAAAAAAAAAAACTACTCTGTTACATTTGACCCTCGCTGAAAAAATTAATAATCTATATTTCTATCACAGTTTCATTAATATTAATTACATGGTTACATAAAAACCATTATTTTCTTTTTCATTTCCCATCCAGCTCCACCCCCCCCCACCCCCCACTCCTAGTTATATTAAGCAATTACTGAATTTTCACTCAAAAGTTATCCCTAAATATTTTTAATTCAATATGAGAGTCATCTGTAGACTCCGATTTGGATTTTCGTGTTTATTGCATCTTACGATTCGCAAATCGCAAAAGTGCCCTTTTTTCCGGGTGCCCATTTTTCCGGTGCCCTTTTTTCCGGGATCCACATTAATCGCACACAGCACAACCTGAAATGCATTTGTAACAATTTCCTAACGTAGTCCCACTATATTCTAAATGTTTTGGGTAGCCCTGTGAACAACTAATGAAAATTTTTATAGCTGATTCCGCACAAAACATGCTTTCATGCATATAACAAATGTAAATGCAGAGATGTTAAACTGTATACTCATCAAAAATTTCGTCCATAGTCCTAATGTATTAGAATTTGTTTTGGATGTCTCTGTATGTGAACTATTTACTTAATCTCAATGACAAGTTTAATGCCCCTATATGATACAGATTTAAGATAGCGAGTTTCGAATTCCTGCTACTATTTGCTCTTGAGATATGCTGATAACAGACACACACACACTCCAACCGGTTAAAACATGATTTTTGTATTCAGCGGATCTCAAAACATCTAAATATAACAAAACTTACTTCCGAAAATTTTACCTAAGAACAGTACTTTCTTTGCAAAATTTTACCTAAAAACAGTACTTTCTTTGCCATATATATGGGTGAGAGAAAGTAAAATTTTGAACTAGAAAATAATTTCTCTATAGTGATATAATTACATTGTATATACAAAAGTGGTCTAAAAACTCTAAATTGAAGTGCAGAAGCAATATAGTTAACCTTATGATGACACATTGAAATTTCTAATTGCCAGCATTATTACTATTTGTTTACTGAATTAACTTAAGAAACGTAATTTTCAGTGCTTCGAATTGGAATCCTTTTAATGTCATAAATATAAAAATAACACATATAGATGAAATTTATGAATAATTTGAAATGATAAAAGCTTTTATAATTTTGAACATAAGCCTTAAGAAAAAAAAAAAAAAAAAAAGAAGAAGAAGAAGAAGAAAGAGCGAGAGAGAGAGGAAGAAGAAGAAAAGGACATTTAAAGAACATTTAAAAGATAAATACAATTTTAAAATTTTAGACCACTTTTATAATTCACAAATTTGAAGCATTTAATATGGGTCCACAGGAAATTTCACTTGAATAAATAATGTCTGTAAGTTAATTATAAATTATCAGGGGTCGATCCAGGCAAAATTTGGGTCCCTTTTGCGGCCCCTTCACAAAATTCCACATGGTAAAAAGGGACCCTTCACAAAATTCAAATTCATAAAAAGGGACCCTTCACAAAATTCAAATTCATAAAAAGGGACCCTTCACAAAATTCAAATTCATAAAAGGGACCCTTCACAAAATTCAAATTCATAAAAAGGGACCTTCACAAAATTCAAATCCATAAAAAGGGACCCTTCACAAAATTCAAATTTTATAAAATGAGTCCCTTCACAAGATTTTGTTTTATAAAAATGATCCTTTTATTATGTTTTCATATTTTCAGTATTAATTTTAATTAATGGCTTAATTTGGCTCAACGAAACTCTATTAACTTGATACTAAACATTACATAAAGTGATTGTAAAAACTGAAGATTTTACACAATATTTTACTTTTTCACAAAAATATTTTATATTTCACAAAAATAAATAAAAATTTCACAAAAATATTTTGTTTTTCACAAAAAAGGGACCCAAAAATTAAAACCTGGATCGACCCCTGATTATGTATGAATAAAGGAGGAGGTTCAGGTACAACAAAGATTATACATGTCAATTTATTACGGATTATCCATTCTTTATATCATTACTTTTTAGTAGTACTCTTTTGTGATATTTATATGGAATTAAATAAGATGAAGATTATTATTTGTAAATAATGGTATGAAAATTATTTATGTTCTATATTAAATTGGCAGGTATAACTAATATCTATCATCTTAATCGCGTGCACCATGAAAAACTGACAATCAATTTAAAAAATTTTTAATGATTTGTGAACTATCTTTAGTTTTTTTTAAAAAAAAAAAACACCGACTTAAATATTTAGAAGATGAAGCTAGGTTTGTGTATTATTTTATCATAACTAAATTTAAAGACCTTTCAACGTACATAAATAAATAAATAAATAACATCTTTTAAGTGTTCTTGTCCCAATTAAGAACACAACCGACTTTTAATTATTTTCATAACTAAAAATTTTTTTTCACAAGGCACTTGCGTACATGAAAGGATATTTATACATATTTGTAAGCTATATATAAGGGGATATACATTGTCCCATAAGAATTAAGTTCGTGCAGCAACTCTAGAGCACAGCTCATACATGTTGCACATTTTCTTTTAGCTTTGTTCTTCAAATATGCTTATTACATACACAGACACCCACAAAACAACCATTATAAATCTGATTTTCGAATTTAGAAGACCTTAAAACGTTCAAATATATTAAAAATACAGTTTCAAAAATTCGATCAAAAAAACAACACTTTCTCTGCCATACATGGGTAAGAGGAAAAAAAGAAAAAAAAGGTATTACAATATTTTCAAACTTAAAGATATTTTCCCTTAAGTAAAAGGGGCCCCCGAGCGGTTCTGCGCTCAAAGCTGATAGACGTGAGGTGCTGGGCTCAAAGCCTGGTCGTGCTCTTCGGCCTAGCGTTCGGACCTCCGTGGTTTTCTTCGGAACTTGCGTAAATACGGGCTAGGATCCCTTAGAAAAACCCCAAGGGCACTCCCCCTCGGGCCTGGGTCCCTGGTGCGGTCAATTGACCTTTAATCCCTACAACCCAACCCAACCCTACCCATTAGAAAAAGAGGGTGTATTAATAAACATTTCGCTGTTTACGTCCTGCTGTTAACTAGAATAGGCCTGTCCTTTACACATAGCATTCAGGGTACATGTACCACTGTTGTAATGTAAAGATTATTTTTAATTACTTGAAAAAAAAAAAAAATCTTTCGAAGAATTGAGAGAATGAAACGTTCTCATAAAAGTATCTTTAATGCATTCTTCAATGCAGAAATTTTCACGTATTTATGGCAAATCACTAGTCGGGAAAAATTGAGAGCTCAGAGATTTCAAATGCAAAGCACCGGAAATTAAAACTGCTATGTTCAACTAGGTGCAAATTCGTGATCTATGCAATCATGTTAAAACTAGTGTATGATAAAAATTATATTAAAAGTGATTATTGTAAATAGAAACAAAACTTCAGTGCACAACGTAATAAAATTTCTTTCGTATTACATTTACTGTTAAAAAAATCCACTATTTTAAATATTCACAGCGTTAAAAAAAAAAAAAAAAAGTAAAATAAGGAAGCAAATATATATTGAGAGGTAAATAATTTTCGCATATAACGTTTTAAATGTTAAATATTAATTTTTATGCCTTTCTTCTTCACGAATTAAACTTATGGCTAAACATAATTGCTATGAAAGAAACTAATGTCCTCCAGTGTCTTGCATTCAAAAGATTATGTTCAGAAAAAAGCAAATTTTCATTATTATTATTTACATAGAAGAGAAACATTTTGCGGGTAAACACGTCACCTCCTCCCGCCCCCGCGAGCAGTAAGATCTTTCAATATCTATTAGAAGTTCTTTGGTATAATGCCAACCCAAGGTGTCGTTAATAGTTTTCTCTGCCTTTATTTTATTCTCCCCTGTCCCTAAGGCATTCTTTTCTATTACAGGTCACACCACGACCACCCACAGACAGGTGACGACCTTGAATTACAAACACAACTACAAATTCCGCTTCTTGCAGGATCCGAACTTACAACATATCCCTCACACATTAACCTCCCAGTGTCACAATGCAATCAATGCATTACAAACATAACACTTCATTCAGTCATGTCATTCCATTCAGGCTTTCACTGCTTTGTGTTTTTATTCTGAGTATCTGAATCTCACCCCATTGAATGAATGGGACAAAATTTTTGAAGTACTTCAAATCCAGTTCAGATAGATTGAAGTTCTGTATGAGTGAATGAAGATGACAAAACGTTTGAAGCGTTGAATGTGTGTCTTTGAACGGGACAAAAATTTTGAGGTATTGAATGAGGCGATGAATGAATGAGGAAAAACATTTGAAGCACTGAGTGAGTGGTTGAATGGGACATGACTTTTGAAGTAATACAAAAAATAATTATGAGGTATCATGACAAACCGCTGTGATGAGGTGTGACAATGTCATGCCTCATGTATGAGTTACCCATCACTACTTTGTTTTGTTTTAAATCCAGTTTTAGTACTATACTTTAATATTAATCAACATATGTATTATTAAAAGTTTCCATGTGAACTGTGGCGATGTTAACAAATTTAAATGGATGTTCCATTTAATAAATTCCTTTATTAAAGTGATGGAAATTCTAATTATTTAAGCTTTGTTGTCTATATATATATGTGTGTGTGTATAAAATGTTCTTATTAATATTTTATTCATTATATATATATATATATGTGTGTATACATAAAATATTCTGCAATTTTACGATATGGAATAGTCTTAACTTTATCATTCGATTAGGTTGTTTACATTTCTCTTTTGTTCTTGTTTGAACAGATATCTGATTATTAAGTTTCACTGGAGAAATATTTAGGAAAATGTTATGCGTAACAATAAAATGACATCTTGAATCTAATTTGTTTACAAAATATCGGTCACGTGTTCGGCGATTTTACCCACTGTGACGTCACAGGAATATTGTCCATTCAAAGTTATATATATATATATATATATATATATATATATATATATATATATATACATATATATAAAAAAATTCGATAGCGTTTGTAAGTAGGAATTGACTTTAAAAAATTTTCTTTTATTTTTCTTGTTTTAAGATTATTTTTCTCCCATTGACAAAATAAAAAAAATTTACTCTTTAAAAAAAGTGGTACGGAATAAAGGTGGAACTAAACATTTTCCGCAGTAAAATAAAATAATGGCCGCTATGCATATATGTACGCATTAATTTACCGTTTATTTATCACAGGGATAATAATTGCATATTTATATGTATCACAGTATTATGATATCAATTTATCTGTAATTTGATCAAATATTATTAAAGCAAAAATAATAATAAAATTGAGCAAAGAGACATGCATTCTATACTTCGGATTAAAGTATGTATGCAGGAAGAAGCTCACACTCCCGTTTTGTTTCCATTTAATACAGATATTTTATTATACTGTCAATATATTAATTTATTCTGGAGTGTTATCAGTCCTGTTTTTCTTGGTGATCAATTTATTTATAGGAAAATTTTCTCCAATATCAAATCGTTTCTTCAATAACAAATAAGAAAATAAGAATTCTAAAAATAAGCGATATAAAATAAAGGCAGGGCTATAAATATTCTGAAATAAATTAAAATGTTGGCACCTATCTTTTTCAGAGAAACTCATTCCATATTAAATTACAAGATTTTTTGTATAACTTCTTCTTTTTTTCTAATTTTTAATTAGTATACAAATGAATGCATATCGTAGTTTTATGATATAGACAAACCTACAATTATTGACTTTGTATCAAATAAATTCTAAATTAATATTATTTTTATATTTGAAATTGAAATTACTGTTTTTAAACTTGATGACTAAAGTAACATTTCTTAAAAACGAGAAAACAAATTGTGTATAATAAACAAACTGCTAAACTTTTCCTACAATAGTCAATTCATATGGTTTGTCAGCGTAAGCTTATACGAAAGCTATTGGAATTGGCCAATTTTTACTAAATTTCACCTTTTCTAGCGAGAACGGTTTTAGAGTAATTGCTGATTAAATATTTTGAGGATATTTTATTTTACTTATTTATTTAATTTTATTTTATTTTTTCTCCATTCTTCCGTGCTCTTAACTTGTCACAAATATCGTAACGCAATCGATGCCGTTTTGTATGATTTTTTCTGTTTATTCCAAATACGTGGTTGATTCTTGTGTAGTATGTTTCGAAACTTCAAAAATGAGGGAAATATATTTTAAAAAAAAATCTAGCATTTTCATTCTATTTTCAGGAGCTTGAAAAAAGTTTGAGGTAAGGCAGTACTGATATACTGGTTTATGCTCCATATGGGCTCTTGTGTAACCGCTCTGAGTATGTCCATGCAGTAAACAATCACAATATGCAAACAATCAAATATTGCACATACTTATTTTTTTAATCTCTATGTTTTTTATTTTTTTAAATATTAAATTTAATAAAAACTGATTAATTTCTGCAATACCTGACATGTACATATATTTTGTCGATTTGAGGCCTAATATGGTAAATGTTAAATTTCAAATAAAAATTGCTTAAAATTAAGTATTATTCAACGATTTAATCTCTGTACTTTCTAACACTTTGAAGGAAAATTAAATTGTTTCTATGATTCTGTTCGTCTTTCTCTCCCTCTCTCTTTTTCTTTTTTTGTCTTAAATATTTTTTTAGAATATCTTAAATCAGATACACTCATACATGTCATTTTACGTGCACCAGCCAACATTAGTGTGCACGACGGTCTTTGGCCGGCTCGAGTATGGAGCCCGCAATCTTCCAATTACGAGCTCGACGCTCTACCGACTATAGTCTTTTTCCTGAAGATAGGCACTTCAAGGCCATCCACACTCCCCCTTTCCACTCTAGGTTGCTTGGTTACAAGGAATACAAAATTTCCTCTTTTTTTCTGCACATCACTTCTACCTGGTTTTGAAAAACCCTACCACGAATATTTCGCCCTAAGTGCAGTGCGATAAAAAAAGGGAGAAACTGGACAGTCCCCCATTCTCCCCTCTGATAGTGAGGGAGTATAATGACCTTCACCCGACTATTCTAAGGAAACAGAGTATAGCGTACCGTGGCCCGGAACAATGATTGTAAAAAATAAATAAAATAAATATCAATGTTGCTATTAGTACCTTTTTTTTTTCTACTTTTAGAAAAATAATTTTCTTATTGACACTATTTTATGATGTTTATACATATATCTTTGTTATAAGTTTTTTTTTTTTTTTTTTTTAATAATGAAATAATGTCTTTTCTTTAAGGGAAACAAAAAACAAAAAACAAAAAACAAAAAAGGGGGTGGGGGGAGGGAAAGAAAGAAAGAAAAAAAAAACTTATATTGAAATACTTTGAATATTTTTTTGCATGAAAAAATAGAGTCAACTTCATTGAGATTTTTCAAATTAAACTGTTAATAATAATAACAAACTACGTTGCTTTCAGACTACACAGATACTGCACATTAGAAATATAAATAGAGTATTATATACTCTCCTATATTAACTAAAAAATTCATCAGCAGGGGGTCGTAGTCTCCACCTCTTTTTCAGGACAGTTTGAGAAATGAGTCGCAAAAAGTCGCAAAATCTGACAACAAAAAAGTAATAAAACTCAAAAATAAGATAACCACTAACAGGGATGGAACACGGGCGCAGAATTCATACCGGAATCCGTATAAGAAATTTCTCTACTTATAATATCGTTGATTTAAGAAGTAGGAAATTTTCTTACATCGATAGTGGTATGAATTCTGCGCCCGTGTTCCATCCCTGCACTAAAATATTTAATCACTATTCCGAAGAAAAAAAATCCAGCTGAAAAGATAAATTTGCTCATACCATTTGCTTACAGGAGTCAGTCACTTCGATCGACCAGTGAAAGATAAATTTATGTGTTTGTTTCACATTCGTTTTCAGGGGAAGGCGAAGCCTCACTCGAGATTGGTGAGCGGAGCGAGCAGTGGACGGAGCCCCTAGTTGGAGGGGAAAACAAAAGCTCTGCAATAATTACACTGTGTGACACGATATCGGTACACATAAAACTGATAGTTATTATCGATAGCTTTTAGTCACAGTATGTCGGCAGTGTCTATCTTATGTTTGTATCACGTCTCGTTTTTGAGGAATATGCCCATTATTCAAAGAGTAAATCTGCATTTTAATAAACAAAAGGGCGAGATTATATCTTCAGAGAGCCGGAGTTTTCACACCACAACAAGAGAATAGTTACCTTGCAATAAACGTACCAAAACAATGGGACGAGCTAGAAAAATATGGGAATGTGTTCCTATTCATAGATAAGTATGGATGGAAAAACAGGCAAATATGGAATGGGTACTTATTATTATTATTTTTTTCTATTACAGTTTAATGTTATATTAGTAGTTTTAATTTTTGTATATATACTGTGAAAAAAAAAGAAAAGAAACTAAATATATCTCAACCATATTTACCATATAAAATGTTGATGAGACTGGGGTTTAATAAAATGGAGAATTACTACCGGGAAAACCCTAAAGAACGTAAAAGAAGTCTACAGTCCTTTAAAACTGTAACTTCAAAGTGGACCGGATTACAAATGTAAATGTCTGTAGTAGGCGTGTACTACAGATAAATCAAATGAAGACAACCGAAAAAAATAAGTTACAAATTTTGCACATTTTGTACACAATATTTCTTTACAACGTTTTATATAGTGTTTTAATGTTAGAACAATAAGAGTGTTTGTTATTGGTTTTTGTTTAATAACTTTAATAAAATTATGTACATAGTGCGAGTTCAATAGTTCAGTTTTTACCCGTACATAAAAAATGGCGCGTGCTAGAGAAAAATACTTATATATACTTATTCAGCGATACGTGTAAGTGGATTAACAGTCATATTGAAAAATGTACCTAAAAATTACCTCCGCCCCTGAAAGAGTTAAATATACGTACAAAATAAGAGTTATACCTTTAAATTAATTAAAAGGTGCAGTCATTAAGAATATAAACTAAATACTCAAAATATTTTCATTCTTTAAAAAAGAATTATATGAAAAAAATCCATCGACAAAATGGAAAGAAAAATTCAAAAGTCTCCAAGGAAAAGCTATAATAAAGTTGTACCGTGATCATGTGTACATATATATATATATATATATATATTTTTTTCATTTTACAACCACTAGACTAATTTATCGCTCAAATAAATGGGCTGATACGTGTAACTCCAAGACATCTATACACTTAAAGATTGGCGGGCACGAATATTTGATTAATTCAAATTAATATTTTAAAAAATCAAAAGGAAATATTAAAAATGGGAAATATATATAACTCCAATTATAATTATAATAATTATAATAATAATTGTCTCCTGTGGTTGTAATAGCAATCATAGAATAAAGTGGTACTATATTTGGTATGAAATATCTGACATTTTATGGTCTACAGGATGAACAAAATAAAATATATTAAATAATGTGGCAGTGAATATTAAGTGTAGTGTAGTATGTATAGATTGTTATTCATAGGCAAATACGACTTAAGTATTAAAAAGCTGCTTCATTTTTTTTTGATACTGTTCGTTTCGAAACTGCCATCCGATAAAAAATTAAATGGGTGTCCACAGTTAATTGTCGCAGGCAATGGGAACACGGACCTGAGATTATGAGGCTGAGGAAGACGGTACCGAAGGCATTTCAGATCCGATGCAAACTTTAGAGCAAATTAAATGTATTTTCCTTTTCCTTTTTATTTATAAAGCGATACAAAAATCATGTTTCTCTTTTTTATTCATTTAAATATAGCGACTGGTGAAGTGGGCAAAGCGTGCTAGTGTTATCATGAAATGAACACCAAAACTGCGATCATAAACTCTATAAATGTTTGTTTTGAGAAGACGTTTACAAGGAACCAACTATGAACTACTTCTCGTTTGAAGTTTCAAATTTCCCTCTGGGATAAGTTATTTTTTTCCCTCAGCTCTATTTTTTAATCACAAATGAAGCTTTCCTCAAACTGATTATTCAATGTTTATAGTTTGCAGAATTTCCAATGTTTTCTTGAAATACAGTAGGAAGGAGGAAGCATTAAGCAGAAAGTTTAATATATCAAAACTTTCTATAAAAATATTGACGGACAAAATGTTTGTTTCGACATTCCAGCCATGCTAACGAAAGGTTTCCTCTTTCTATTTGAAATTTTAATGTTTACCACCTATGAGACTCCTATCCTTCAACCCCAGTACCAGTAATTTTGAACTAAACAAAGTCCTCTTGAAAATGGTACATCATGAGTTTTACAGTTTTCGGGAATTCTGATGCGTTCCCAAAGTATAGGGGGCAGGTGTGATTTAGACAGACGCTATACATACTTGCCAACATCCTAATTAGAGTCCGTTAAGAAATTATAAGACCACTTTAATTTTGTAAATTATAAGAAAAAGAAAGATTCTAATCATAATTTAAGTACATAAAATTACATATTTCTTTATATTTTTTTTATAATTAGTTGGCAATAACTTGGTATAATGCAATAAGTGTTTAATTAAAATATATATTAGAAATAAGTGAAAAATAACCTGTTAAGAGAATATAAGACCACTTGTCAAAAAACAAAGTTGTATAAAAAATTAATATGATATTGGTCCTCCATTTTTCGTGATGACTTCAAACACTCTGTTTTTCATTGAAGTAACCAGGTGATTAAGTTCAGTTATAGAAATTTTGTACCATTCTTTTACAATGGCTACTTCCAGTTGATTGGCAGATGAAAATTGTTTATAAATAGCATAAACTTTGAGAGGTAATATACCCCTTAGGTTTTCCATGAGGTTCAAGTCAGGACTTCCACATGGCCATAGCAAAACATTATTTTTTTCTTTTTTAAACCACTCCTGTGGGGATTTAGATGTATGACAAGCAGCATTGTCCTGTTGAAACATCCAGTTAGCACCACCTAATAACGGTCCAAACGGTATCATATGATCATATAGCATAGACTGATATTGTGTAAAGTTCATATGACCCGAAATCCGCTGTAAATCACACAACTCCTCATAACTGAAAGCTCCCCAAATCATTACTGATCCTCCACCCATTTGTCGACTGAAGCATTCTTTTGGTACCTTCCTCAAGTCATGCCAATAGTGTTTGTAACCATAGGGACCATCAAGGTTAAATTTCTTTTCATCAGAAAATATATTTTGTTTCCACTCATCATTTCATGACACGACATTTTTAGCCCATTTTAATCTTTCTTCTCGATGGCATTTCAGTAACTTTGGTTTTTTCTTAAATTTTATAAATTTTGTATTAATATTTAATTTAAGACTCTTCCAGACTTTTACATGTGAAGTTTTCTTGCTGAAACGTTTCAAAATTTCACGAGTTGAATGCGGTTCAAAGACCCTTTTTAGTTGACAGTTGAAACATTTGACTATTATCACTTGCTGTCAAAATATTTTTTCTACCAGATCGTTTTATTTTGTTTGATTAATCTTATCTAATTATGGCATTATGAATTGCAGTTTTAGAACGGTTCATTAACCTCGCAATATCTCTTTCAGATTTACCTTAACCTTTATAAAATAAATTTTTTCTCACTTCGCACTCCGATAATTCTTTACCTCGAGGCATCGTCAAATTAATCGTAGATAACACATTCAAAATCTAAGCCTTTGCTTCTTAGGTAATCATACTTGCCAACATCCTAATTAATATTCCGTAGTCTTGTTAGTCCCGCCCTTTTTCTCACACCAATAAATTTTTAGAGTAATAGTCTCCAAATGCAATTACGATTAAATAAGAGGAAAAGTACTCTAAAATGATACCGGTGTGAAAAAGAAGGCGGAGTTAACAATACTACGGAATATTAATTAGTACGTTGGCAAGTATGGGTAATACTTTTACGAAATACTGACGCATACGCTTTTTATTGAGTTTGACGTCATTTATAATTTGCTACTTTTCTCAGGTGGTCTTATTATTTCTTAACAGTCTCAGTCTTTAATTTTTAGAAAAATGAATACGTTTTAATGAAATTTAATTTAATTTTAAAAGTTGAGATTAGTAGAACAGAGCTGCCAACCTAATCCGGCAAATTGTTAACGCCTATTGAAAAACGCCCCTTTTTCTACACCACTTAATTTTTAGAGTATTTGTTATCTTCATTCATCGTAAATATATTTGAAGAGAACTACTCTAAAAATTAAGTGGTGTAGAAAAAGGGGCGGTACTAACAATTTGCCGGATTTGGTTGGCAGCTCTGGTAGAAGATGTATTTTCTTATCAATTTTAAATACGCAAGTAAAAATTTGCATATTACGCTCTCTTCTTCAGAAATGGACCAATACGCTTGTGGTCTTATAATTTCTTAACGGACTGTAATAGCCGTAATATCGTTAGCCACGCCTCCTTTTTTACACCAGTATTTTTTTTTTTTTTAATTTTCCTTCTTATTGAATCGCAATTGCATTTAGACAATGTTACTTTACAAATTTACTAGTGAGAGAAAAAGGACGGGGCCAGCAACACTACGGAATATTTATTAGAATGTTGGCAAGTATGCACTATATCATGCGTGCCAGCCATCGCATTTACAAACAGCAGATTTTAAGTACCGCCTTTTTTTCACATTAGTTTTTTTTTAGAGTAATTTTATACTTATTTAATCGTAATTATATTTGTAAATAATTACTCTAAAAATTAAGCGATATGGAAAAAGAGGCGTGTTTGAAAAAATCATCCGATTCATAATTAGGTTTTTCGCGAACGCTCGATATATACACCTTTTTTTCCTACCACTATTTTTATACAATAATCTCTAAGCTATATAATAACAACGTTTTAACTTAAAAATACAATAAATATTTTTGTAGAAATATAATGGTGCAAACAAGCCGAAAATTTTCATTTCCGGAAAGGTCCTGAAAAAAAGGCGGAGACTTCTAGCTCTGATGTTGGCAGATATGCTATATATTCGTTATAGTTATTCTTAATCTATTCTTTACATTTTTAATTTTCTATAATGAAAAAAAAAATATATATATATATATATATATATATAAAAGTGGAAGATAAAAAAAAAAAAAATTAAATAAAAAAAAAAAAAAAGATTATTTAGCAGCACCGGAATTTGCATCTCAAACAATACGGGTCACAACATAAATTTTAGCTGCCCTTTTGTGGTCCAATATGTTGTTTTTTTGATAGTGTACTTTAATTTTAAGCAATCATGTTCCGAAATTAATTTTTCACCACCTGACTTTGTGTTCTTACTCTGAAAAATTATTATGTACTTTTTCCTGAAATTCATAATATTTAAACCAGAAGGATTACTTTGAAGTTTGTATTACATGATTTTCGAGTAATCAAGTGGTGCCATTGCAGAGATTAAAAAATCTTTCAACTACCATGATTCTTTGACTTTAGAATCATGTTTAATTATTTCGAGTTAGCAGAATAATACAGTGCAACTCTGATGAGATGGTACTTCGTCACTCCTTTTTCTTAAAGTATTTACTTTAGGGGGTCCATAAAGTGAAAAGAATGGATGGGTGGGGAAAAAAGAAGGTTGCCATGAGAGTAATCAAGCCAATAATTTTTACTTCTCTCCAGCTGAAATCATTTTTGCCAGTGTAAAAGACCATACTTCAATATTTAAGAAACAATGACACAATAGTTAAAAAAAAAAAAAATGGAGAAAAGAAAACACTTCTCAATCACGCCTGTGTTTTCAATAGGTTTGCTTTATTTGGATAAAGAAGTTTCTAGCAATGTACGAAAATATTTAAAAAAATGTCGAACAATTTTCTCTCATTTCGCATAATGTATTTGAATTTTTTAGACCCCCGCTAGTGATCGGGAGGTTCTGTTCTCAAAGCTGGAATTGCTAAATTCGAATCCATTTTCAACAGATATTCTGTTCTAATAGATACAAATTTCGAGTTATTTACGCTAAAGTAGTTGTTAAAATACACTTAAAAGTTTTTTTTTTTTTTTTTTTTCATTAGGTAACATGTAATAAATTGCAGTAATGTATGAAATTTATGATTATACAAGCATATTTATGAAAGCTATCTTTAGGACTTATAGACAGACGAAACCAAGTCTTGACCCCTTTTTGATTTTGTTTGAAAATATATTAAAATTAAAAATTGGGAAACGTTTTTGTGCTTGTTTTTTTTTTTTTTTTTTTTTAAGAAAAACATTTTAAAAATTACTGAATTAAAAATGGGGAAATTTTATTAAAATAAATTGACCTGTACACATAATTTACATTATTATGTACAACAGCTCTCATAATATTTGCATTCACATCAATTACGAATAAATAAGATAATTTCTTACTTTCTTATATCATTATTTTCTTCTATATTCAGTAGAAGAAAGTATTGGATTCGTAAAAATTTTCGACTTCCGGTTTTCGACGAATTTACACGTTTTGAGAGTTTCAGAACGGGATTTGGCCACTTTTAGAAAATGTCTGTCCGTCTGTCTCTGTGTGTGTGTGACAAAAATTTTGTGGCAACTGTATCTCCGGAACTACTGCTTAGTAATACATATAAATTTATATGTAGATTCACCTTGACCTAAATTAGTTCCTACAATTTTAATGTCGACTACTCAACATGTGGCTTACATATCAAACAAAAGTTGATATGTAAGAAGGCCATTATAAGACATTATGCTGGTGCAATTTAAATGCTTATCGGCCAACAAGTGGTGCTTTTATACAGCAATTTCCGCAATTTAAGGGAAGACTATAGCTATGGAGCTACTGCACAGAATTGCATATAAATTTACATGCAAATGCACCTTGCTCTAAATTAGCGGTGTCAACCAATCAACAAGTGGCACTGCTACACAGCGATTTCCGTAATTTAAGGGAAGGCTATATATGAAATTCTATTGCGTATCATCAAACAAAACTTGATATTCGAGAAGGCCATTATGAGACATTATGCTCATTCAATTTGGATGCTTATCGGACAATAGGTGGTGTTGCTATACTGAAAATTTCCTTTCAAACGAGTAGGCTATGTCTCTATTTTTGTGGCATAAAACTAAACGAAACTTGATATATATGAGATGACCGTTATAAAAATGCACTTTTTAAGATACTATTTACAGACATTAAATAAAACTCCTGGTGGAGAAATGTCATATCTTACCTGCGCATTGTACGAAGAAAACTACAGTATTTTACTTTTGATCATACATAGCCGCCAATACCTTAAATTATTCCGAACCATTTTTAGCTCCGCCTTTCTTTTGCACCACTTTATTACTTTCTTCTATATACAACTGAAAAAAAGTATTAGAATCGTAAAAATTTTCGACTTCCGGCTTTCGACGGAATTAAATGTTTTGAGAGGTCTAAAACACGATTTAACCATTTTTAGGATATCTTTAGAGTGTCTGTCTGTGTATGTGTGAGAAAACTTTTGTGGTGACTGTACCTCTGGAACTACTGCTCAGAATTGTATATAAATTTATATGTAGATGCATCTTGACCTATAGTAGTGCCTATCAACTTTTGGTGTAAACTGCTCAACAGGTGGCGCTGTTATACAGTGATTTCCACAATTTAAGGGGAGGATATAGCTCAGATTCTATTGTGTATAACGAAACAACACTTGGTATGTGAAAAGGCCAATATGAGACATTACGCTAATTCAGTTTGAAAGATTATCAGCCCACAGGTGGCTCTGAAATACAACGATTACTGTAACTTAAGGTAAGGCTATATCGCAGAAACTACATTACAGAATTGCATAAAAACTTTCATGACATAAAATTAGTGCCTATATGCTTTTGATGTCAACTGCTCAACAGGTATCGCCGATACACAGCGATTTCCGCTGTTTAAAGGAAAGCTGTATGATATTTCAGGTTCTAATGCGTATCATGAAACAAGCCTTGATGTGTGAGAAGGCCACTATGAGACATTATGGTGATTCAAGTATGATTACAGTCCAAATGGTACCGCTGCTATACTGGAAATTTCCTCGATAACAGGAAGGCTATACCTCAACTTGCATGGCATGTAACTGTACGAAACTTAATATGTGTAATAACCATTAAAAAAAAAACACTTTTTTTTTTCAGATGTTTTTTTATAAACAATGAAAATGTCTTTTTTTGGATATTTAGTATTACTGTTCTCTAAGATGAAAATCATTTCCATTCATCATGTTCGATAATTTTAATAAATAATTGTTTTAGTAAGTTATTTGCACTTAGTAAATGTATATATTAAAATAAAAAAGAAGGTTTTATGGTGGCCATAACATACTAGTTTTTATATTATTTTTTTTCCAGTGTATAACTATGACAAAAGAAGAAAAATTTGCGCTTTAAAAAAAGTGGTGTTGAATAAAGGGAGACATTAAAGTGCTCCGGAATTAATTAAAATATTGGCAGCTATGCACATATATAAGCATTTATTTACAGTTTATTTATCACATGGACAATAACTGTTTATTTAGATATATCATAGTATTATGATATAAATTTTTATCAATTTTGATCAAATATTACAAACAAAAATTATATTAAAGTTGAACAATGAGCCATGTGTTCCATACTTAGGATTAAAGTATGTATGCATGAAGTAGCTTACACTCACGTTTTGGTTCCATTTCATACAGGAATTTTAATATAGCTGCCAACATTTTAATTTATTCCGGAGTATTATTAGCCCTGCATTTCTTAGGGACCAATTTATTTATAAAAAAAATTTCTCCAATAAAAAATAAGAAAAAAATAATTCTGAAAAATTAGTTAAATAAAATAAAGAGGGGGCTATAAATACTCCGAAACAAATTAAAATGTTGGCAGCTATGTTTTTAAGAGTAACTCCTTCCATGTTTAATTACAATATTTTTTATATAACATTTTTTTTTTTTTTTAATCTGTATACAAATGAAAGCATATCGTAATAATATGATATAGACAAACATACAATTATTGTCTTTGTAACAAATAAACTCTAAATTAATGCTATATTTATGTTTGAAAGTGGAAGGACTGTTTTTAAACGTGATACGTAAAGAGTTATTTTTTAAAAACGAGAAAACAAATGGTGTATAACAGATAAACAGATAAACTTTTCCTACATTAGTCTATTGATACGGTTTGTCAGCGTAAGCTTATTTGAAAGTTATTGGAATAGAACAATTTTAGTACACTCCACCTTTTCTAGTTAGAACGGTTTTTACGTAGTTGCCGATTAAATATTTTGGTGGATATAATCTACTGATTACACGGCTCTCCTCGACAATCGGTCCTAACACAAATTTTTACAAATTCTTATGTAAATTGCCTTCCTGAATCCGAATATGAAAGCCCATTTTGCCCTATCACCCACCTTTTTTTGGAACATCCTCCTTATTTTTATTCTTTTCGGTAATTTTATGGCTATAAATTTGATTTGTATGGGGAGAGAAGTTTATTTTAACTGTGAAATACCTCTTCAGGGACTACAGAGCTGAAAAATTCCGAAACATGAACATTTGCATCAAAGGGAAAATTTAGGAAAGGGGGGTATTTACCACTGAAATTATATATTCCATTTTTTATATTTTATTAATCAGTTATTGCTATTATTTATTATACAATATATATTTTTTTGTTTTTAAGTGTTAAACTAATTCTTTTCCATTCTCCAAGTCAAATTCATGTGCATAAAATTACCGAACAGTGATAAAAAGTGAGGGAGGGTGTAGCATGCCGAGAAAATGGTCAGTGATTAGGCAAAAGTGGGGTCATATTCAGATTCAGGAGTTCATTCTACACAAAATTCAGCAAGAATTGTATCGGGAATCGAGAAAATGTTTGTAAAACTAAAAATACATTGTCAAGCGTTTCTACTTCTATACCTTTAAAAACGACTTCAATAACATCAATTAAGTTTTCAATATTCTTGGTGGGCATCTAATGTTGCAATGACATTTTTGCTTTAAAAACCCGAGATCAAGTACCTTTAAATCTGGACTATTTGGAGGTTGATGTTGTAGTTGAAAATTCCATCCATCTTTTAAACATTCTTTTGTGATACTGGGATCATCCTCTGCCAAATGAGACTTGGCATTGTCCTGTTGTATTTATACAGGACTCGATTTTTGACTATTTGGTAATTTTTCACGTATAGCTGGCAAAACTTTTTCTATAATCACTTTTCTGGTTTCTTCTTTGTTAGCAATTTCTACAACTTTTGTCACAGCCCAGCCGTTCCTTTTGCATGTTTTTTTTTTTTTTTTTTTTTTTTTGAGTTTCATTTTGCAATTTCTGAATGTATAAAAAGCTATTCCAATTTTTCCATCAAATATTTTATTTCCATTCGAGTCCCATCTTGGTCTTACCACCGCTGCCATAAACATTACTTTGGTAATAACATACTTGCCAACATCCTAATTAGTAGTCCGTAGTATCGTTAGCCACGCCTTTTATTTCACACCAATATTTTTTTTTTATATAATTCTTTTTAATTCAATTGTAATTGAATTTAGAGAATGTTACTCTTCACAATTACTCGTGTAAAATAAAAGGCGGGACTAACGATACTACAGAATATTAATTGGGATGTTGGCAAGTATGTAATAAACCTTTTGCTTTTGTAAAGTCTCAAAGGTTGAGTTTCATCTAGGGTGATGTAAAATGAATTACTGGTTTTTGTAATATATAACCATTTTTCATCGATATGAATACGATCCAGCATTTCCGAAGACCTCCCATTAGTTTGAACATGCTGTAAACAAAATCGAAATCAGTCGAGCTTATTTTTTTCTGTTAGACATGGCCATGAACCTAATTATGTAGCTTCATGGACATGGCTTAATGGTGGATGAAATACGCTTCAAAACTTTTCCCTTTTTGACAATCCTGTGTAATGTTGATTTAGGAATACTAACAACACATAATAAACTCCGCAGTGACTATCTTCATTTTACTGAGACATCTTTGATCTTACTCAAATGCTGAGATTCCCCCCCCCCCTTCTTCATATACCATTTTTTTTTTTTTTTCCTTTTTTTTGGGGGGGGGGAGGGGGAGAACTTGCATTGTAAATTTCATTATAATTTATTTTTTACATTATTGCTTGCTTCCACAAACGGGATATTGTACTACGATAAACAATAAATTTAGTCACTTCAGCATTAGTAGAACCATTGCTCAGTTTGTCCTTTATCAAATATTGCAGTAAAAATTGCAATACAGCGTTACGTTCTTTATTATTCATTTTCTTCCTTAGGGTATTTTCGAAAATATTATTCACAATTACAGTTATCGTAACTTTTTTATTAGCAGATTACTTCTTATTTATATTACTTCACATTCGAGTTAACATTGCTTCTAACACCTAGTATACCGTCTTATATTCATTGTAGTAATATAATTTTAATGCTGTTGATCTACTAAACTGCATCGGCAGTTATTTATTACTCCACCTACTTGAAATGTAACAACTAACTTGGTACTGATTTAGCGAGGGAAGGATGGAATTCTTGGTAAGTAAATGTTGTTAATTGATAGCATAGCACCCTGAAATCTCTGAAAAATGTTCAAACAAAATCATAAAATCATCAGTATCAAAAATCACTACAAATGTATTCAAATGTAGCAATTAATTTGGGTGGCAGAGAATAATTAATTCTAATAGTCAGAGAATGAATTATATGAATTGTGAATGATTTATATGAATTAACGTTTAATTATTACTTCATTTTCTTAAGAATAATTTTTAGTAATTTTTAAACTGTAATGTTTTGAGCGAGTTCCATGATTTTTGAATCGCTACACACTTGATACAGCAGCATAAGATAGGAAGGGGGATAAGGAGGCTTAAGCTCCGCCCACTACTTACTGGTTTCTAGGAAATTTTCTTTTAATGCCAAATTAAACAGTCACTCATTTAAAACCAAAAGTAAAGCCTTATAAAGGTTTAGAATGTTATTTAGAAATTTTTGTAATTAATTCAAACAGTTTGTAAATATTAATTGATATATAATTAGTGGTTGATTTACTTGAGAAAAATTTTGAGTAATTTGTAAGTTGAAATTTTATGTGCTTCTCCCATGATTTTTTAATTGCTACCTCACAGTATTGGAATGGTCAATTATTAGTCAATTTTATCTATTCTAGCCAAAATGTTTTTTGAGAAATTGCTAATTCAGTATTTCAGCAGATATTTTATTTTATTTATTTTATTTTCTTATCTATTTATTTTTATTTTATTTTATTATTTTATTAATTTATTTTTTTATTTTATCCCCCCCCCAACCCCCACTATTTCGGCAATTGCAACATATTATAAATGTTCTAATGCTGCTGTAATCGGTTTGTAGAAAATTTTTTGCTATTTCTAAATATGTGCTTAATTTTTCTATACCATGTTTGGAAACTTCAAAAATAAGGGTTATTTTGAGATTTTTATCATTTTCATTCCATGGTATGGTATAAACGCCAAAAAAGTAATATCATTCAAAGCGTCCTATTTAAAATTACCGAATTCGGTTATTTATTGGCATTCTTTTAATTTTCTTCAATTGTGGATACCTGTAATATATCAAGATTTTCGGTATTTTTATTTACCGATTTAGTTAAAAAAGAAATAAAAAACAAAAAGAAAAATTGAGAAACCCTGTATTTATTTTGTTTTGATTACTTCAAGCTAAATATTGTCCGAACTCCTCTACATTATTTAGTGATTTCTCGTTTACATAACATATTGTTCTATTTACTTATAATTAAATATATTTAATTTTTTTCATGTTTATGCATCTACTAAACCGTTCTTTCATTTGCATAGATAAAAAATGCAAATTGTTACTAAAAAGCGAAATTGATATGCGGTATTTAGACTCCTAATACACGTGAAAAAACTAGAATGTTGTGGCCACCACGGGACTTTCTTCTATATTTCCTATGCAAATTCACTCAGTAAAAATAATTTATTAAAATCATTATTTTATAAAATTATCTACTATGATAATGCAGTACGATTTCCATATTAGAGAAGTAGTATAACACTAAATATCCAAAAAATGTTTATTTTATTCTCGATAGTACATTAAAAAAAAAATAATAAATAAATAATTTCTTAAAAATGGAAAAAAAAAAAAAAAAAAAACGATAAATTTAATTTAAATTATAGCAGATCGATTGTTCAACCATTCATTTTAAAGGTATTCTCGTGCTTCTTTTGAAAGTTACCCATCATGATAATTTATTCCCCTCGAGGGGAATAAATTATCATGAATAAATTATCATTTCCCCTTCAGGGGGGAGGGGGAAGCGATGCTCTTACATATACAATTTTTTTCCCCAGTTGAATATATCTATTATAAATAATTCTTGTAAATTTCAACGTGATTATTAAAAAACAATTATCTTTATGCACATTTATACAAAATTTTTTTCCCCTACCACCATGTTAAAAATTTAGAAAATGCGGGGTGGCAATGCAACCTGTTAGACAATTTTTACCAAAAGTTGATAGGCACTAATTTATGTCAAGCTGTAACTGCATACCAATTTGTACAAAATTCTGTGCGGTATGACATAAACGCCATAAACTAGTTAAAAGTCGATTGCAAGATTTGTACAATATATATATAGGGAGAGCGTGAATTAATAGTAGGAATTGAAAAAAAAAAAAAAGAACATCTCTTCTAAAGTTTGTTTCGTAAGCTTTTTAAACTTATTTCAAACCTTAAATTTTAAAAATAATATGTTTTTTGGCACGAAAAGGATGCTTAGTATGAAAGCTAATTAAACATTATTAGAAACAGTGGAACAGCTTTAGCATACATCCCCTTTCTCGAAATTTGAAATTTGGTACCGAGGTAGTACAGACATTTCTCATCAAGGTCTTTACTTACGCAATTGCAATAGCAATTTTAATTCAACGCCGAAGTAATATCATTAATTTAAAAATCCTATACTAAGGCTTCTATACTAAAGCTTTACTGACAAGGGAAGTGTGAATTAGTAAAATCGCTATTGAAACCAAACCAACCTTAAAATAAAGAGCATGGTCGAAAACATTGGGTACGGTACAAATTTGCTGCAACAACTCCCATGGGGGTCAGATATGCCCTCTATTAGTTTTAGTTATTTCTATAAAAACCAACAAAACACACAGCGCAGTTTGAACAGATGGTGCAGTGCTAGCGTTCTTGACTTCGGATAAGGAGGTAGTGGGATCGACTCCCCGCAAGGGCGTTTCGTACTTTATTTTTTTCATTTCAACTGAAATATTTATTTTTGACATTTTTAATTAAATTAAATCGTTATTTTAAGAGAAAATATTATTTATATTAAAACAAGTTTTTTTTTTTTTTTTCTTTTCTTTCTTTCTTTCTTTCTTTCTTTTTTTTTTTTTTTTTTTTTTTTTTCTCAGCGCGGCAAATTTAATATATATATTTTTTTTTTAACCAATTTATTTATTTATTTATTAAATTTAAAGAAATTAATAATTTAACGGGAAATACTTTTATATTATATTTAGGTAAGATTTTGTTAATGGTTACATTCAGATAAAATTTTGTTAATGATTGTTTTATATAAATTATTAATTACTATTTTTTAACGACGACATTAATAGCAAGAGTAATCGTCTGCTCTCAGTTGTATTATATATTCAGGCAATTTTTTGCATGAAAAATCCTGAATTATGAATAGCTGTTGCTTAACTATTCGACGTCGCATTTAACTTTTATTTCAAATATTCCCTTAAACAACTGTTAAATTTAGTGGTGTCGGAAGAACTGACAATAATATTGAAGACAATGACAAATTTTCTCAAAATGATTTTACTAATTTATAATTCATTTACATCTAAAATAATTCAAAATCTGGGTAAATATGAATTTTACAAATCAAGTAATCTCGACGAAAAGCCAAATATTTGACAAAATTTTCGTGATGAACAATAATTGACGGTGAGCAAAATTGAAATTCAAATAATTGTGATCAATCTTTTTATGTTTCTTGCTCTAATTGTGAAAAATACTTATGGTTTCATGATTTTTCTACTTTTAATCATAATTGTTATAAATTAGAAACTGTATTCGTAGCTTTAAACATGGTTTTAATTTTTATAAATAAAAAAAAAAAAAAAAAAAAAAAAATGCATTTCTTAAATTCATTCTCAATACTTTATTAATTGGAATACTTAAAAAAAAAAAAAAAACTTCTTAATGTAATAAATATTTTCTCTTAAATTAATAATTTAATTTAATTAAAAACGTATAGAAAAATAAATCGAAAAAATTACAAAACGCCCTTGCGGGGACTCGATCCCACGACCTCTGTATCCAAAGTCAAGCACGCTTGCACTGCACCATCTGTTCTCACTACGTTGCGTGTTTGGTTGGCTTTTATGGAAATAACTAAAACTAATAGAGAGCATATCTCACCCCCATGGGAGTTGTTGCAGCAAATTTCTACGGTACCCAATGTTTTCGACCATGCTCTTTAATTTAAGGTTGGTTTGGTTTCAATAGCGATTTTACTAATTCACGCTTCCCTTGTGAGTTGCCTTTACTTATTGAATCGCAGGCCGCAATGGTTTAGCAGAGCTCACAGGGAGCCATGTCAAGACACTCTCACAGGGATGGAACACGGGCGCAGAATTCATACCACTATCAATGTAAGAACATTTTCTACATCTTAAATCAACGATATTATAGGTAGAAAAATTTCTTAAACAGATTCCGGTGTGAATTCTGCGCCCGTGTTCCATCCCTGCTCTCATTAATGAGAAATTTCTGCTTTTTTTCTACCACTATTTTTATGCAATATTCTCGAATTCGTGATTAAATCGTGGTTAAATAATCACAGTACTATAATATAAAAACACAGAAAATATTTCTGTATAAATATAGTATTGGCAAAGAAGCAAAAAATGTTTTATTTCTAAAAGTTTCCTGAATATGGGTGGAGACATCGAGCTCTTTCTGTAGGCATCTCCACAAGCCCCTCCTCTACCATGTTACAACTTGCCCCATCGTATCATTTTGGACATTTTGTTTTCTTATAAAAATTTATAACGATTTATACAAAATATCAAACATGCATTTTATAATTCAACACATATACTAAATAAATAGCTATAAACATTTCATTAAAGTATAAATTAACATACCCTGATCAAAATTTACAAAATATTTTTTTTTCCACTAACTAACTTAAATGAAGCACGTTTACAGAACCTCTCATTAACCCTTTTTGTGGAACACCGATTGTGCTTACATTATAAATCACGTCATAAGGATTATGTTTATAAAAATTTTTAATCACAAATGTTACAAACTATTTCGTAAATTGCGTGTTACTTCTTACCCCTATGACAACTAGCCCCACGCTCCCCTAATACTGCTTGGGAAAAAAAAAAAAAAAAAAAAAAAACTTCAGACAGTTAGGTTTTCTAGTTATAGACCGTTTTAAAAATGCATGATAGATTTTTAACAGTCCAAAAGCACCGGAATATAATGAAACTCTTGATTCTGATGAATATTTGGATGATCGTAGCATTATATGTTTACTACCTGACCTTGGCGTTGTCACAAACGAAGGGGGGAAAAAAAATGAAAATATTCAGACACATTGGTTGTAGGGCTTAAGGCCAATTAAATATGCACACCTATAGGTGGAATGCCCTCCGTATGGGGTCTTTCTAAGTAATCCTAGCTTGTATTAACAAGGGTTTCAGAGAAAACTACGGAAAACTAAGAAGGGCTGGGTCGAAGAGCGCATCCTGGAATCGAATTCGGCACTTCCGGTCTAACAGCTTTGAGGGTAGAACCGCTCGGTGCTAGTGTACGCAATATTCAGACAGGAACTTATGGACCTGTAAGTTTCAATATATGTTTTGACGGGGTAAATCACTTCATTACAAATGCTGAAAAAAAATCTAGATGTACAAACTATGTAAAAAAATAAAAATTAAATTAAAAAAATATATATTCGAATGAAATGCGAAAAAAGAAATGTAGCGGAGCGTGGGGCTAGTTGTCACAGGGGTAAGAAGTAACACGCAATTTACGATATAGTTTGTAATATTTGTGGTTAAATATTTTTATAAACATAATTCTTATGACGCGCTTTATAATGTAAGCACAATCAGTGCTTCTCAAAAATGGTGAATGAGAGGTTCTGTACAAGTGCTTCATTTTAGCTAGTTAGTGAGGAAAAAAATATTTCGTAAATTTTGATTAAAGGTACGTTAATTTATACTTTAAAGAAATGTTTATACCTATTTATTTAGTCTGAGTGTTGAGCTATAAAATGCATGTTTGATTTTTTGTACAAATCGTTATATATTTTTATAAATAAACAAAATATCCAAAACCATACGATGGGGCAAATTGAAACAAAACTTTGGGGCAAGTTGTAACACGTCAGAGGAGTGTCTTTGTGGCGATGCCTATAGTCAGAGCTCGAAGTCTCCGCCTATTTTCAGGAAACTTTCTAAAATGGAATATTTTTGGCATCTTTACATTACTATGTTTATACAGAAATATTTTCTGTGTTTTTATATAACACTGCCGTGATTATTTAATCACGAATTTTAATCACCAATTAGAGAATATTGCATAAAAATAGTGGTAGAGAAAAAGCAGAAATTTCTCATTATGACAGTGCCCTAAAAAAAGGGCGGAGAATTCGAGCTCTGCTAAACACACTCTGCAGCAGAAGAATGGGTATAATGCATAATTTGCAAAATGTGAGCACACATTAAAGGCATGAGAGGGAACAAAATATCATTTGCTTGAATTGATTTCAAATCAAATCTAACTAAGATTGACTTCTATATGGATTTTCTTTTTAATTTTCTCTTTATATTACTAAAATCCAATTGATATAATTGATTTTTACAATACCAAGAAAGTTATAATTTAATATTAGTTATTAATTGCCTTTTTTAATAAATTAATAAATGATTGATGACAAAAAAGTTTTAAAATATTATCGTTTTTATTGTTAGGATTCCATTTGTATCCGTTACAATTTTCCCCAAACCCGGGGCAAATTGCAACATCCAAATAATTTTGAAAAAATATTTTTTGTGCTAAAATTAGCAAAATTAACGAAGGTTTTTTTTTTTTTTTTTTTTTTTTTTTTTTATGATTATGATAGATGAATATGTATGCTATAGAAAGCTGCAATTATAAACAGGAAAACGCAAATACATTTCAAAATATACTTAATTTTCCAAAAACTGTTACAACCTGCCCCACGCTCCCCTACTTCTGCATCAAATTTGTTTTTTATATTTTCATAGAAATAAATAATACGATGTCGTGAAATAGGTGTTTCTTTTTTTCTTTTCTTTATGTGTGCATTATGCTTATTATCTATACTTTTTACGTGATGATATATATTGTTAAAATTTTAATATTTACTTAATACTGTATTATTACTTTAAGAAAATGTTAAATGTATTTTTGTAATTGTATCAGCAACACAAAGAACTATATTATATACCTAGTTTTGAACAGCATATGGGTAGAGAAATGAATTGTTGTTTCCGAAATTGAGAAAGATTTTTACCCCATAAGATGCCAAAGCTCCCGTTACGGGAACATGTTATATTTCCTAAATGATTACAGTTAAGGGCCTGCTTCACTCACCGCTGCCGGAAGCCGAAGCTATTGTTATTCTATGGAAATTTTTTCTTTACAAATAACTTATTAACTAATACATACTTTTAAATTCTGTTTTCACGTTCTGAAAATTCCCAGCTGTTAAATTGACAGACCTTTTTTAAAAATTATTTTTCTAATTTTTTATATTTTATTTTGAAGCTGCAAAATACGAATTTTCTATTTGTAAATTTTTTTCATTTTGCTATTTCAAAATAAAATAAAAATAAAATAAAAATAAAACATTCATAGAAAAGGTCCGTATATTAAACAGTTGGGAATTTTCTGAATGTGAAAACAGAATTTAAAAATATGTATTACTTAATAAGTTATTTGTAAAGAAAATTTCCCTATATAATAACATTGGCTCGGGCTTCCGGCGACGGTAAGTGAAGAGGGCCGTTAAAGAGAAAATTTCAACTGTTCTGCAATAGAGACATGAAATATATGTAAAAATTAAGTTTTCTGTGTGCTTCTGTTAGCGACGTTTAATGGGTTAAAAATATTAGCAAAACAGATACGCAAAATTTTCCCCCTTTCTAAAAAATAATTATTTAAAAAAAAAAAAAAAAAACCTCAGACAAAATAGCGACAAAAACAAAAAGTGGCCATGGGGAAGCTGTAATAAAGCTATACCGTGATTATGTTTACATCTTTATTATTTTTTTTTTATATTAAACAACCACATGACTGATTTATCATGCAAATAAATGGGCTGCTACGTGTAACTCCAAGATAATCATACACTTGCAGGATGGCGGCACGAATACTTTATAAATTCAATTTAATGTTTTAATAAATCAAAATAAAATATTTTAAGTGGGAAATGTATGGACGGTTCATTGTAAAAGTGGTATAAATCCTGATTTTTTAAATATGTATATTTTTGCTTAATTGTATCACATTCAGTCATATCTTTCATTATAAAAATGAGGAAACTCCAATAATTGCTTTAAAATTCTATAAATGGCATTATTTGTTATTTTCGGAAAACAAAAACTGCTAAATATTCACTATAAAAAAGAAGTTTCTAAGTTATTTCTATTTATTTTTCTTATAATTTATAAATTCTTATACTCTGACTTGTATTAAAAACTAAAAATCGATAACACTTACTAAATAATAACGATTTTTCTCCTACACATAAATTAGCAAAAAAACTGCTTTTTTAAAAATCCATTTACAAGGAGATAATTCAATTTTACAATGAACGATCCGTGTATAACTCAAATAATAATAATAATAATTGTCTTAAATGATTCTAATAGCGCTCATAGCATAATGTGATACTATTTTTGGCGTGAAATTGCTTATATTTTGTGGTCTACTGGATAAGTAAATTAATACATTAAATAACATGGCAGTAAATACTATGTGTTGTATGTACAGATTGTTCTTAATATATAATTACGATCAAAATACTAAGAAAACTGCTTTGATTTTTTTCGATACTCTTCGTTTCGAAATTTTTGTCCCATAAACAAATAAACTGGCATCCATGCGTAAGATGTTGTCACAGGTAATGGGGATATGCACCTGAGATTATGAGAGGAAGGAAGACGCTGACGAATGCAGCTGCTATCTAATGCAAGGTATACAGCAATTCAATTTTATTATTATTATTATTATTATTATTTATCAAGCGATACAAAAATAGTCTTTCTCTTTTTTATTCATTTAAATGTAACGATAAGGGAAGCAAGCAAAGCATGCAAGTGTTTTCATAAAATGAACACTAAAATTACGAATGTAAACTTTATAGATGTTTGTTTTAAGAAAAAGCTTCCAACAAACCAATAATGAACTGCTTCTCGTTTGAAGTTTCAGATTTCCCTCCTGGATGCGCCTTTTATCCTCAGCTACATTTTTTGAATGACAAATGAAGCTTTCCTGAAACTGATTAAGCGATACTTACAGTTTGCAAAATTTCAAATGTTTCTTGAAATAAAGTAGGAAAGAAGGGAGGATTAAACACAAAGTTTTATAATTTCCTCATATTTTTCTAAAAAAGCGCATTAAGACAAAATATTTGCTTTGACATTTCAAGCGAGCTAACAAAAGATTTTCCCTTCCTAATTAAAATTTTAATGTTTACTACCCAGCAGATTCACTGTCCTTACCCCTAGTACTAATAATTTTTAACTAAACTAAATCCTCCTAAAAATGGTACATCGTGCGTTTTACAGTTTTCAGAAATTCTGACGCGAAGGACAGAACACCGGCGCCGAATTCATACCACTAACAATGAAATAAAATGTTCTACTTGTTAAATCAATGATATTATAGGTAGCAAAATTTCTTAAACAGATACCGGTAGGATATTCTGCGTCCGTGTTCCATCCCTGACTATTTCATGCCTATTAGTCATCGCATTAACAAACAGCAAATTTTTAGTACTCGCCCCCACCCTTTTTTTTTTCACACCAGTCTTTTTTTGTTAAAGTAATTTTATACTTATTTAATCGTATCTACGTTTGGGATAAGATTGGTTATTGTTTTTGTTTTTTGTTCTTTTTATGTTTACGCCCCACCCCACTCCCAATTTCTCCTTTACACTGAAATTGTTATTCGTGACTCTCACTCCTTTAACTTCGATTTTTAGGTAATGGAGTATGCGTGACTCTGTAACAGGTGCCTGCCAACCATTCCATCCTAAATTTGGGTCATCCCAGCCTGCGAAGGGAAAAATGCTTCGTGCATGCATAAAATTTTGATCTCTTCGGCAGTTTCGTTTCTTCCACTGTTATTTCTCCAAGCAGAGTGAGAATAGACGAGCAGAGACTTCTTTGCTCGTCGCTCATTATCCGAGAGAATAGACATGCGAAAGTTTTCCTATGCGATATTGTCACATGAAAATGAGCCCGAGCCCTTTCAAACATATGTCTATATTTATTTTGTTGAAAAATGATTAAAAAATAGTTAATATTTTCCAGTTTTTTAATAAAACGCTAATAATTTGCATTTGTAATGATTTGAAAGTAACTATCGAAAAAGTTTTTCTCTAATGGCTATTTCAAATGACAACAATGAACAAATTATACACATCCACATTCCGTCTTTTGACAAAAATAAAATGGACGAAAAAGACATTTGTGATCTAAAAAGTTAAGTAAATAAATAGATAAATAAAGAAGCTTAATCTTTCGTAATAAAAAGATTTTCACGGGATGTTGTTTGACAAAGATTTTTTTTTTTTCTTTAATGACTCTTTGCATTTATGCTATCAGATATTTTAATCTTTTCAAAATCTCAAATATGATATATTATGTTTTTTAATTATAGATGATTATGAAACATGACGATATACGACACACTTTTAATATATATAATTTTTACATATTTGTAAAAGTCTTCCAAATAGTTAAGAATAATAAAAAACCTAAAACATGTTCAGGGATGGAACACTGGCGCAGAATTCATACCACTATCAATATAAGAAAATTTTCGACGTCTTAAATCAACGATATTTTAGGTTGAGAAACTTCTTAAACAGATTCCGGTATGAATTCTGCTCCCGTGTTCCATCCCTGCATGTTAAAAAGAAAAAAAAAAGTGACAACCCTATTTTGTGGCGAGTAAACTTTTTTTCGGCCGGTGTAGTCTGAATTGAAATTTCGGACCCTGCTCTAATACATTCAAACACAACACTTTAATATAAAATAGAGTAAATATTTCTTTATAAAAAGGATGGTGGCAAAAAAGCCAAAAAATTTTCATGTCTGATTGAGTCCTGAAAAAAGCGCGGCGATTTTCAAATCTAATGTAGCAGAAATACAATGTATAATATTCTTTATAGTTTTTATAAATCTATTATCAACATTTTTAATTTTTTATAAGCTTAAAAGAAAATTTTAAATATAAAACTAATTAAAAAAAAAAAAATGGGCAAATAAATATTCAAAAAGTAAAACAAAAAGAGAGAGCCCCGGAATTTACACCTCCAGAAGCTTAAACTGTAGGGGGAACATCTTAAGTTTTAGATATTACTGAAATATAGATGCTTTTTCTCTAGATCATTTCCCTACATAGTGCACTTTTGTGGTCCAATGTGCTGTTATTTTGATAGTACACTTTATTTCTAAGGAATCTTGTTCTGAAATTAATTTTTCATCACCTGACTTTTCTTTTTTAATCAGAAAAATTACTATAAATGAAGTTTTAAAATTTAAGATATTCAAACCAGAATCCTTGTGTTCACTTTAGAAATAAAAAAAATTTCCAGCTCTTTGTAAGTGCGAATTGTACAGGTTTGATTCATATTTGACTACCATGGTTTTAATGTTTTAGAATCATGTGAATGTAAAATTATCATTACAAAAAACCCTTAACGGGTTAAAAGTTTGTGACGCAGCATTGTACTTTATGGCTATAAGAATTAGAAATACGGGTCTTAAAAATAATGATATCAAATTTTCAGTGACGCTTTGATATTAATTAAATTATACATAGATTTTCTTATTTGAATTTGCTTTTTCCTTTTATTTATATTTACAGTGTAAACGTTATTTTCAACATAAAATAATATATAGCATTTACTCATTGATACCTTTCCATTCACATCTCTTATACTATGAAAGCATGTGTTTTAAAAGAAATTATATGAAATTCCAGTAACGCAGTGGTGTTACATTAAGTGATTTGTTTTTAAATTTCTCTGCAATTATTTTGTTTTGCATATTAAAGTATATGTGCACATTGAAATATTGCTTTTAATTTTCAAATACGCTGTCAAATATATCACTTTCATTAAGCTTATATTATGTACTGAAATATATTTATTTCAATGAATTATTCTATCTTTTGCGTCACGCCATCCAAAACTGAAAAAAATTTCACAGTCTTTTTCTTTGCATCACGATATCTATTTGCATGCATTTTCAATTTATTTGGATGAAATGACACAAAGTAAACATTTCCATATATTTTACTTACAGTTTTGGATGGCGTGACGCAAAAGATAGAATAATTCATTGAAATAAATATATTTCAGTACATAATATAAGCTTAATGAAAGTGATATATTTGACAGCGTATTTGAAAATTAAAAGCAATATTTCAATGTGCACATATACTTTAATATGCAAAACAAAATAATTGCAGAGAAATTTAAAAACAAATCACTTAATGTAACACCACTGCGTTACTGGAATTTCATATAATTTCTTTTAAAACACATGCTTTCATAGTATAAGAGATGTGAATGGAAAGGTATCAATGAGTAAATGCTATATATTATTTTATGTTGAAAATAACGTTTACACTGTAAATATAAATAAAAGGAAAAAGCAAATTCAAATAAGAAAATCTATGTATAATTTAATTAATATCAAAGCGTCACTGAAAATTTGATATCATTATTTTTAAGACCCGTATTTCTAATTCTTATAGCCATAAAGTACAATGCTGCGTCACAAAGGGTTTTTTGTTAAGGGTTTTTTGTATTGATATCATTACTTTTTAGGGGTTAATGATCAAAACGCAAAATTAAAGGAGCATGGTAATAACACTGTATTAAAAGTGTTGTTTTATAGGTCACACTCGAACAAAATAACAAACTAAATAAAATTTCAAAATTTTATAAAAAGTGATAAAAAAGATGGACACATGCAACATTACAAAGGCATAATATAGTACATTTTAAAAATGACAAAAATTTCTTATTTATATTTATTTCTTATTATAATGTTTTAGGTATAGATTTGATTTAAAAGAGAAAAATAAATAATAATAGAAAAATCTTTAAAAAGTGAAAATTTTATACTGGTAAATATTTAAGTAGTATAGTTTGTTATGAATTTAATTTAAAAAAAAAATCTTAATCTATTCAAAATTTTATTATAGCTTAACATTTTGTAATTTATATATTATATATATACTAGAAACTTAATGAGCAAATTAATTATTTTCAAATTCTGTTTTAAGAATTTTTTCAATCCGTAGTTTAAGTGATTTATCACCTAATTTTGAAAAAATTACAAATATTTGCATATTATTATCATATTATTTGTCATTTTTATGAAAATAAAGGAAAAATTTTTTGTTGTTGCAATCACCTTTTAAAATAGAACCAATTTTGAAAGTTAACAACGTATCAGCATGAAAACAATGTAAATACAAAGAATATTTTTGATAAACAAATCTTTATATATATATTTCTTTTGTGCGTGTGTATGTCACTGAACTCCTCCTAAACGGCTGGACCGAGCTTAATGAAATTTTTTGTGTGTCTTCAGGTGGATTCGAGAATGGTTTAGATTTACAATTCAGTTCAATCGGATAATTGGATCAAAAGATATTAAATAAAAACTCCATTTTAACTTTAAAATGATTAAAAAGAAAAATATATTTGATGCCAAAATAAACAAAATTCACGTTTATTTATTTTTTTCCAGAAATAAAATATTTGTAATTTCGCGTGATAAACAATAAAAATTAGAAAAAAAAATAATATACTATGAAAATATTCACGTGTAAATAAATATTTTCATAGAGATACTTCGTATTAGCTTAAAATTTTTATTTAATTTAGTATTACTTTTCTTTTCTACAGTAAAACAAAATTTTCGTTTTAATTGATACTTTATATGTAACTTATAAAAATTCTTTTATGTTTTCACCTTAATTGTAAATAGTAATAATTTTGAATTTAGTAGAATTTTTTATTTTTATTTTGTATATATCATAAAACAGTTTTTCTTTTCTTTTTTTGTATGGAACAGCTTTAGTTTGGAAAAATTTGAAATTTGGCACCGAAGTAATACGGACGTTTCTCACCAAGATCGTCAGTGACGCAATTGAGATAGCCATGTTAATTCATCGCAAAAATGGCCAAAAATATTTAAAGTCGACAAGGGAGGGGGGGGAGGAGGTCTATACTAAAGCTGTGCCTTTGTATTTATCTTTATATATATATTTCTTTTGTGCGTGTGTATGTCACTGAACTCCTCCTAAACGGCTGGACCGAGTTTAATGAAATTTTTTGTGTGTCTTAAGGTGGATTCGAGAATGGTTTAGATTTACAATTCAGTCCAATTTAAATTGTTTATTTAATTAATTTATCACTTATAAATTGTTGTTGATTTTGGAATGTTTCACATTGGATCCGGCAGACCGCGCTACGATCGTAGTATCGAATATTCAATAATACGCAAGCGAAGTGATGACGTCACTGGCCGTCCGTGGATGCAAGAAAAATATTTCCTATGTTAATCGCCCATTGAATTTTTTGTAAAAAATTACAAAGTATCGAGGAAAATTATTTCCCGATTTTAATCCCCATGCACAGTTATTCATTTTTTTTAATACCATGGTTTTTTTAATGTTTTAGAATCATGTGAATGTAAAATTATTAAGGAAAAGGTAAGCGATGTGATGGTTCTTAATTCTTTAAACGACTTTAAATTTTGCAACTTTGTCATTCAAAATATAACTTTGAATTTTAAAATACAATTGTTACAGACCACTTTTTCTCCCTGATTTTTAACCAGTATTTTTCTTTCGAAATTTTAAACATTTTCGAGACCGCTGACGCATCATTTAAAAATCTCTAACTCCAGTAGTGGGCGTTTCATTAGCAATTTGTATGTTATTTGTTTCCTAAAAATATACAAAATATTCATATTTGTTCAATGAATATACTATGGACACAAATACTTTGATTAGTGAGAGAATGATTATAAAGTATATTCATTTGGGTAATACCAATATGAATGTAAAAATTTTGCTCTGAAAAATTGTTACTTTGAAGAATAACGACCATGAGCGGGACTTACTGTCAAAAACAATAAAAACATGCGGTCGCGAAAATGTTAAGTGTGTATAATAAGATTTCAGGAATAATTAAGTAAAATATTATAATATATAATTATAGTGGTGCAGGTTTCAGGGAGAAAAGGCGGGTCTGTAACCATTCTGTAAATGTAACGAATGCCTAATCACGTCGCAGATTAATCAGGGTCTGGCTATTCCACGGGTACCTGGGGCTAGTGCCATTCGATAAAATATAAATAGCATTAGCTTACAAACAGTACAGTAAGCGAATGCGAAAATGTCATAACAACATTAAAACTGAAAATTCGTTTTAAAAGAATCTTATGAAAGTTAATAAATATTAATCATATTAATTTAGAAAAAAAAAAAAAGGATTGTTCACTGCGTATTGCTCTTTCAAACAATAATTCTCGTCTTACCGTGTTTCCTAAATCATGACATTTAACTTGAGGTGCGCGAATACTGTATTCGAGTTAGAAAAAAAAAAAAAAAAAAAAGACAACAGAGTTAAAATAGAATTTTAGCAGTGAGAAACTAGGAAAAGTTATGTAATATTTAAGAACAAAGACTTAACAATACAGGATCGGGTGTATTCCTTTTTGCAAGAGAAATCACGCCGTTACACAGTTTTCTTAAACTTTACATTATAAAACAAAATTATTTTACATACTTCCAATTAAATCATTTAAATTTTGTCTTCAGCTTTCGATGTAGTAAATGTCGCTAATATTTATGCATATCAGCGTCACACATAGAGCCAAATACGAATATGCAAACTAGTTTTTTAATACTGTTTCCGCGATGTAGAGGCGGGGCCTCATTTCTTTTGGTATTCTTTCACAATCTCTCGCCTGTTTTGCGATAAATTTATAAAAAAAAAAAAAGAGCCAATTTGTATAATAAACATCGAAATGTTGCTCAGAAAACAATTTGAATAACATAAAGGTAATTTAAAATAGTTTTTCGTCAAAATATATATAGATATTTACTCACAGAGGATAACAATTCTAATAAGTGACGACTCCCTAACAGCAGTAAAAAATGAAATATCACTGTATCTCAAAAAATAATGTTAGGAACGCGCTGTAAATTTGGAAACCCATGTGTTTGATGATGCCCGTTCTATTCCTGCAAAAATTAACATAAGTTATAATTCATAATTTTTTCAAATATGAATTTAATATTAATTTTCATAATTCGTCTGCCGTAAAGTATAATTTTAAACTGTGTTTTTCGACAATGGTGGGAGATTTTGCTAATAATAAAACAAGCACATATGCATCAAAGGTACGGTGCGGCTATTGGGAAAAGTAGAACAGCGCTACGATCAGGAAAGATTTCTGAACAGGCGCATGCCGAATCACAAAATGTTTGAACGGTTGCATCGGAACCTTTGTGAAAATGGTACATTTCTCGCTAATTCTGATGCGAGGACTGGAACAAGAACAGTTCGACATCCAGACATGGAAGAAACCATTTTAACCATTGTGGATGAATCACCTGACAAAAGTACAAAAGATTTTGCACGTCTTGTACATGCGAGTCAAACCACTGTTTGGAGAGTCTTACATGACGAATATGTACACCCATTCCATATTCAGAAATTCCAAGCATTCCAAGTAAGTGATTACCCTCTGCACATAGAATTCTGCCAATGATTCTTGCAACAGTGTGCATTGAAGCAGGATTTTCTAACTTTTGTTCTGTTCTCAGATCAGGCAATTTTTACACAGGAAGGAGTTTTCATAGTGAACAAAACTCATCTGTGGGCAACAGTAAATCCACAAGCTATACGCCCAAATTCATTCCAAAAACGTGCCTCTTTTAATCTTTGGGCAGGTATTGTGAACGATTACCTCATAGGCCATATCTTTTTCCAACGCCGCTCAATGGCTCCCATTATGCTAAAAGAGGTTTTGCCAGGATTGTTGCAAGATATCCTAGTTGTCGTGCACAGCTAAATGTGGTTTCAGGACGATGCTGCGCGTTCACATTTCGATATGGAAGTGCGCAATTACCTGTATGCCAGTTTTGAAGGACGATGTGTTTTATTAAGGGATTGGCCAATCCGGTGGCCACCTCGATCCCCAGATTTATCGAGCGTCGATTTCTTATTGGAGCATGGGAAGGCCATCATTTACGAGACTCCTGTTGATTCACCAGAGAGCCTCGTTCCTCGACTGTCCATTGCGGCTGCACAAATTCACGAAACGCCTAGCAATTTCGGAGCGGCTTGCCAATTCCTATTTCGACGCTGTCAAGCATGCATTACAGCTGGTAGTCGCAATTTTGAACACTAATTGTAAATATTGATGCAAAGTAGCACTTTGATTTTACTATCTGCTTTTATACTTTTTTACTTTCGTTTTTTGCACAATGCTTTTTATTTCATATTTAATATTTTATGTTACACCTATACAAAAGATATATGTTTTAGTAAACTGTTCAACCTCCTAATGTTTGTTCCATGACCGCAGAAGTATTCGTATTTGAAATTCCACCTACATTGTAACTTTTAAATTCTGTGTGTTACAGTTTACAGTACATAAAAATTTTTTTTAAATATTAATTTTTATTCAATCAATATGCAGAAACATAATTTTTATCATGTATGGCTTTTTGTATGATAAACAATTATTAACATAATCCCTCTGTTAAATAGTACACCATTCAACAGGAATGGTAGTAGGCGAAACTTACTGGTAAAAAAATACAGAAAACACATAGTCTGATTTTCTCGGAAACGTGCACGAAAACTGGCCAGGATCTAGGATTTTTTAGAAATATACCAGGGTATTCTACCCAGACCTTTTTCTTTGTGCAGGGCTTTTAGCCGTCTCTTACTTGAATTTGAATTTCGTATTTTTTTTACTTGTAAACTTAAGTAATTGTTTGTAGTTTTTTTTTTTTTTTTTTTTTTTTTACAATAAGAAGTTTATTGTTTAAACAGAATACAGTGTTCAACTAAAGGACATCTGGAAACCTGGAACATGTGGACTATTTCTCTAAACCCTTACACCAACACGAATACCATATTCAGTACAAACTGAATTACACTTATGGCTTCGAAGTCTTGTATATTACGCACTTAAGGGAAATTTTATTCCAAAAAGGGAAAATGTTTAGGAAAATGAGGGAAATTTTAAAGTTTCTATCTGCCAACACTGGTTACGAGAAAGCCAAACAAAAGTAAACCATGTCCCTCAAAAGAACTGCAGATTTGCGATATTTTCATTCAAATTCAAAGAATAATACTAAATTTTAAATCATGGTGGTTACAAACCACACTTTAGCCCTCATTTTTTCCACCAGTATTTTTCTTTCGAAATTTTTAATAGTAAGTTTTCACAATTAATAAAGGGATATAATATATAAATACTTTGGCTGAAGTATCAGGGGAAAAAGGTCATCTGTAACCATCCTGTAAATGTAACGGTTGCCTAATCAAGTCAAAGATTAATCGTCTATTAAGTATATGAAATATCACTTCTCAAAATTATTGGTGAGTCGTGAAAAAAAAAAGTCGCAAAATCTGACAACAAAAAAGTAATAAAACTGCAAAACCAGATAACTACTAAAATATTTAATGGCTATTCCGAAGGCACCAATCTAGCTGAAAAGGGTAAATTTGCTCATTCCAGCTGCTTACTACGAACAACATCGATTGACTAGTGCAAGAGATATTTAGCTGTTTGTTTCGCATTCGTTTTCATGTTTTCAAAATATAAAACTCTACCCATCATTTACTGAAACTTCTCTTACCTATTCCCCTTAGTATAGTAATTTTCGTTGTATAATCCGCAAGTCAGATAAGTCAGTTTTGCACGAGAAATTTTATTTGACAAAGAAAGTTATATTTCTGCATGCTGTTTCTTAAAAAAAAAAAAAAAAAAAAAAAAAAATTCGGATTATTCCGTCGAATAAAATTTTTGGTGGATATATGACAATGACACACCCTACCTGCGCATTATGCGCCGAAGTTTACAATAGTTTACTTTTTCTCATATACATTGCTGCCAATATTTTAATTTATTTTGGAGCATTTTTAGCACCATCTTTTTTTCCCACCACTTTAGATTATTTTTCTCCCATTGACAAAATAAGAAAAATTTACTCTTTAAAAAAATTGGTATGGAATAAAGGCGGAGCTAAAAATGTTCTAGAATAGAATAAAATAATGGCTGCTATGCATATATGTACACATTAATTTACCGTTTATTTATCACAAGGATAATAATTGTATATTTATATGCATCACAGTATTATGATATCAGTTTATCTGTATTTTGATGAAATATTATTAAAGAAAAAATAATATTAAAATTGAGCAAAGAGATATGCTTTCTATACTTCGAATTAAAGTATGTATGCAGGAAGAAGCTCACACGCCCGTTTTGTTTCCATTTTATACAGGTGTTATAACATACTGCCAATATATTAATTTATTCCGGAGTGTTATCAGTCCTGTTTTTCTTAGGGATCAATTTATTTATAGGAAAATTTTCTCCAATATCAAATCGTTTCTTCATTAACAAATAAGAAAATAAGAATTTAAAAAAAATAAGCAATGTAAAAATAAAGGCAGTGCTATAAATACTTTGAAATAAATTAAAATGTTGGCACCTGTCTTTTTCAGAGAAACTCCTTCCATATTAAATTACAAGATTTTTTGTATAACTTCTTCTTCTTCTTTTTTTTTTTCTTTTTAATTAGTATACAAATGAATGCATGTCGTAGTATTCTGATATAGACAAACGTACAATTATTGTCTTCCTATCAAATAAATTCTAAATTAATATTATTTTTATATTTGAAATTGAAAGGACTGTTTTTTAACTTGGTGGGTAAAGTGTCATTTTTTAAAAACGAGAAAACAAGCGGTGTATAATAAACAAACAGCTAACCTTTTCCTACAATAGTCAATTGATATGGTTTGTCAGCGTAAGCTTATACGAAAGCTATTGGAATTGGCCAATTTTTACTAAATTTCACCTTTTCTAGCGAGAACGGTTTTAGAGTAATTGCTGATTAAATATTTTGAGGGCATTTTATTTTACTTATTTATTTAATTTTATTTTATTTTTTCTCCATTCTTCCGTGCTCTTAACTTGTCACAAATATCCTAACGCAATCGATACCGTTTTGTAGGATTTTTTCTGCTCATTCCAAATACGTGATTGATTTTTGTGTAGTATGTTTCGAAATTTCAAAAATGAGCGATATTTAAATAATAATAATAATAATAATAATAATAATAATAATCTAGCATTTTCATTCTATTTTCAGGAGCTTGAAAAAAGTTTGAGGTAAGGCAGCACTGATATACTGGTTTATGCTCCATATGGCCTCTTGTATCACCGCTCTGAGTATGTCTATGCAGTAAACAATCACAATGTATATAAATATTGCACATACTTACTTTTTTAATCTCTATGTCTTTTATTTTATTTTATTTTTTAATTTAATAAAAACTGACTAATTTCTGCAATATCTAACATGTACATATATTTTGTCGATTTGAGGCCTAATATGGTAAATGTTAAATTTCAAACAAAAATTGCTTAAAATTAAGTATTATTCAACGATTTAATCTCTATACTTCCTAACTCTTTGAAGGAAAATTAATTTGCAAGATAAAAACGCAGAGATTTTCAGATCTAATGTAGCGGATATACTATGTATATTCTTTATAGTTTTTAGAAATCTATTATTAATATTTTTAATTTCGTGTAAGCTTAAAAGAAAATTTTAAGTATAAAACTAATTGAAAAAAAAAAAAAAAATGCAAAATAAATACTCAAAAACAAAAAGCAATAGAAAAAGTGAGAGCCCCGGAATTTACACCTCCAGAAGCTTAAACTGTAGGGGAAACAACATAAGTTTTAGATATTACTGAAATACAAATGCTTTTTCTCTAGATTATTTCCCTGCATAGTGCACTTTTGTGGTCCAATATGCTGTTATTTTGACAGTACACTTTATTTCTAAGGAATCTTGTTCTGAAATTAATTTTTCATCGCCTGACTTTTCCTTTTTACTCAGAAAAATTATTATAAATGAGGTTTAAAATTCATAATATTTTTACCAGAATACTTGTGTTGTGTTAATATTAAATGAATTTCCAGTACTCCATGAGACTTTAACTTCACTTTAGTGTTTTAGTAATTGAAATTCAAATAGCATGATTTTAATATTTTAGAATCATGTGTATGTAAATATGTGAAGGAAAAGCCGAGCGATGATCCTTGAAACAACTATAAATTTTGCTACTTTGTCATTCAAAATATACCTTTAAATTTTAAAATACAATTGTTACAGACAACATTTTCTCCCTGATTTTTTCACCAGTATTTTTCTTTCGAAATTTTAAACACTTTCGAGACTGCTGACGTAGATTTACGTCATTTGAAAATGTGTAACACCACTAGTGGGCGTTTCATTTGCAATTTGTATGTTATTTGTTTCTTAAAAATATACAAAATATTCATATTTGTTCAATCAATATACTATGGATACAAATACTTTGATTAGTGAGAGAATGATTATAAAGTATATTCCTTTAGGTAATACCAATATGAATGTAAAAAATTTTGCTCTGAAAAATTTGTAATTTGGAGAATAACGCCCATGGGTGGGACTTAGTGTCAAAAAGATAAAGACATGCGGTCGCGAAAATGTTAAGTGTCTATAATATGATTTCACGATTAATTAAGTGAAATTTTATAATATATAAATATATTGGTGCAGGTGTCAGGGAAAAAAGGCGGCTCGAAAATTTTACTTATGATTAAAATATATGGTCTAAATCTGCCTTTTTCTTTCTTTCACTCAACTGTCTTTCATTTACATTAATATAATTTTAAAATAAAAACTGTCGTTAGACTGACTGGGTGTAATTTTATTTGTCTTTAGAATCTGGCCTAAAACAAAACCAGATTAAATTTTTGATCAAATATTTTTTTTTTTTTTTTTTCGATCTGCTTTTTCGCCTGCTAAAAATTGTGGTATATTAGTAACCGGTCTTTTTTTTTTTTTTTTTTTTTTTTTTTGGGGGGGGGGGGGGGAGACTGAGAACTCTTGTTTTTCTAAGCGGGTACGAAAACTTCGAAGTGCCCTATGCACAAAAATTTGTTAGTCGGGCCCTGAGATTAATCGTCAAATTCAAAGTATACCACTAAATTTTAAATCATGGTGGTTGCTAATGGTGGTTACTAATTTTACTAATGGTTAAAATAGATGGTCTAAATCTGCTTTCTTCTTTATTTTTTTCCTTTTTTTTCTTTAACGCAACTGTCTTTCACTTACATTAATATAATTTTAAAATAAAAACTGTCGTTAGACTGACTAGGGGTAATTTTATTTGTCTTTAGAACCTGGCCTAAAACAAAACCAGATTATATTTTTTATCAAATATTTTTTTTTTTTTTTCCCATCTGCTTTTTCGCCTGCTAAAATCGTGATATATTAGAAACCGGTCTTTTGTTAATTTATTTATTTTTTCGGAGGGGGGATGAGGAAGAACCCTTGTTCTTTCAAGATGACATGAAAAATTCAAAGTGTCCTGGGCACAAAAATTTTTTAGTCCGGCCCTGAGATTAATCGTCAAATTTAAAGTAAACCACTAAATTTTAAATCATGGTGGTTACAGACCACACTTTTCCTCTTATTTTTTTCACCAGTATTTTTCTTTCGAAATTTTTAATGGTATGATTTCACGATTAATTAAGTGAAATAATATATAAATATATTGGTTCAAGTATCGGGAAAAAAAGTCATCTGTAACCGTCATGTAAATGTAACGGTTCCCTAATCACGTCAAAGATTAATCGTCTATTAAGTATATGAAATATCACTTCTCAAAACTATTGGTAAATCTTTATTAAAAAAAAAAAAAAGTCGCAAAATCTGACAACAAGAAAGTAATAAAACTGAAAAATAAGATAACCACTGAAATATTTAATCACTATTCCGAAGGAAAAAATCCAGCTGAAAAAGATAAATTTGATCATTCCAGTTGCTTACTACGTGTCACTTCGATCGACCAGTGAAAGCGAAATTTATCTGTTTGTTTCACATTCGTTTTCCTGTTTTCAAAAAGTAAAACTCCACCAATCATTTATTTAAAATTCTCTTACCTACTCTCCTTAGTACAGTAATTTTCGTCGTATAATCCACAAGTCAGGCAAGTCAGTTTTGCAGTAGAAAATTTTATTTCACAAAGAAAGTTGTATTTCCGCTTGCTGTTTCTTTGAAATAATTTAGATTTTTCTGTTACATGAAATTCCCGGTGCAGACAGACGAAACCAAGTCTTTAACACTTCTTAATTTTGTTTGAAAATATATTAAAATTAAAAATTGGGAAAAGTTTTTTACGCTTGTTTTTTTTTTTTTTTTTTAAGAAAAACATTTTAAAAATTATTGAATTAAAAAAGGGGAAATTTTATTAAAATAACCTGTACACATAATTTACATTATTATGTACAACAGCTCTCATAATATTTCCATTCACATCAATTACGAATAAATAAGATAATTTCTTACTTTCTTATATCATTACTTTCTTATATTATTAATTTCTTCTATATTCAACAGAAGAAAGTATTGAATTCGTAATCGACTTCCGGTTTTCGACGAATTTACACGTTTTGAGAGGTTCAGAACGCGATTTGACCATTTTTAGAAAATGTCTGTCTGTCTGTCTGTCCGTCTGTCTCTCTCTCTGTGTGTGTGACAAAAATTTTATGGCAACTGTATCTCCGGAACTACTGCTTAGTAATACATATAAATTTATATGTAGATTCACCTTGACCTAAATTAGTTCCTATCAACTTTAATGTCGACTACTCAACATGTGGCGCAGCTATACAATGATTTCCGAAATTTAAGGGGAGGCTGTATCTCAAGTTCTATTGCGTATAAATCAAACAAATGTTGATATGTAAGAAGGCCATTATAAGACATTATGCTGGTGCAATTTAAATGCTTATCGGCCAACAAGTGGTGCTTTTATACAGCAATTTCCGCAATTTAAGGGAAGACTATAGCTATGGAGCTTGTGCACAGAATTGCATATAAATTTACATGTTAATGCACCTTGATCTAAATTAGCGCCTATAAACTTATTGTGTCAACCAATCAACAAGTGGCACTGCTATACAGCGATTTCCGTAATTTAAGGGAAGGCTATATCTCAAATTCTATTGCGTATCATCAAACAAAACTTGATATTCGAGATGGCCATTATGAGACATTATGCTCATTCAATTTGGATGCTTATCGGACAATAGGTGCTGCTGCTTTACTGAAAATTTCCTTTCAAACGAGGAGGCTATGTCTCTATTTTTGTGGCATAAAACTGAAAGAAACTTGATATATATGAGATGACCGTTATAAAAATGCACTTTTTAAGATACTATTTACAGACATTAAATAAAACTCCTTTTGGAGAAATGTCATATCTTACCTGCGCATTGTACGCCGAAAACTACAGTATTTTACTTTTGATCATACATAGCTGCCAATACTTTAATTTATTCCGAACCATTTTTAGCTCCGCCTTTCTTTTGTACCACTTTATTACTTTCTTCTATATACAACAGAAAAAAGTATTAGAATCGTAAAAATTTTCGACTTCTGGCTTTTGACGGAATTAAACGTTTTGAGAGGTCTAGAACACCATTTAACCATTTTTAGAATATGTGTGTCTGTCTGTGTGTGTGTGAGAGAGAGAAAACTTTTGTGGTGACTGTATCTCTGGAACTACTGCTCAGAATTGTATATAAATTTATATGTAGATGAATCTTGACCTAAATTAGTGCCTATCAGCTTTTGGTGTAAACTGCTCAATAGGTGGCGGTGTTATACATCGATTTCCACAATTTAAGGGGAGGATTTAGCTCAGATTCTATTGTGTATAACTAAACAACACTTGGTATGTGAGAAGGCCATTATGAGACATTACGCTGATTCAGTTTGAAAGATTATCAGCCAACAGGTGGCTCTGAAATACAACGATTTTAGTAACTTAAGGTAAAGCTATATCTCAGAAACTACATCACAGAATTGCATATAAATTTTCATGTAGATGAACCTTGACATAAAATTAGTGCCTATGACCTTCTTGGTATAGTAATAATGAACTATATCAAATAGATTATAGTAAATTAAAGAGAAAATTAAACATAAAATCAACATAGACGTCAATCTGAGTCAAAACTTAAATTAATTCAAGCAAATGATATTTTAATCCCTCTCATGCATTTAATGTGTACACACAATTTGCAAATTAAGCATTATAGCCGAAGAGAGCGTTTAGCAGAGCTCGAATTATCCGCCCTCTTTTCAAGACACTCTCAATGATGAGAAGTTTCTGCTTTTTTTCTATCACTATTTTTATGCAATATTGTCTAATTCGTGATTAAATCGTGGTTAAATAATCACAGTACTATAATATAAAAACACAGAAAATATTTCTGTATAAATATAGTATTGGCAAAGAAACCAAAAATCTTTTATTTCTGAAAGTTTCCTGAAAATGGGTGGAGACATCGAGCTCTGGCTGTAGGTATCTCCACAAGCCCCTGCTCTACCATGTTACAACTTGCCCCATCGTATGATTTTGGACATTTCGTTAATTTATTAAAATATATAACGATTTATACAAAAAATCAACCATGCATTTTATAATTCAACACATAAGCTAAATAAATAGCTATAAAAATTTCTTTAAAGTATAAATTAATGTACCTTTAATCAAAATTTACGAAATATTTTTCCCCCACTAACTAGCTAAAATGAAGAACTTGTACAGAACCTCTCATTAACCATTTTTGAGAAGCACCGATTGTGCTTACATTATAAAGCGCGTCCTAAGACCTATGTTTATAAATATATATAACCACAAATGTTACAAACTATATCGTAAATTGCGTGTTACTTCTTACCCCTGTGACAACTAGCCCACACTCCCCTACATTTCTTTTTTCGCATTTCATTCGAGTATTTTTTTTTACATAGTTTGTGTTTGTACATTAAATATGCACACTTATTACGCACACAAGGCCAATTAAATATGCACAATTATAGGTGGAATGCCCTCCGTATGGGGTCTTTCTAAATGATCCTAGCTTGTATTTACGCGGGTTTTAAAGAAAACCACGAAAAAATCAGAAATACTTGGTCGACGAGCGCATCCTGAAATCGAATTCGGCACTTACCGTCTACCATCTTTGAGAGTATAACCGCTCGGCCGCTAGTGTGCGCAATATTCAGACAGGATCTTCTGGACCTGTAAGTAGCAATATATGTCTTGACGGTGTAAATCACTTCATTGCAAATGCTGAAAAAAATTCTAGATGTACAAAGTGTGTAAAAAAATATTAAAAAAATTAAAAAAAAAAAAAAAAAAAAATTCGAATGAAATACGAAAAAGGAAATTTAGGGAAGCATGGGGCTAGTTATCACAGGGGTAAGAAGTAACACGCAATTTACGAAATAGTTTGTAACATTTGTGGTTAAATAATTTTATAAAAATAATTCTTATGACGCGATTAATAATGTAAGAACAGTCGGTGCACCTCAAAAATGGTTAATGGGAGGTTCTGTACAAGTGCTTCTTTTAAGCTAGTTAGTGGGGAAAAAAAATTTCGTAAATTTTGATGAAAGGAATGTTAATTTATACTTTAAAGAAATGTTTATAGCTATTTATTTAGTCTGTGTTTTGAGCTATAAAATGCGCGTTTGATTTTTTGTATAATTCGTTATATATTTTTATAAATAAACAAAATATCCAAAACCATACGATGGGGCAAGTTGTAACATGTTTGAGAAGTGGCTTTGTGGAGATGCCTACAGCCAGAGCTCGAAATCTCCGCCCATTTTCAGGAAACTTTCTGAAATGAAATATTTTTGGCTTCTTTACATTACTATGTTTATACAGAAATATTTTCTGTGTTTTTATATTGCAGTGCCGTGATTATTTAATCCCGAATTATAATCACGATTTAATCACGAATTATAAAATATTGCATAAAAATAGCAGTAGAAAAAAAAGCAGAAATGCCTCATTAATGACTGTGTCCTGAAAAAAGGGCGGAGAATTCGAACTCTGCTAAACGCACTCTGTGATAGAAGAATGGGTATAATGCTTATTTTGTAAAATGTGTGCACACATTAAAGGCATGAGAGGGAACAAAATATCATTTGCATGAATTGATTTCAACTCTGACTAAGATTGACTTCTATGTTGATTTTCTCTTTAATTTTCAGTATATTTTACTAAAATCCATTTGAAATAATTGATTATTACAATATAAAGAAAGTTATAATTCGATATTAGATATTAATTGCCTTTTTTAATAAATTAATAAATGATCGATGGCAAAAAAAGTTTTGAAATATTGTCGTTTGTATTGTTAGGATTCCCTTTGTATCTGTTACAATTTGCCCCAAACCCGGGACAAATTGTAACAGGCAAATAATTTTGAAAAAATATTTTTTGTACTAAAATTAGCAAAATTAACGAAAACTTTTTTTTATGCATATGATAGATGAATATGTATGCTGTAGAAAACAGCAATTATAAACAGGAAAACGCAAATACATTTCAAAATATACTTAATTTTCCAAAAACTGTTACCACCTGCCCCTTGCTCCCCTGCTGCTGCATCAACTTTGTTCTTTATATTTTCATAGAAATAAATAAAAGAATGTCGCGAAATAGGTGTTTCTTTTTTTCACTTCTTTATGTGTAACGGACGTTTTTTAAAAATATATATTTTAATTTTTTATATTTTATTTTGAAGCTGCAAAATACGAATTTTCAATATGTAAAATGCTTTCATTTTGCAATTTCAAAATAAAATATAAAAAATTAAAAAAATACATTTTGAAAAAAGGTCCGTCAATTTAACAGTTGGGGATTTTCTGAATGTGAAAACAGAATTTAAATATATAAATTAGTTCATAAGTTATTTGTAAAGAAAATTTCCCCATATGATAACATTGGCTGGGGCTTCCAGCGACGGTAAGTGAAGAGGGCCGTTACAGAAAAAATTTCAACTGTTCGGCAATAGACATGAAATATATGTAAAAATTATATAAGTGTACAAAGTTTTCTATGTGCTTCACATAGCGGCGTTTAATAGGTTAAAAATATACAACAAACAGATACTCAAAATATTTCTTCTTTTTAAAAAATAATAATTAAAAAAAAAAAAAAAAAAAAAATCCACAGACAAAATAGCGACAGTAATTAAAAGTCGCCAAGGGGAAGCTGTAATAAAGCTATACCGTGATCATGTTTACATCTTTATTTATTTTTATATTTAACAACCACTAGACTGATTTATCATGCAAATAAATGGGCTGCTACATGTAACTCCAAGATAACCGTACACTTGCAGGATGGCGGCTCAAATACTTGACAAATTCAATTTAATATTACAATAAATCAAAGTAAAATATTTTAAGCGAGATATGTATGGGGCGGTTCATTGCAAAAGTGGTGTAAATCCCGATTTTTTAAATATGTATATTTTTGCTTAATTGTATCACATTCAGTCATATCTTTCATTATAAAAATGAGGAAACTCCAATAATTGCATTAAAATTCCATAAAGGGCATTTTTTGTTATTTTCGGAAAACAAAAACTGCTAAATATTCACTATAAGAAAGAAGTTTCTAAGTTATTTCTATTTATTTTTGTTAAAATTTATAAATTCTTATACTCTGACTTGTATTAAAAACTAAAAATCAATAACACTTACTGAATAATAACTTTTTCTCCCACACATAAATTTGCAAAAAAGCTGCTTATTTAAAAATCCATTTACAAGGAGATAATTCATTTTTACAATGAACGATCCATGTATAACTGAAATAATAATAATAATAATTGTCTTAAATGATTCTAATAGCGCTCATAGCATAATGTGATACTATTTTTGGCGTGAAATTGCTTATATTTTGTGGTCTACAGGATAAGCAGTGGCGTATGCAAGGGGGGAGGGGGGTTTGGGGGTTTAACCCCCCCCCCTTGACAAAATGTATGCTAAGAAAAATTAGGCTGTTCCTTACATTTTTTTTCACATTTCAGGCGGAAAAAATGTATGGCAAGCGTAGAATTTTTTTTTTTCTACGAAGTGGTTTAAAATTATGACTAACTTTTTTTTACATTACTCTGCGATAAACACTCGTGAAAATAACTAAACCACTTCATTTGCGCGGCGCGAAACATGTTTCCCCTGAAAACAATTCTCTAAAAGGATTTCACCTTTAAGTCTGGTTTCCATTACGGCTTTTTCGACGGCTTCTATTCAGAATCCTTTGATGTGGTCAGCCGGGCTCAAAACCCTCGAATGGCGTTGGAAGACCCTGGTTCTAACCCCCAGCTGAGATAATTGATGGGCCAGAGGCAGATATCTTTGTCAATTTTGCATGCTTTCCTTTGAAGTAACTGCGCAATATGATAAAAAAAAGGTTACAACTGATGACAAGACATTTGGCTCTTTGTGTGCGGAGCGTGATTAATGGTTTTTTTGGACCTGGAAGCTCCAACTCTAGTAGAAACCGGCCTTTACGAGTTCATACTCAAGGACAAGAGGGGTCGACCATATGGGGAAAGGGTGACCATTGAAGTAGTGACCTTGAAGGAGTGACCCAAACAATACCCCAATAGTAGAAGACATTTTAAATGAACTAGCGAAAACTTCTCGCCGATTACACTTCGCTCTGTAAATAAGAAAATTCAATGAAATAATTTGCGTAACTATGTATTGAATTTTATGTTTTGTGTAGCAGTTTGCACAGGCTCTAAGTTATTCGTCGCTAATTAAAGATTTTTTAGTTTGATCTTCTAATTGGTGAGTTTGTTTTACTATTTTTCATTTTCTTACTCTTATTTTCGGAAAGTATTTATGATATTTTAAAAGATTGTTAAACTTAATTAAAAATAAACTTAATTAAACTTAATTAAACCTAATTAAACTTAAATAAACTTAATTAAACCTAATTAAACTTAATTAAAAATTCGGAAAGACGAACCACTCCCTTGGAAAAATCCTGGATACGGCACTGAGGATAAGTAAATTATTACATTAAATAACATGGCAGTAAATACTATGTGTTGTATGTACAGATTGTTCTTAATATATAATTACGATCTAAATACTAAAAAAACTGCTTTGATTTTTTCGATTTTCTTCGTTTCGAAATTTTTGTCCGATAAACAAATAAACTGGCGTCCACGAGTGAGATGTTGTCACAGGCAATGGGGATACGCACCTGAGGTTGTGAGGGGAAGGAAGGCGTTGACGAATGCAGCTGCTATCCAATGCAAGGTTTAGAACAATTCAATTATTATTATTATTATTATTTATAAAGCGATACAAAAAAGTCTTTCTCTTTTTTATTCATTTAAATGTAACGATCAGCGAAGCAAGCAAAGCATGCAAGTGTTTTCATAAAATGAACACTAAAATTACGAATATAAACTTTATAAATGTTTGTTTTAAGAAAAAGCTTCCAACAAACCAATAATGAACTTCTGGTTTGAAGTTTCAGATTTTCTAACTGGATGTGCCTTTTATCCTCAGCTCCCTTTTTTGAATGACAAATGAAATTTTCCTGAACCTGATTAATCGATATTTACAGTTTGCAAAATTTCAAATATTTCTTGAAATATAGTTGGAAAGGAGGGAGGATTAAACACAAAGTTTTTATCTTTTTCTCATAATTTTCTAAAAAAGCGCAGGAAGACAAAATATTTGCTTTGACATTTCAACCGAGCTAACAAAAGATTTCTCCTTCCTATTTAAAATTTTAATGTTTACTACCCAGCAGACTCACTGCCCTCACCCCTAGTACCAATAATTTTTAACTAAACTAAATCCTCCTTAAAATGGTACATCGTTTGTACCATTTTACAGTTTTCAGAAATTCTGACGCGAGGGATGGAGCACCGGCCCCGAATTCATACCACTATCAATGAAATAAAATTTCTACTTGTTAAGTCAAGAATATTATAGATAGCGAAATTTCTTAAACAGTTACCGGTAGGAGTTCTGCGCTCGTGTTCCATCCTTGACTATTTCATGCCTGTTAAAGTCATCGCATTAACAAACGAAACAGCAAATTTTTAGTACTCGCCTTTTTTTTTTTTTTTTTTTCACACCAGTCCTTTTTTGTTAGAGTAATTTTATACTTATTTAATCGTTTCTATGTTTGGAGATAGTATTTGTTTATGTTTGGAGATAGTATTTGTTATTGTTCTTTGTTCTTGTTATGGATACCCCCTACCCCCATTTCTCCTCTGCAGTGAAATTGTCATTCGGGACTCTCACTCCGTTAGCTTCAACTTTTAGGTAATCGAGTATGCGTGACGCTGTCACAGGTGCCTGCCAACCATTCCATCTTAAATTTGGGGATAATTAATCTAAAAAAAACGTGTTGTACTGAAAATCCGGTTTAAAATTAGGATGATAGACAGAGCTCGAAATCTCCGCCTTCTTTTACTGTGGCGAGTAAAAATTTGGTCTAGATATAGATAGAATTCTTACACGATACGTTGACAGAAAACATTCTTTCTATAGATTTACATACTTGCCAACCATCTCATTAATAACCGTACAATTGTTAACGCCCCTTTTCTCAGGCCACTATATTTTTAGAGTTATTCTCTCCAAATGTTGTTCCGATTAAATAAGACTAAAATTACTCTAAAAAGTTATTGGTGGGGAATAAAAAGGCTTGTACTAAAAATTGTACGGTTCATAATGAGATGGTTGGCATGTATGGATTTATATATGCCAAAATCTATCTATCTTTTAATTTCATATTTAACCTTTTCTTTTTAGATTTTAGGAGAGCCGAGTCTGTGTGTACGCTGCCCGAGATCGTCCCAGCCTGCGAAGGGAAAAATTGCTTCGTGCATGCATAAAATTTTGATCTCTTCGGCAGTTTCGTTTCTTCCACTGTTATTTCTCCAAGCAGAGTGAGAATAGACGAGCAAGGACTTCTTTGCTCGTCGCTCATTATCCGAGAGAATAGATATGCGAAAGTTTTCCTATGCGATATTGTCACATGAAAATGAGCCCGAGCCCTTTCAAACATATGTCTATATTTCAGGGATGGAACACGGGCGCAGAATTCATACCGGAATCTGTTTAAGAAATTTCTCCACCTATAATATCGTTGATTCAAGAGGTAGAAAATTTTCTTATATTGATAGTGGTATGAATTCTGCGCCCGTGTTCCATCCCTGATATTTATTATGTTGAATAATGATTAAAAAACAGTTTATATTTTCCAGTTTTTATTAAAACGCTAATGATTTGCATTAGTAATGATTTGTAAGTAACAATTTAATCAAAAAAGTTTTTCTGAAATGGCTATTTCAAATGACAACAATGAACAAATTATATACATCAACATTCCGTCTTTTGACAAAAATGGACGAAAAAGACATTTCTGATCTAAAAAGTTAAATAAATAAATAGATAAATAAAGAAGCTTAATCTTTCGTAATAAAAAGATTTTCACGGGATGTTGTTTGACAAAGTTTTTTTTTTTTTTCTTTAATGACTCGTTGCATTTATGCTATTAGATATTTTAATCTTTTTCAAATCTCAAATACGATATATTATAATGTTTTTTAATTATAGATGATTATAAAACACGACGATATACGGCACACTTTTAATATATATAATTTTTACATATTTGTAAGTCTTTCAAATAGTTAAAAATAATAAAAAACCTAAAACGTGTTAAAAAGAAAAAAAAAAAAAAAAGTGACAACCCTATTTTGTGGCGAGTAAACTTTTTTTACGGCGGGTGTAGTCTGAATTGAAATTTCGGACCCTGCTCTAATACATTTAATCACAACACTTTAATATAAAACAGAGTAAATATTTCTTTATAAAAAGGATGGTGGCAAAAAAGCCAAACAATTTTCATTTCTGAATGTGTCCTGAAAAAAGTGCGGCGATTTTCAGATCTGATGTAGCAGATATACTATGTATATTCTTTATAGTTTTTATAAATCTATTATTAACATTTTTAATTTTTTATAAGCTTAAAAGAAATTTTTAAATATAAAACTAATTGAAAAAAAAAAAAATAAAAAAAAAATGGGCAAATAAATATTTAAAAAGAAAAAACAAAAAGCGAGAGAAAAAGGGAGAGCCCCGGAATTTACACCTCTAGAAGCTTAAACTGTAGGGGGGAACAACATAACTTTTAGATATTACTGAAATATAGATGCTTTTTCTCTAGATCATTTCCCTACATAGTGCACTTTTGTGGTCCAATATGCTGTTATTTTGATAGTATACTTTATTTCTAAAGAATCTTGTTCTGAAATTAATTTTTCATCACCTGACTTTTTCTTTTTACTTAGAAAAATTACTATAAATAAAGTTTTAAAATTTAAGATATTCAAACCAGAATCCTTGTGTTCAATTTAGAAATAAAAAAAATTTCCAGCACTGTGTAAGTGCAGATTGGACAGTTTTCTTCCAAATTTTAATACCATGGTTTTAATGTTTTAGAATCATGTGAATGTAAAATTATTAAAGAAAAGGTAAGCGATGTGATGGTTCTTAATTCTTAAAACGACTATAAAATTTGCAAATTTGTCATTCAAAATATAACTTTGAATTTTAAAATACAATTGTTACAGACCACTTACACCAAACCCTTGTGTTAATTTTAAAGATAAAAAAATTTCCAGTACTGAGTAAGATGAAAATTTGAAAGCCGCTTGCTTCATTCAAATTCCATGATTTTAAAAATTTAGAATCATGTGAATGTAAATATATAAAAGAAAAAGCGAGCGATGTGATTGCTCTTGGAATAACTATAAGTTTTGCAACTTTGTCAAAATATACCTTTAAATTTTAAAATGTAATTGTTACAGACTACATTTTCTGCCTCATTTTTTAACCAGTATTTTTCTTTCGAAATTTTAAACATTTTCGAGACCGCTGACGTAGATTTACATCATTTGAAAATCTGTAACTCCACTATGTGGGCGTTTCATTTGCAATTTGTATGTTATTTGTTTCCTAAAAATATACAAAATATTCATATTTGTTCAATAAATATACTATGGATACAAATACTTTGATTAGTGAGAGAATGATTATAAAGTATATTCATTAAGGTAATACAAATATGCATGTAGAAAATTTTGTTCTGAAAAATTGTTACTTTGGAGAATAACGCCCATGGGCGGGACTTACTGTAAAAAAAATAAAAACATGCGGTAGCGAAAATGTTAAGTGTGTATAATAAGATTTCACGAATAACTAAGTAAAATATTATAATATATAAATATATTGGTGCAGGTATCAGGGGAAAAAGGCGGGTCTGTAACCATTCTGTAAATGTAACGAATTCCTATTCACGTCGCAGATTAATAAGGGCCTGGCTATCACACGGGCACATGGCGCTAGTGCCATGCGATAAAATTTAAATAGCATTAGCTTACAAACGGTACAGTAAACGAATGCGAAAATGTCATAACAAGATTAAAACAGAAAATTCGTTTTAAAAAATCTTATGAAAGTTAATAAATATTAATTATATTAATTTAGAAAAAGAAAAAAAAAGTATTGTTCACTGCGTATTGCTTTTTCAAAAACAATAATTCTCGTCTTACCGTGTTTCCTAAATCATGACATTTAACGTGAGGTGCGCGAATACTAGAATATTCGAGTTAAAAAAAAAAAAAAAAAAAAAAAAAAAAAGACAATTGGGTTAAAATAGAATTTTAGCAGTGAGAAACTAGGAAAAGTTATGCAATATTTAAGAACAAAGACTTAACAATACAGGATCAGGTATATTCCTTTTTGCAACGGAAGCCACGCCTTAACACAATTTTCTTAAACTTTACATTATAAAACAAAATTATTTTACATGCTTCCAATTAAATCATTTAAATTTTGCCTTGAGCATTCGATGTAGTTAATGCTATTAATATTTATGCATATCAACGTCACATATAGAGCCAAATACGAATATGCAAACTAGTTTTTTAATACTGTTTCCGCGATGTAGAGACGGGGCCTCATTTCTTTTGGCAGAGCTGCCAACCTAATCCGGCAAATTGTTAGTACCGCCTCTTTTCCTACACCACTTAATTTTTAAAGTAATTTTCTTCAAATATGTTTGCAATGAATTAAGAAGAAAAAACTCTAAGAAATGCCTGGTGTAGAAAAAGGGGCGGTACTAGCAAATTGCCGGATTAGGTTGGCAGCTGTGCTTGTGCTTTTGGTATTCTTTCACAGTCTCTCGCCTGTTTTGCGATAATTTTATAAAAAAAGAGCCAATTTGTATAATAAACATCGAAATGTTGCTCAGAAAACAATTAGAATAACATAAAGGTAATTTAAAATAGTTTCTCGTCAAAATATATATAGATATTTACTCAAAGAGGATACAAATTATAATAAGTGACGACTCACTAACAGCAGTAAAAAATGAAGTATCAATGTAACTCAAAAAATAATGTTAGGAACGAGATGTAAATTTGGAAACCCATGTGTTTCCGCGCATGCCGAATCACAAAATGTTTGAACGGTTGCATCGGAACCTTTGTGAAAATGGTACATTTCTCGCTAATTCTGACGCAAGGACTGGAACAAGAACAGCTCGACATCCAGACATGGAAGAAACCATTTTTACCATTGTGGATGAAACACCCGACACAAGTACAAAAGATTTTGCACGTCTTGTACATGCGGGTAAAACCACTGTTTGGAGAGTCTTACATGACGAATATGTACACCCATTCCATATTCAGAATTTCCAAGCATTGCAAGTAAGTGATTACTAGAGCTGGACGATATCAGAAATTAAATATCGCGATATATCACCAGGTTAATATCAATATTAATGATATATTGCGATATTTCTTTCAAGAAAAGGAAAATAGACATTTGCTACTTTTTAAAGACAAATGAACACCAATTTTAACGTATACAAGCATGGGCTGTTTTCCATATATTTTCTGGTGTATTACTTCCATAACTTTTTCATAAAAATAAAATAAAATAATAATAATAATTAAAACAAAAACTGCATAAAGAGTGAATCAATGTTTTGTGTTTATTTTAATATATATCATTGCTTTTAAGTATACATTGAGAAAAAGAATATACCACCTTCCTCTAGAATGAATAAGTGGCCATTTTCGAAGTCTTTTAACTAGAAATATGGATTACTGAGCTAGGAACATAAGGCATGCCAATAAACTGAATAGACGAAATGATCGAGAATTTCTAGTTTACACATTTCTAGATGGTGAAACAATACTCTGAATATTCCGAATCTTTTGTACAGCGAGAAATTCTCACTTATTTTCTAGAATTGGTTCATAAACCAAGGATATAGTTGCAGAAACCCGCCTCTTGTTGTCTCAATGATTTACAGAGATTTTTAAATAACTTTGCCCTCGATAATATAGGCAAATGCTCAAGAACTCTAATAGAGCTTCTAGAACTCGCTTTCCAAGGGGACTAGAATTTAAAGAATGAATGGAACTATTTTTTCTTTAGCCACAATTTAGATTCTAGATGTCAGTTACAGAATTCTTTTCTCAGTGTGCTTGTGTATAATTTGCCCTCCATTCTTTCGATTTTCAGCTTCAATTATTTTTAAGTAACATTTTAACAGAGTTATTATGTGATATAGGTTTTATTTACACATTATATCGTAAAAATTCATCTATATCGTTATATAAAGCGCAAAAAATTGTTTGTTTGTGGAGGGTAATCTCTGAAACTACTGAACCGATTTAAAAACTTCTTTCACTGACCGAAAGCTACAGTATGTCATATGTACGCCAATAGGCTATATTTAATTTTGATAAAATAAATTTTAGTTTAAAATCTGAGCATTTTAATTAAAATCCCCATAGAAGCCGTAATAGGAAATAATGAAATATTAAAAAAATTAGCTGCTGCCAACATAAAAGAAACATTTACATATTCATTTCGTTTTTAAAATATCTTGACGTGAAAAGAAAAGAAATATATTTGCACGTGCATTAAATTGAAATTCATATAAAGCTTTTTTAATTGTTAAACTTACACGTTAAATCTGACGTCATTATAGAATTAAAAGTGTTTATTTTTCTAATAATTTAATTTGATATGATATGATATAATATAATGATCTAAGAATCAATGTTTAAACCACGGAGTCTTTATTATTCCGTGGTTTAAACTGATGTGTGTAATCGAAATTGGAATTTAAAAAAGAATAAATAAATAAAATAAAATAAAATAAGAAATTCTATTTTATAATATTATTTATTTTAATTTATAATTGTTGCCAAAAAGATTTACGAATTAATTTATTTTTAGACATATAATAAAATATATTTTCACGGGAACAATAATATAAAAAGTGAACTGGATTTTTTGTAAAAAAATAATAAAGATCGAGGAAAATTATTTCCCCATTTTAATCCCCATATTTGGATATAGATATGTATTAGTTATCATGTGCATCCGTTAGATTAAATTGTTTTTGTTGTAAAATTGATAAAATTGGAATTTTAAATTTCAAAACTCTAGAAAAAAAAATGGCAAATTTCCATATTCGATTGAAAACATAAACATTTCATTTCAAAGGATGATATTTACACAATAAACATCCAACTAATAAACTAATTAAAAGGGAAAGGATAAATATTCTATCATAATTTGAAGTCAAATTTGTTTTCAAATGTCTAAATAAAGTATCTGATATAATATACTAATATGTTGCAGCGGAATAGATTTGATATCCGTCATCCTTGGCAGAAAAAAAAAAAAAAATATCGCCAAATTATCTGGCGAATATAATTTAATTCCTTTCAAAAATCATGGTTATTTTAAAAACTTACATTAAGAGTGTAACGAATAATATGAAACAATATTTCGTACAATACATATTACGAAAATATACATCTGGCATGTATATTTTCGTATTACGTTTTTGATCGCCAAGTACAAAAAACGCCAAGGGTGACAGTTTTGAAATTTAAAATTAAAATTTTGTCAATTTGACAGCAAAATAACTCAATCTAACGCATGCATACAATAACTAATACATATCTATACCCAAATATGAGGATTAAAATCGGGAAATAATTCTTCTAGAATTTTAATTAAAAAAAAAAAAAAAATCCAATGAGCGATTAACATGGAAAATCTTTTTCTTGCATCCACGGGCGGTCAGTGATGTCATACTTCGCTTGCGTATTGAGATGTTTAAATTTATTTGGCGACTATTTTTAGCAACTAACAGTTATGGCAAGTAGCTCAATATACATAGCGCATACAGCCATTACTGAAATGTAAATAGCATTTAATTATTTGAGTTACATTATGTTGACTGGAAACCTATTTAATATACCTATGCTCTATAGCTATACTAATATAAAAAAAAAAAGAAAGGTTTATATGCATATGTAGAGAACGATCGCTAGAACTAAAAAGCCGATTGCTTTTTTTTTTTTTTTTCTTTCGATAATCAAAAGTTACACTGTCTCTCTCTAAGTGCTAGAAGCTATAATAAATTTTTGTAAAATAAATTTTTAATTAAAATTTTCAATATTTTAATTGAAAACAAAGCATAGATTTGATATGTATCGTCATTGGCGATTTTTGTATTTGGCGATCGAAAACGTAATACGAAAATCTGTATATTATCGTAGTAAATACGAGATGTATGTGTTTACTTCAATTACCCTACTACCGTAGGTAGTGGAAGTATTGTATAGGTTTTGGCAATTGGTCAGTGTGTGTGTATATGTGCACGTGTGTGTGTAATCTTCTGGCTGTCATATCTCCAAAACTAATAAAAATAGAACTACTAAACTTCACAAGTGATTCAGGTCTGGTGTACAGATAAATTTTCCAAATTTTCGTGAAAATTGAAAAACCGGAATTGGGTCATCGAAAACCAGAAATGGGACCCTAAGCCCATATTCAAAAACACCTCTAATGATTTTCTTCAAAGTTGCTATATAAATAATATATTAGATGCCCTTTCGATTGAAAAGTTGCTTAGTTCAGGAAAATTGATAGGCGTCCTCTATAAACAGCTCAATTTCAGACTTCGCAAGTGCGTTCCTTTAAAAACGCCTGTACGGATTTTTTTCAAACTCGCCATGTTAACTTCCTATTAAATATCCTTTTGTATGTAATTATTGTTTTTAGGTCAATAAATGAGTATGTTAAGTTTTGGTAAAAGTTGGTATCTCAAAAACGGCTCTAACGTATTCTTGAAAATTTTTTCTTTAATCCAATTTAGATAACCTTTCTCAAGTATTACGTGCTTATTACAGGAATATTAACGGTCATCCTGATTAGGTAGTTCAGTTTTAGATCTCGGAAATTCGTGTTTAAAAAAATAACTATCTATTTTTTTCCCCTTATTTTTTAACTCGCTATGCAAACTCTGTTGTATGTGTCTTTATACGTGTATCAAGTTTCTCTTACTCGAAAATCTCAAAAAATGCAAGTAATATCTCCAAAAAATTGTATATATTACGTGCAATAGTTCGTTACACCAATTTTAACGTTACACCAATTTTAACGTATACAAGCATGGGCTGTTTTCCATATATTTTCTGGTGTATTACTTCCATAACTTTTTCATAAAAATAAAATAAAATAATAATAATAATTAAAACAAAAACTGCATAAAGAGTGAATCAATGTTTTGTGTTTATTTTAATATATATCATTGCTTTTAAGTATACATTGAGAAAAAGAATATACCACCTTCCTCTAGAATGAATAAGTGGCCATTTTCGAAGTCTTTTAACTAGAAATATGGATTACTGAGCTAGGAACATAAGGCATGCCAATAAACTGAATAGACGAAATGATCGAGAATTTCTAGTTTACACATTTCTAGATGGTGAAACAATACTCTGAATATTCCGAATCTTTTGTACAGCGAGAAATTCTCACTTATTTTCTAGAATTGGTTCATAAACCAAGGATATAGTTGCAGAAACCCGCCTCTTGTTGTCTCAATGATTTACAGAGATTTTTAAATAACTTTGCCCTCGATAATATAGGCAAATGCTCAAGAACTCTAATAGAGCTTCTAGAACTCGCTTTCCAAGGGGACTAGAATTTAAAGAATGAATGGAACTATTTTTTCTTTAGCCACAATTTAGATTCTAGATGTCAGTTACAGAATTCTTTTCTCAGTGTGCTTGTGTATAATTTGCCCTCCATTCTTTCGATTTTCAGCTTCAATTATTTTTAAGTAACATTTTAACAGAGTTATTATGTGATATAGGTTTTATTTACACATTATATCGTAAAAATTCATCTATATCGTTATATAAAGCGCAAAAAATTGTTTGTTTGTGGAGGGTAATCTCTGAAACTACTGAACCGATTTAAAAACTTCTTTCACTGACCGAAAGCTACAGTATGTCATATGTACGCCAATAGGCTATATTTAATTTTGATAAAATAAATTTTAGTTTAAAATCTGAGCATTTTAATTAAAATCCCCATAGAAGCCGTAATAGGAAATAATGAAATATTAAAAAAATTAGCTGCTGCCAACATAAAAGAAACATTTACATATTCATTTCGTTTTTAAAATATCTTGACGTGAAAAGAAAAGAAATATATTTGCACGTGCATTAAATTGAAATTCATATAAAGCTTTTTTAATTGTTAAACTTACACGTTAAATCTGACGTCATTATAGAATTAAAAGTGTTTATTTTTCTAATAATTTAATTTGATATGATATGATATAATATAATGATCTAAGAATCAATGTTTAAACCACGGAGTCTTTATTATTCCGTGGTTTAAACTGATGTGTGTAATCGAAATTGGAATTTAAAAAAGAATAAATAAATAAAATAAAATAAAATAAGAAATTCTATTTTATAATATTATTTATTTTAATTTATAATTGTTGCCAAAAAGATTTACGAATTAATTTATTTTTAGACATATAATAAAATATATTTTCACGGGAACAATAATATAAAAAGTGAACTGGATTTTTTGTAAAAAAATAATAAAGATCGAGGAAAATTATTTCCCCATTTTAATCCCCATATTTGGATATAGATATGTATTAGTTATCATGTGCATCCGTTAGATTAAATTGTTTTTGTTGTAAAATTGATAAAATTGGAATTTTAAATTTCAAAACTCTAGAAAAAAAAATGGCAAATTTCCATATTCGATTGAAAACATAAACATTTCATTTCAAAGGATGATATTTACACAATAAACATCCAACTAATAAACTAATTAAAAGGGAAAGGATAAATATTCTATCATAATTTGAAGTCAAATTTGTTTTCAAATGTCTAAATAAAGTATCTGATATAATATACTAATATGTTGCAGCGGAATAGATTTGATATCCGTCATCCTTGGCAGAAAAAAAAAAAAAAATATCGCCAAATTATCTGGCGAATATAATTTAATTCCTTTCAAAAATCATGGTTATTTTAAAAACTTACATTAAGAGTGTAACGAATAATATGAAACAATATTTCGTACAATACATATTACGAAAATATACATCTGGCATGTATATTTTCGTATTACGTTTTTGATCGCCAAGTACAAAAAACGCCAAGGGTGACAGTTTTGAAATTTAAAATTAAAATTTTGTCAATTTGACAGCAAAATAACTCAATCTAACGCATGCATACAATAACTAATACATATCTATACCCAAATATGAGGATTAAAATCGGGAAATAATTCTTCTAGAATTTTAATTAAAAAAAAAAAAAAAATCCAATGAGCGATTAACATGGAAAATCTTTTTCTTGCATCCACGGGCGGTCAGTGATGTCATACTTCGCTTGCGTATTGAGATGTTTAAATTTATTTGGCGACTATTTTTAGCAACTAACAGTTATGGCAAGTAGCTCAATATACATAGCGCATACAGCCATTACTGAAATGTAAATAGCATTTAATTATTTGAGTTACATTATGTTGACTGGAAACCTATTTAATATACCTATGCTCTATAGCTATACTAATATAAAAAAAAAAAAGAAAGGTTTATATGCATATGTAGAGAACGATCGCTAGAACTAAAAAGCCGATTGCTTTTTTTTTTTTTTTTCTTTCGATAATCAAAAGTTACACTGTCTCTCTCTAAGTGCTAGAAGCTATAATAAATTTTTGTAAAATAAATTTTTAATTAAAATTTTCAATATTTTAATTGAAAACAAAGCATAGATTTGATATGTATCGTCATTGGCGATTTTTGTATTTGGCGATCGAAAACGTAATACGAAAATCTGTATATTATCGTAGTAAATACGAGATGTATGTGTTTACTTCAATTACCCTACTACCGTAGGTAGTGGAAGTATTGTATAGGTTTTGGCAATTGGTCAGTGTGTGTGTATATGTGCACGTGTGTGTGTAATCTTCTGGCTGTCATATCTCCAAAACTAATAAAAATAGAACTACTAAACTTCACAAGTGATTCAGGTCTGGTGTACAGATAAATTTTCCAAATTTTCGTGAAAATTGAAAAACCGGAATTGGGTCATCGAAAACCAGAAATGGGACCCTAAGCCCATATTCAAAAACACCTCTAATGATTTTCTTCAAAGTTGCTATATAAATAATATATTAGATGCCCTTTCGATTGAAAAGTTGCTTAGTTCAGGAAAATTGATAGGCGTCCTCTATAAACAGCTCAATTTCAGACTTCGCAAGTGCGTTCCTTTAAAAACGCCTGTACGGATTTTTTTCAAACTCGCCATGTTAACTTCCTATTAAATATCCTTTTGTATGTAATTATTGTTTTTAGGTCAATAAATGAGTATGTTAAGTTTTGGTAAAAGTTGGTATCTCAAAAACGGCTCTAACGTATTCTTGAAAATTTTTTCTTTAATCCAATTTAGATAACCTTTCTCAAGTATTACGTGCTTATTACAGGAATATTAACGGTCATCCTGATTAGGTAGTTCAGTTTTAGATCTCGGAAATTCGTGTTTAAAAAAATAACTATCTATTTTTTTCCCCTTATTTTTTAACTCGCTATGCAAACTCTGTTGTATGTGTCTTTATACGTGTATCAAGTTTCTCTTACTCGAAAATCTCAAAAAATGCAAGTAATATCTCCAAAAAATTGTATATATTACGTGCAATAGTGGGTAATGGAAGTCGTGTGGTTGTTTCACACCAGATTCTGTAATAGTATATATTGTACGAATATTGTTTCATATTATTGATTTCTCCTTTAATATACATTATTAAAATAATAATCAATTATGGAAAAAATTAAATATATTTGCGAAATGAAAAAATAAATAATAATTAAAGCTATTATGACGTCAATTTTATCAAAAACATTTTCATGTCATAGGTTTATTTTTCAATATTTTTTATTCATGAGTAAAGAAATGTTTCTTTTTATGAAATAAATAAATAAATAGCATTAAGTAAAAATTGCCAACATTTAACAACTAATTAAAAAAAATAATTGTAAAATTATATTTTGACTTTCCAGTTAATAATATTGCCTGACTATAACATATAAACTGATATATTTCTTGATTTTTTACATATCAATCCATCTTTAACTAAAATTTGTTCATCAGTGCGAAGCCGGACGGGTCAGCTAGTAATTATAATAAAGATAAAAGCTTAACAAAAATGATACTGTCTTAAAATGTAGATGATTAATAAAATTTTTCGCAGGAATCATCTCTATAATATATATAAATCAATATCAATTATTCATTTAAATGCAGAGTTTTTTTTAAATAAATATTAACATGCGTTCTGTGCCGAATTTCCACCCCTAAGTATAAAAAAAGCTTATTTACTAGTAGTCAAGACAGTCATTGATGGCTATAATTAAAATAAGGAATACACTTACAATTAACCCTTTGCGGCGCAAGACAATTCGGATCATTTAAATTATACTGCAACCGGAATTCATGAAGTAAATTAAACTATAAGAAATTTTAAATTTTATGAATAAAAATACCGGCCTTTTCTGATATGTTATAAACTTAAATTTTTGCTAAAAAATTTCCGGAATGAATTTTTGCAGCTGGATCATTTTGCGTCCTCGCAGCGAGGACAGCGCGCGTTAAAGGGTTAAAATAATTTCAGTGAATAAGAAATGCACAGTGTATATAGAAATGTTGTTTGTAAACGTTCTCCAGTATTGCCTTAGAATAATATTCCTCGGTTGTAGAGTAATATTTTTAATTTGAAATCCTCTAAACTCAAAAGTATTCTAAAGGTCAGTTACCTGCCGTTTTTATTTTTCATTTAATTACCATACAATTATATATATATTTTTAAATATATATATTGAATTCATATTTGGTAACAGTTTTATAACAATTCGAAATTTTATTATATATATATAAATATATATTGCCTTATGTAAATAATATGTTAAAAAAATAATAATAATAAACTTTTTATGCTGAAATTTTATTTTGTTATTTAAAATAACTCATTTTGGATTTAAAGCATTACTATTTTATTTATTTATTTTAGTACGACAATTTTACCATTTAATTTCAGAAGTTGTTTTAAAATATTAAGTCAAATCTAGAAAAATCAAACAGGAATAAATAAGTAAATATCTAAAAAAATATAGATGAGTGAATATGTAAGTAAATATATTTACTTTTATGTCGAAAAAAGTATATAAATGTAAAAATTAAAAAAAAAAAAAAAAAGAAACGAAAAAAAAAAAAAGAAACGAAAAAAAGAAAGAAAAAAAGAAAAAAGAAATTTGAAAAAGAAAAACATTGCTAAATAAATGGAACAGCTTCGGCATAGTATCCCTTGGCAAAATTTAAATTTGGCACCGAAGTAACTCGGATATTTCTTTCTAAAATATTTATTTATGCAATTTCGATAGCCACTTCAATTCATCAATAAATTGACAACAAAAATTTAAAAACCACAAAGGGGCTCCTTTGCTAAAGTTATACCAAATACATTTTAAGAAATGAATATAGTAATCGATGCTGGTGAATGAAACACAGTTAGTGCATGCTTTTATGGAAGAATAAGATAAAATAAGTCCAGTCGTACTAAATTAAATTATGTTTCCATAGAATGTAACCACAATTTCTTTCATTCTTTTCACATTTCTTTTCTTATAAATCTCTTATATTTAATAAGAACAGCTAAAATAATAATAGTAAAAATAATAAAATGCTGCACAAAAAATAAAAATGAATAAATAAAATAATAATAAAATGCTCAGTATTGTATAATTGTTCAATCGAAAAACTGTCACTATAAAATTTCTGAAGATAAAAATCTATTTTACTAGCTAAATAATGAACTAAGTTTATTAAAATATTTAATAATAATAATAGAAGTAAACATGTATACGAACAAATTGACATTCTATGATACCGCGCACGAACACAAATTACAGATCGAAATATGTTTGGATATTTTACTATTTTCATCTCCAGGACATCCTAAATATTTTTCTATTTGCATTTTTTTTTTTTTTATACCACTTAATATTACTTTGAACAATCGATGCAACTGCAAACATTCATTTTACATTCAATATTCGAAATCATTCTATTGCGCATTCTATAAACCGCAAACATGTCGATATCGATGAGTGAATATCAGACAAACGACTTTCGCGATCAAAGTTGATCCGATATATATTTCAGAACCCATAGTAGATATCTCGGATAGGGGTATATCGTTTCAACTAACATCAAATGTCTTTCCTAGTAACCACAGCTGCTCATTGTAGATAGTATGTATAGTGAATGTATCGCTATGTCAGTGGTTGATGAAGTTGGTCTGAGGTCGATGAAGACAGTGTTTTCTTCTAGAAGAGTAGAACGAAACATTGGTAATTAAAGGAATGTATTTCCGCTTATTCGCGCGATAATCAAAGCAGATGGCTTTCAATAAATAATTGTTTATTCTTTTATAATAAGGTGGACATTTTAAAGCAGTGATATTTTAGATTTGAGGTTCCACAGGAATAAAGGAAGAGGAAGAGGAAGTATATGCATTGTGAGAGAGATCGTTTGGGGTGGGGTTATATTTTTTTATTTTATCAGTGAGTGATGGGAGAAAAATAAGAGAATAGGTATTAGCATACTTGCCAACATACTAATTAATAATCCGTAGTATTGTTAGCTCCGCCTTCTTTTTCTCACCAGTATCATTTTAGAGTATTTCTCTTCTTATTTAATCGTAATTACATTTGAAGAATTTTACTCTAAACATTTACTGGTGTCAAAAAAAGGGTGGGACTAACAACACTACGGAATATTAATTAGGATGTTGGCAAGTATGGGTATTAGTATTCTTATTTAATCGTAATTACATTTGGAGAATTTTACTCTAAACATTTACTGGTGTCAAAAAAAGGGTGGGACTAACAACACTACGGAATATTAATTAGGATGTTGGCAAGTATGGGTATTAGTATAAGATATTGCGCGCTTTTTTTCTTCGGGTTTCGTTTGCTGATCGTGGTTCGTTCGATCGGGTTTCATTCGGGTTTCGTTCGCTGATCGTGGTTCGTTCGCTCGGGTTTCATTCGGGTTTCGTTCGTGATGCGTGCTAGCGCAGAGGCATAATTCTATTAATCCGTGGTTGGTGTTCAACGTTACTTATCGGCATATCGGTTGATCGCGCAGTGCGCACTAGATAATATCGTTAAAGGGATATATCGGCAGAGCAAGATTTTAAATATTGTTATCGGGATATTTTAAAAATATCGATACTTGGGGATATATTGATAAATAATCCAGCCCTAGTGATTACCTTCTGCGCATAGAATTCTGTCAATGATTCTTGCAACAGTGGGCATTGCAGCAGGATTTTCCAACTTTTGTTCTGTTCTCAGATCAGGCAATTTTTACACAGGAAGGAGTTTTCATTCTGAACAAAACTCATCTGTGGGCAACAGTATATCCACACGCTATACGCCCACATTCATTCCAAAAACGTGTCTCTTTTAATGTTTGGGCAGGAATTGTGAACATTACCTCATAGGCCATACTTCTTTTACCAAAGCCGCTCAATGGCTCCCATTATGCTAAAAGAGGTTTTGCCAGAAGTCGTGCACAGCTAAATGTGGTTTCAGCTCGATGCTGCGCGAGCACATTTCGATATGGAAGTGCGCAATTACCTTTATGCCAGTTTTGAAGGGCGGTGTATTTTAAGGGGTGGGCCAGTCCGGTGGCCACCTCGATCCCCAGATTTATCGAGCGTCAATTTCTTCTTCTGGGGACATCGGAAGGCCATCATTTACGAGACTCCTGTTGATTCACCAGAGAACCTCATTGCTCGACTGTCCATTGCGGCTGCACAAGTGCACGAAACACCTGGCAATTTCGGAGCTGCTTGCCAATTCCTATTTCGACGCTATCAAGCATGCATTACGGCTGGTGGTCGCAATTTTGAACACTAATTGTAAATATTGATGCAAAGTAGCACTTTGATTTTACTATCTGATTTTATACGTTTTTACTTTCGTTTTTTGCACAATGTTTTTTATTTCATATTTAATATTTTATGTTACACCTATACAAAAGATGTATGTTTTAGTAAACTGTTCAACCTCTTAATGTTTGTTCCATGACCGTAGAAATATTCGTATTTGAAATTCCACCTACGTTGTAACTTTTAAATTCTGTGTGTTACAGGTTACAGTATATAAAAAAAATGTTTAAAATATTAATTTTTATTCAATCAATATGCAGAAACATAATTTTTATCATGTATGGCTTTTTGTATGATAAACAATTATTAACATAATCCCTCTGTTAAATAGTACACCATTCACCAGGAATGGTAGTAGGCGGAGCTTACTGGTAAAAAAATACAGAAAACACATAGTCTGATTTTCTGGGAAACGCGCACGAAAATTGGCTAGGATCTAGGAGTTTTTAGAAATATACAAGGGTATTTTACCCAGACCTTTTTCTTTGTGCAGGGCTTTTAGCCATCTCTTACTTGAATTTGAATATCGTATTTTTTTACTTGTAAACTTAAGTAATTCTTTGTAGTTTTTTTTTTTTTTTTTTAACAATAAGAAATTTATTGTTTAAACTGAAAACAGTGTTCAAGTAAAGGACATCTAGAAACCTGGAACGTGTGGACTATTTCTCTAAACCCTTACACCAACACAAATACCATATTCAGTACAAACTAATTACATTTATGGCTTCGAAGTCTTGTATATTACGCACTTAAGGGAAATTTTATTCCAAAAAGGGAAAATGTTTAGGAAAATGAGAGAAATTTTAAAGTTTCTATCTGCCAGCAATGGTTACGAGAAAGCAAAACAAAAGTAAACCATGTCCCTCAAAAGAACTGCAGATTTGCGATATTTTCATTTAAATTCAAAGTATACCTCTAAATTTTAAATCATGGTGGTTACAAACCACACTTTATCCAAAGAATATCTACTACGAAAAGAAGGAAAGCTCCAGTAGAAATAATGTAAACGCGAACTGGGAGCGTCTGAGCAAGCACGCCGTGTAGGTACTGTTGTATAGCAAACTTTACAGGGAAGTGACGTGACGGCATTCTCGTAGAATTTTCAGTTTTGATCCAGTTTCGTTGGGTTTTATGAAACATCCCAAATTAGAAAATTACTTTAGGAATGTTTTCTTTTGGAATAAAATGATTTTAAAATATGGTTTTACCATAAGAAAATTAATATTTTATTAATGTTTTCAATGGGTGATTTTTTTTTTTATTAAACTTTTCATTTTTATTGAATGAAAATGGATGTCAAAATATTAAATTTTACCAACTTTAATCGTTTTGTAAAAATTATAATTTGAGAGAAATGTATGAGTGTGTGTGTACATTGTATAAAAATAGAAGGGGGAAAAATCTTAATTTCCGTAAAACACAAAAATGTATACATGTGTTTGTGTATATGTATTAAAAAAAAAAAAAAAAAAAAAAAAACTTAAAATACCAAAAGTTATTAGGAGAGCAGTAATGAATGCTTTTGTAAACAAAATATATTGAAATTGCCTCATCCAATTTTAGATCATTAGTTTTATTGTTCATTGCAAAATAAATAAATAGTAATAATGATAATAAAAATACTTTTTTTTAAGCTATTTTGATTGTTAATGAAAGGAATCATTGTCAAAAATATTAAACTCTACCCACTTTAATCATTTTGTAGAAACAATAGCTTGAGAGAGAAATATATATATATATATATATATATACAGTGTGAGTATATATATGAAAAACCTTTTCAAATAATTCACAGAAAAAAATAAAAAATAAATAAATATTTAAAAATAAGTGCTTGAAAAAATGGTATAATATCTAAATGTAAACAATATCAACAATTTTTGAAATAAGTTTTTTTTTTTTTTTTTTTTTAATATAAGTTAAAAAAATTAATGTTATGTCTCATTAATTACTAATCCTGTTTCAAAAAACATAATTTTATTTGTATTTCAGTTATTATTGGAAATGAAATACTGCATTTTTTGTTAAATCTTTCCAATTTTAAGTTTATAAAATGTAATTAACCAATTTAGTTATACTATTGTCTCTTACATTCAGTAAAATGTTTTTTAAACTAAAACTATAATCTGCTTTCTAAGAAAAAATATGTATTTAAAATCTCGTTTATATTAAGTTAGAATTATGAAATAAAAAATTTAATAAAAGCTATATAGACTTTCTCTCTAATTTAAATATTTTGCTTTTTTTTTTTTTTTTTTTTTTTTTAATCATCTGTGATTTATAACTAGAATTGTATAATCTAATGTAAAAGTACAGATATAAGGTAAAGATGGAATAAAGTAAATTCAGTGTAATAAGAATTGATGGCATATGAAAAAAAATTTTACTGTCTTATATATTTCTATTTTAATGGGATACCATACTTTTGTATCTAAATTTATATATACTTCTAATTTAATTATTTATTTTTAATCCATTTTATAATTATTGAAGTGTGCTTAATGTTATTCCCAATCTTTGATTGTATCAACAGTTCTTAAAAATTTATTAACTACACTTATACAGTCTTTACTACATCACAAATGTATTCATAAATTTTCCACTATTACAATGCATTTTTTTTAGTTGATTTGTGTTTAATATTTGTCACCAAATGAAAGAACTTTAAGATGTAGTAAGGGTGTTGATACCTGCCATCTTAAATAAAAAATAAAGATCATTTTTATCATGTTTTCTGTCTACTTATACGGTATAAAACTATTTATCTGTAAACCAGTTAACGATAATTGCATTTTCCAACAAATAGCTCCCCCCCCCCTACCTAAAATACTAAGAATGTGATATTTTTTTCTTTTACTAATGTCATTTCTTTAATACAGCCACTGTATTTAAAGGAAAAAGAAAATCACAAATTATGGTTTTATAAAATTTAGGCATTATTGTTAATCAAAATATCAATTATTCCTCATAATTTTTTTTATGTTTTCCATATAAGAGCTATAAGTAATAGCCACATTAATTCCTATACTGATTATATCTTGTGTGTGCGTGTGGGGGGGGGTTAAAATAATTAATACAAAACCTAAGTTATTTTTAAAATATGCTAATAGATATGTGAATAATAAAAATAAAATAATAATTCAGAACATGTGGACATACTTTTATAATGAATTACCTAATTTAAAGGTGCAGAATACATACCTTTTAGATCTTGAGAAACCATCATCACTATCAATTTTTAAATATTCTTTAGTCTCTGAAGCCAGCAAATAGTCATCTTGGAAGGCGTAAAAGCAATAATATTTAATGCCTTCCAAAATTATATCAACTAGCGTAAATGACTATCTTGATTGTTGAAAAATATCTTCTTCCGATTTAGAATATCAATCCAATTAATCAATTTGGCTTGAGGAGCAATAATCGAAAACCAACAATACACGATAAAATAATGCAGCTTAAAAAAAAATGTATTTTACAGAAAAAGTGAGTAATAAAAGATTAAATCCCCATGAATATTTAATACACGTGAAATACATACTACGCACGCTAGTATTTTTGAATAAATTACGAAGCAAATACTTGTACAAGAAGAAGATTTGAAATCCGAATTCGAAAATGGCGGCGAAACAAGACGTTAAATCGCGCCCATCACAAATGCTCCAGCTCGTTCCTTCTTCTAATGAGCATGCGCGGGGACTTGGCTCAAGTTGCTTTGCTGGCCAAAATCATGAAGGAAGATATTGATTCGCCGCCGGTGCTACCCTCTATTAGCGATTAATTTAATCAAACATTTTTACTTTCAGAAATTTTATTTTACTTTCCCTTTTAACCTTTTTTAAAATAATAAAAATCTCAGACTCAGAATTGTTTTTATTTTATATTAAATTTTATTTTCCACCAATTATAAAAAAAAAAAAAAAAAAGAAAGAAAGAAAGAAAGTAGGGTTTAGAAAAAAATTCAAATAAATATTTGAAAGTGCAGGAGGCTCTTCATTTATGAAAATATTCATAGATAATTAGAGAAAATAAAAAAATCAACAATATTTTAAAAGTTTAATAAAATAACAACCGAATTATATGAGATATAATAATTCCAAATCAAGTTTAATGGTGTTTTATGATTGTGTTTATATTAATTTTTCACATCAAATACTTTGTATAAAAGCTTTAAACTGATACAAATGATGTAGAAAATTGATTTTAAATTAAATTATGTATAATTTCCTATCCTTCGTATAATACTGCTTATTGATATTTCCAAAACATTTATAACATTAAGAAAAAATATATAAAATATTTCAGTTTTAAATTGCATTATATTATTATCCGTAAATTATAAAGAATGTAAATTTGAATTAATTTAAATACTATATATTCAACTCTAAATGTTATACTATATTATGCATAACACAGAAAAATTTCATAAACAATTTTCTAACTATATTTGAAGTATTCGCATCAATATTATATCAAAAATTTATTGGAGTACTTAAAAGTAGACATATTCAAAAACTAAGCAAATGAGAGTTAATGTTTATCATTAACAAGCATTAAAAGGATCATTTAAACTGTTTATCCTCTTCCCTTCCTCCCTGTTTGAATCAGAATTTCATAAGACAATATAAAAAAGTTTTAACATGTTTCATCAATTTCAATTTTATTTTCAGTGCTAACCTCATATATGATTTATAGTTAAAGAATTTGATCACCTTTGATAAATATTACTGTTTCGAATAAATTTCAAATTTTTATCATTTGATTTTTTTTTTCTTTTTTTAATTTTTCATTTAAAAATATAGAAAATTCTTTGTTGGTGCCATAAACTGTAATAATTAGAATATATTAATCTCATGCCTTAAAGTAAATTAATGCTTTTTGCTTATTTTACTTAATTATTTATTAAACAGTGGGAGGCATGACTATGACTAGAAAAGCTATAAAATAAAATAAAATGTTTTTACGACTTATATATGTAAAATATTTATAAATAATACTGACATGAAATTGAATTTCTATAGAGCTAAAAGTTTCTAAATTAGATTTAATAATAATAATAATAATAATTGTAAATATTTGCAGCGGAGAAGATAAACAGCTTTACTGATCCTCTCACTGTTTGTTATTGATAAAAATTAACTCTCGTTTGCTCAGTTTTTAAGATACGTACTTTTAAGTACTTTGTTAAATCAAATAAATTTCTTATTTAATATTAATTGAATATCTCGAATACTTGTTAGAAAAAATCATATGCAATTTTTCTATGTCATGCATAATATAGTATAATATTTTTAGTTGATTATATAGTATTTAAATTAATTCAAATTTACTTTCTTTATAATTTACTGATGATAATATACTTAATGAATGCAATTTAAAACTGAAATATTTTATATTTTTTTTCTTATTGTTATAAACTAATTGGAAGTATTAATAAGCAGTATTATACGAAGGATAGGAAATTATACATAATTTAACTTAAAACCAATTTTCTACTTTATTTGTATCAATTTAAAGCTTTCATACAAAGAATTTAATGTGAAAAAGTAATATAAACACAATCATAAAGCACAATCATTAAATTTGGTTTTGAATTATTATATCTAATACACTTCTGCTATTTTATTAAGCTTTTTAAAATATTGTTGATTTTTTATTTTATTTTGTTATTATTATTATTATTATCTATAAGTATTTTCATAAATGAAGAGCCTCCTACACTTTCAAATATTTATTTGTATCTTTTTCTAAACCCTATTTATTATTATCATTTTTTTTTTTTTTTTTAATTGGTGGAAAATAAAATTTGAAATAAAGTAAAAGATTCTGAGTCTTAGATTTTTATTATTTTAAAAAAAGGTTGAAAGGGAAAATAAAATAAAATTTCTGAAAGTGAAAATGTTTGATTAGATTAATCGCTAATAGAGGGTAGCACCGGATGCGAATAAATTTCTTAGACCCTCATGATTTTCATGATTTTTGCCGGCAACTTGAGCAAGTCCCCGCGCACGCTCATTAGAGGAAGGAACGAGCTGGAGCATTTGTGATGGGCGCGATTTAACGTCTTGTGGCGGCGAAAACACGTTACCCACCAAGGGATTACCACTTGCCTCTCGCCTCGTTGTTTACGATTAGAGAGCGCATGCGCGCGGAATTAACAGCATCTCGGCCAAAGAATATCTACTACGCGGTTCTTACGAGCCGTTCAGCCTGTATGTTTGCTTCTCCTTTATGCTTTATTCGCGTCGTCAGATGGCAATAGTTACGCTTTGATAAAGCTTTCCTTCTTCTCGTAGTAGATATTCTTTGCTTTATCCCTCATTTTTTCCACCAGTGTTTTTCTTTCGAAATTTTTAATAGTAAGTTTTCACAATTAATTAAGTGATATAATATATGAATATTTTGGTTCAAGTATCATGGGAAAAGGTCATCTGTAACCATCCTGTAAATGTAACGGTTGCTTAATCACGTCAAAGATTAATTAACTATTAAGTATATGAAATATCACTTCTCAAAATTATTGGTGTGCCGTGAAAAAAAAAAAAAAAAAAAAAAAAAAAAAAAAAACTTTTAAATTCTGTGTATTACAGGTTACAGTATATAAAAAAATGTTTTAAATATTAATTTTTATTCAATCAATATGCAGAAACATAATTTTTATCATGTATGGCTTTTTGTATGATAAACAATTATTAACAGAATCCCTCTGTTAAATAGTACACCATTCAACAGGAATGGTAGTAGGCGGAGCTTACTGGTAAAAAAATACAGAAAACACATAGTCTGATTTTCTCGGAAACGCGCATGAAAATTGGCTAGGATTTAGGATTTTTTAGAAATATACCAGGGTATTTTACCCAGACCTTTTTCTTTGTGCAGGGCTTTTAGCCGTCTCTTACTTGAATTTGAATATCGTATTTTTTTACTTGTGAACTTAAGTAATTCTTTGTAGTATTTTTTTTTTTTTTTTTTTTTAACAATAAGAAGTTTATTGTTTAAACTGAATACAGTGTTCAACTAAGGGACATCTAGAAACCTGGAACGTGTGGACTATTTCTCTAAACACTTACAATAACACGAATACCATATTCAGTACAAACTGAATTACATTTATGGCTTCGAAGTCTTGTATATTACGCACTTAGGGAAATTTTATTCCAAAAAGGGAAAACGTTTAGGAAAATGAGGAAAATTTTAAAGTTTCTATCTGCCAGCACTGCTTACAAGAAAGCAAAACAAAAGTAAACGATGTCCCTCACAAGAACTGCAGATTTGCGATATTTTCATTCAAATTCAAAGTATACCACTAAATTTTAAATCATGGTGGTTACAAACCACACTTTAGCCCTCATTTTTTCCACCGGTATTTTTCTTTCGAAATTTTTAATAGTAAGTTTTCACAATTAATAAAGTGATATAATATATAAATACTTTGGTTGAAGTATCAGGGGGGAAAGGTCATCTGTAACCATCCTGTAAATGTAACGGTTGCCTAATCACGTCAAAGATTAATCGTCTATTAAGTATATGAAATATCACTTCTCAAAATTATTGGTGAGTCATGAAAAAAAAAAAGTCGCAAAATCTGACAACAAAAAAGTAAAAAACAGCAAAACCAGATAACTACTAAAATATTTAATGGCTATTCCAAAGGAATCAATCTAGCTGAAAAGGGTAAATTTCCTCATTCCAGTTGCTTACTACGAACCATATCGATTGACCAGTGCAAGAGATATTTAGCTGTTTGTTTCGCATTCGTTTTCATGTTTTCTAAATATAAAACTCTACCCATCATTTACTGAAACTTCTCTTAACTACTCCCCTTAGTACAGTAATTTTCGTTGTATAATCCGCAAGTCAGATAAGTCAGTTTTGCACGAGAAATTTTATTTGATAAAGAAAGCTATATTTGTGCATGCTGTTATTTAAAAAAAAATACAGATTATTCAGTTGAATAAAATTTTTGGTGGAGAAATGACAATGAAACACCCTACCTGCGCATTATACGCCGAAAGTTACAATAGTTTACTTTTGATCATATACATAGCTGCCAATATTTTAATTTATTTTGGAACATTTTTAGCTCCATCTTTTTTTCACACCACTTTATATTGAGATTATTTTTCTCCCATTGACAAAATAAGAAAAATTTACTCTTTAAAAAAAATTGGTATGGAATAAAGGCGGAGCTAAAAATGTTCTGGAATAAAATAAAATAATGGCTGCTATGCATATATGTACGCATTAATTTACCGTTTATTTATCACAGGGATAATAATTGTATATTTATATGTATCACAGTATTATGATATCAATTTATCTGTATTTTAATCAAATATTATTATAGCAAAAATAATATTAAATTTGAGCAAAGAGACATGCATTCTATACTTCGGATTAAAGTATGTATGCAGGAAGAAGCTCACACTCCCGTTTTGTTTCCATTTTATACAGGTGTTTTACCATACTGCCAATATCTTAATTTATTCCGGTGTGTTATCAGTCCTGTTTTTCTTAGGGATCAATTTATTTATAGGAAAATTTTCTCCAATATCAAATCGTTTCTTCAATCTATATATATAAAATCGTTCTTCCTGACTAAAATGGGGACTGACTGACTGACTGACTGAGTAAGTGAGGGGGTGATTCATCATCGCCCAGACCAAACCCCTAGACCTAGAAGCATGAAATTTTGTGACAATGTTCGTTCTATGACGTAGGCATCCACTAAGAAGCGATTTTACAAAATTCGCCCCCAAGGGGGGTAGAGGGGGGGCAAAACGTGATTTCACAAAATCCTTCATATCTCAAACAAGAAAACAGATATCCGTAAAATTTTTGCTTTAAAATATAGCTAATACAAATGTCTAAAAACTAATTTCTGGAATTTTCAAAATTCGGTCCCCAAGGGGGGCAGGGGCAAAACGTGATTTCACATGCGTAAAACGTGTTTTCGCATAATCCTATATATCTCAAACAAAAAAATAGATATACGTAAAATTTTTGCTCTAAAATATAGCTAATGCAAATATCTAAAAACTAATTTCTGTAATTTTAGAAATTCAGCCCCCAGGGGGGGCAGCAGGGGGGGGGGGGCTATGGGGCAAAAACAAATAGAAATACAGTTAGGACGTTCAAAATTGGTACAGGTAGGTTTTAGAAGCCTGCAAGTTCAATGAGGATATTTTCGATTGTGTAAAGTTATTAGGAGGGGCAGGAAGGGGGAGGGGGATGGAAGGGGGGGCAAAAAATAAAAATAGAGTTAGATCGTTCAAAATTGGTATATAGAGGTTTTCGATACCTACAAATCGATTGCGGATATTTTCGAATTTCTAAAATTATTAGGAGGGGCGGGAAGGGGAGTGGGGCAGTAAGGGGGGGGCTATGGGCAAAAACAAATAGAAATACAGTTAGCCCGTTCAAAATTGGTACACATAGGTTTTAGAGGTCTGAAAGTCGAATGGGGATATTTTCGAAAGTGTAAAGTTTTTAGGAGGGCCGGGAAAGGGGGAAGGGAGAGGGTGGGGCAAAAAAAATAAAAATAGAGTTAGATCGTTCAAAATTGGTATATAGAGGTTTTCGATACTTACAAATCGATTTCGGATATTTTCGAATTTGTAAAATTATTAGGAGGGGCGCGAAGGGGGTGGGGCGGTAAGGGGGGCTATGGGCAAAAACAAATAGAAATACAGTTAGGCCGTTCAAAATTGGTACAGATAGGTTTTAGAGGCCTGCAAGTCGAATGGGGATATTTTCGAAAGTGTAAAGTTGTTAGGAGGGCCGGGAAAGGGGGGGCAAAAAAATTAAAATAGAGTTAGATCGTTCTAAATTGGTATGTAGAGGTTTTCGATACTTACAAATCGATTATATTTTCGAATTTGTAAAATTATTAGGAGGGGCTGTAAGGAGGGCTATGGGCAAAAATAAACAGAAATACAGTTAGCCCGTTCAAAATTGGTACAGATAGGTTTTAGAGGCCTGCAAGTCGAATGGGGATATTTTCGAAAGTGTAAAGTTATTAGGACGGCCGGGAACGGGGGGCCGGAGGGGCAAAAAAAAATAAAATAGAGTTAGATCATTCAAAATTGGTACATAGAGGTTTCCGATACCTACAAGTCCATTGCGGATATTTTCGGATTTTTAAAATTATTGGGAGGGGCGGGAAGGGGGGGGGAGCAGAGGGGCAAAAAATAAAATAAAAATAGAGATATATCGTTGAAAACTGGTGCATAGAGGTTTTTGATACTTACAAATCGATTGCGGATATTTTCAAATTTGTAAAATTATTAGGATAGACGGGAGGGGGGCGAAGTTGGAAAATAATAGAAATAAGAGACAGAGCATTTTGGGAATTGTTTACGAAGGCAGTGAGAACCCGGTGCGACATTTTTCCTAATCAGATTTTGTTTCTCTTTTTTCTTCACGTGATAAAAATTAATGCAATTTTGAGAATTCAGTAATTATAACAATTCTTTTAAAAATAGGGACCAGCGAAGCGGGCGTTGCCTGCTAGTAACAAATAAGAAAATAGGAATTCTAAAAAATAAGCGATATAAAATAAAGGCAGGGCTATAAATACTCTGAAATAAATTGAAATGTTGGCACCTATCTTTTTCAGAGAAACTCTTTTCATATTAAATTACAAGATTTTTTGTATAACTTTTCTTCTTTTTTTTTTTTTTTTTTTTTTATTAGTATACAAATGAATGCATATCGTAGTATTATGATATAGACAAACATGCAATTATTGTCTTTGTATCAAATAAATTCTAAATTAATATTATTTTTATTTTTGAAATTAAAAGGACTGTTTTTAAACTTGGTGGGTAAACTGTCATTTTTTAAAAACGAGAAAACAAGCGGTGTATAATATACAAACAGGTAACCTTTTCCTACAATAGTCAATTGATATGGTTTGTCAGCGTAAGCTTATACGAAAGCTATTGGAATTGGCCAATTTTTACTAAATTTCACCTTTTCTAGCGAGAGCGGTTTTAGAGTAATTGCTGATTAAAAATTTTGAGGACTTTTTATTTTACTTATTTATTTTATTTTATTTTTTCTCCATTCTTCCGTGCTCTTAACTTGTCACAAATATCCTAACGCAGTTGATGCCGTTTTGTAGGATTTTTTCTGCTCATTTCAAATACGTGATTGATTCTTGTGTAGTATGTTTCGAAATTTAAAAAATGAAGGATATTAAAAAAATAAATAAATAAATAAAAAATCTAGCATTCTCATTCTATTTTCAGGAGCTTGAAAAATGTTTGAGGTAAGGCAGTACTGATTTACTAACTTATGCTCCATATGAGCTCTTGTATCACCCCTCTGAATATGTCCATGCAATAAACAATCACAATGTATATAAATATTGCACATACTTCTATTTTTAATCTCTATATATGTCGGTTTGAGGCCTAAAATGGAAAAAGGTTAAATTTGAAACAAAAATTGCTTAAAATTAAGTATTTATTATTCAACGATTTAATCTCTATACTTTCTAACACACTGAAGGAAAATTAAATTGTTTCTATAATTCAGTTCGTCTGTTTGCCTTCTCTCTTTCTCTCTCTTTTTCTTAAATAATTTTTTAGAATATCTTAAACCAGATACACTCATATCTGTTATTTTACGTGCACCAGCCACCATTAGTGTACACGATGGTCTTTGGCCGGCTCGAGCCCGCCATCTGCCAATTACGAACTCGGTGCTCTACCGACTGTGGTACCGCGGCTCGGTTGTAAAAAATAAATGGTTGTAGAAAAGAAATAAATTAAATATCAATGTTGCTATTAGTAACTTTTTTTTTTCGAGTTTTAGAAAATTAATTTTCTTACTGACTCTATTTTATGATGTTTATATATATATATATATATATATATATATATATATTAATAATGAAATAATGTCGTTTCTTTAAGATTAACTGCATTTCTTTTTTGTCTTTAAAGTGTATTTATCTAAAAAACAAAAAGAAAAGAAAAGAATATTTATATTAAAATACTTTGAATATATTTTGGCATGAAAAAAATGGAGTCCAATTCAAACTCGAGATTTTTCAAATTAAAATAGTAATAATAATAATAAACTATTTTGCTTTTCAGACTATGCATATACTGTACTTTAGAAGTATACATAGAGTATTATAAACTGCCATTTTTTTACCAAAAAATTCATTAGTAAAACTAAAGGCATTGGAAAAATTATTTACTAGATTTTTTTTTTTTTTTTTTTTTTTTTTTTTTTTTTATCAAGTAGTCAAACCAAAAAATTCATCTCCAAATAAAGTCAATAATTTGAAAGTCGCAAAAAGGGTCATATACTAAAGCAGTAACTCAAAATGGTCTAGATATTACAAATTTCATTCTATTCAAAAAAAAAAAAAAAAAACTGATTTTTAGGATAATTTTCATTAAAAAAAAAAATAATAATAATGTTGTATTAAATATTATGTATTTCAATTTGACAATGAATACGGGGATTTTTGTAATATTTTTCTGCTTTTGTCTTCTATTATGCAGTATTAATATTACTATTCAGAGAGAGGCAAAACAGTGAATAGGCGGAAAGAGCCCTGAATGGGTTAATAAGTGAAGTGACTCAGGGGGATCCCCACTCAAGGATTGGTGAGGAGATCGAGCAGTGGGCAGACCCCCCCCCTCCTAGTTGAAAAAAAAAAAGAAAAAGAAAGAAAAGTAAAAAAGCTCTGTAATAATTATTTGTGATAAGAGTATGTTAGTATAGACATATATCAGTAAAATTTAATTATTTAATTTTAGATACATTTTAATTTCTATTAATAACAATAGGAGTGGAGCATCTAATAACCAAATGATTAATACTCTGCCCTACAGAAATTGCATTAAATGTACATCAAAATAAAAATCAATAAATTATATTACTGAGTAATAGTACCGAGTAATATATAGAGTAATTATCGAGTACAAAAATTTTCACATTAGCATCTATTCAAATTGTAATTTTTCTCTTAATTTAAGGGGAAAAAATAACACATTAATGGTAAGTTTAATAATACATTAATGGTAAGTTTACAGTGTCTTCAAAAATAAAAATGACACCTCACAATCTTTTCCGATAAATAGGAAGATTTCGAAAAATGAATTATATAATTGGATTTTATCAATAACAATTTTGATGTATTTAAAAGAAAAAAAAATCTCTGTAATAATTATTTGTGATAAGAGTATGTTAATATAGACGTTTATGAGTAAAATTTAATTATTTAATTTTTTATATAGATTAATTTTTGTTAATAACGATAGGAGTGAAGCATCTAATAGCCAAATGGTTAATACTCTGGACTTCAGAAATTGCATTAAATATACATCAAAATTTGTGACGAATAAGAGGTCGTCATATT
>CAWVNO010003093.1:0-130000 GCA_963930645.1 Salticus scenicus
AACTTAAAAAATTTCAAGATTTGTAAAAAAATAAACTTAGAAATAAAAAAATATAAAATCGAAATGAAAAGAATAAATTTAGAAAAAATTTCGATATTGGTTAAAAATGACAAAGTCCAAAAAAAAATATAGATGTATAAAATCAACCATGGTTTATATAGCCATGCCACACCCACCTTGAAAAAAAAAAAAAAAAAAAAAAAAAAAAAAAAATTTTTTTTTTTTTTTTTTTTTTTCAAGGTTGATTGATTGGTTGATTGACTCTAGCTAACCTATATATATGCCGGTTTGTCTTCTAACAGAATCATTTGCATCGTGGAAATGAATTTCATACGATATGAGTTTATGGACCTGCTCCGAAATTGCGTTCGACTTGCCTTACGTCTAGAGACCTGCGAAATGATGTTGGAATCTGAGTTTGCCCGGTCTATTTTGAAAATGCTCACAGTGTATTTTCAGAATCACACTAATCGCGAGATGGCCAGAATAGATACAGCCGAAAAGGCATTTAGAATGTTGATAGGCCAATTGAAATGCATAGCGTATTGTGACTATGATAGCATGTCTCCTGAGGTTAAGAGTCTGTTGGCTGAAGATATTGTGCAGCCTTATCAAGTTTGGGTTCTACAATGCCTAATTGTTACAGCATGTACTGTTGCAGAGTGCTGGACAAACTGTAAAGTGTGTATGTTTGATGTAGCTTTTGAAACGCTAATAGACATGTTGGACACTTATGGCTATATTGCCTGTATCGAACGCGACCTAGATCGTAACTATAATCCGTTTGGTAATCCGAGCGAAATTGTCTTGTTCGCCGGTCTAAAAATAACCAATTAGAACGCGGTCATCCTGTTTTCAAGGACTTATGTAACGATTCGTATAAATAGCTATCGCATCCTGTTTTCATAGATAAGCTCGCTACTATAAAGGCCAGTGCTCAGCGCTTGCAGTTTCATTAATTCACTACCTCTCGAGTCATGTGGATGAAAATATTTTTCCCCGGCAAGATCGGTTTGAGAGCAACCCTAGCTTCTGATGGAATGGTTTACGTTTCGGCCGTAGACGTGGGTGAGATGCTGCAATTTAATGACAATTACGAGTTTGCTAAGAATCGTGTCATCAAATACATAGCCAATGCATTTCCAGTTTTTGAGATTGAAGAAATGTTCACCTACGTAGGCCTGTTTTCAGCGTTTTTAGACGTAGTTGAAATGCAGATGCTCTGGAGACATGGACGGGTCGCCGCTAATTTTCCAGTGTCTACGGAAGATATATTCGACGTTCATGTTGAAACGCAGGGAGAGGTAAAATTGCAGGACTGGCTTCAAACATATGCGGACCTCTTTAAAAATCAGCTGTTGGACAGACCGGTTGAAGAGATTGAGTGCCCAGGCCTTACTTGTGACAAGACACAACTCGAAAACAGATTGACTACCTTTCGCAGCTCTCCGTTTGGAGATGATACTAAATCGATAGCCGAATGCGGCATGTTTTACTTAAAGTATGGAGATTTCGTACAATGTGCTTACTGCAAAGTGATCTTGCATGATTGGAAACCTTACGATAATCCGCTAAAAGAACATATTCGCAAGAGTCCAAGATGCCCATATTTAATTGGTTTAACCGATTGGAAAAGGCCTATGAATAAAACGAAGAACGAATGCAAGGTCTGTTTGACAGAAGAGAGCGAAGTCGCATTCTTTAACTGTGGGCATGTAGTATGCTGTCTGGCTTGTTCCAAAAAGATGGTAAATTGTCCCATATGTAGAAAAGCTATTGTAGAAAAGAGAAGAGTATATATCCAGTAATTAAAAAAAGCCACACCCACTCTCAAAAAAAAAAAAAAAAAAAAAAAAAAAATTTTTTTTTTTTTTTTTTTTTTTGAGTGGGTGTGGCAACCAACTATGCTATATAAGCACAAACTTTACCTATCGTTGCCATATTATGTACAATTATGGATACAATAATGGATCCTAAATCTGAACTCTGGGTTCGAATGAGGCCAAACGAAGCCGGCATTCAAGAAATCGTGTCACTATCTTTCGAAGACTTTTTTCGAGGCAAAGATATGCCGATAGTGAATAATATTGACGAGATATTTTTAATAGAAGCGGACGGAGACTTAATCGTGGATCCAGAAACTATTGGTCGTTTCAATGAATATTATCTAAAACATAAAATGGAGGGATCCGAAATTCGGTTGGATGAAAATCTGGTTGTGAAGCCGAATTGTATTGTAGTTGTGACTGAAAACTTATCTGAGGCGGTTATTAGAGGCACTAGTTTAATTTTTCTTTACCACGACGTCGAAAAAAATGAAGCTGTGTGTAAAAATCCTAGAAACGGTATTGAAGTCAGAATATCTCCGTCCGTACACACTGGACGTTATCCTCTCGAATTGCAATTTGTCAGACTCCTTCATAAGTATGGTTATCGGTTTAGGTGAACATAAGTTTATGCTATATAAGTAAGAACATACTGTACAATTATGTTGAAAGTGGATCCTAAATCTGAGGTCTGGATTCGAGTAAAATCTAATAAAGTCGGCATTCAAAGACTCGTGAAAACATCTCTCGAAGACTTTTTTCGAGATAAAAAAATTCCGATAGTGGATCGTATTGACGAGACCCTTTTAATGCAGGCAGACGGAGCCTTAGTCGTGTACCCAAAAACCAGGATACGTTTCAACGAATTTTATCTAAAACATAAAATGGATGGATCCGAAATCCGGTTGGATGACTATCTGGTTCTGAAGCCAAATTGTATTGTAGTTGCGCATTATTACTATTGTGAGGGGGTTTTAAACGGCACTAGTTTAATTTTTCTTTACCATGATGTCGAAAAAAATGAAGTTGTGTGTAAAAATCCTAAAACGGGTACCGAAATCAGATTTTCTAAAGAAGTAGACACTGGAAGATTTCCCATCGAATTGGGATTTGCCAGACCTCTTCATGACTATCCAGAGAAAATCGAACCTTCGAAAATGAAAATGGTCGTCAGTTTGGGTGGATATGAAAATAGTTTGTATGAGATTACCAGAGTCATGAATTGCGTGAATAAAATGGAACAGGTATTGGCTGTAGAGTTGTAATTAAAAAACTACAAATATATATAGCTAAGCCTCGCAAAAAAAAAAAAAAAAAAAAAAAAAAAAAAAAAAAAAAAATTTTTTTTTTTTTTTTTTTTTTTTTTTTTGAGTGGGCGTGGCTTAGCTATATCTATTTGTATTAATGTGATCGTGCCTATAAAAATGCAGGTTTGTGTTCTAAAGGAATCATTTACATCATGTTCTTCCAATTTCGTGTGCTGTCCATCGAAAATGAGTTTCGTATCGTACTCAGGGATTGTGTTCGTCTTGCCTCTCGTCAAGAGACCTGCGAAGTGTTAGAATATCCATTTACCCGCTCTATTTTGAAATTGCTGAAAGTATATTTTCAGAATTCATCTAGTGACTCGGAGGACATACCTGATACTGTCGAAAGGGTTATTAAGAGGTTGGATGTCAGATTGAGGAATATCATACATTCTAACTACAGTATAATCTCTCCTGATATTAAAAGTCTGTTTGGCAAGGAAATGTTGCCACATAACCATTGGAGTTATCAAGTTTGGGTTTTAAACTGTTTGATTGTTACAGCATCTACCGTTGCAGACTATGCAGAACAATTCAAAGTGGATATTTTCGATAGGGTTTTTGAAGTATTGTTTCAAAAGTTGAAATATTACGGTTATATTAAACGTATTGATGATGACCTGTCTCGCAACCACGATCCGTTTGGTAATCTAAGTAAAAGAGTACTGTTGGCAAGTGTATAAAAACTTACCAAATATAACCTTGAAAAAAAAAAAAAAAAAAAAAAAAAAAAAAAAAAATTTTTTTTTTTTTTTTTTTTTTTTTTTTTTTTTTTAGTGGGCGTGGCTTAACTTATTTAAGACTTGAAAAAAAAACCTGGCTATATAAATGCGAGTTTACGTTCAAAATAAATCATTGGTATCATGTCTATCCGAGGTGATTTTCGTAGACTACTCCAAGATTGCGTTCGTATCGCCTCTCATGAAAAGGCCTACGGAATGTTCAAATTTAAATTTGCCTACTGTATTTTGAGAAAGCTTGAAATATATTTTCAGACCCCCGCTAGCCGTTTGCAAATTAGACTGGATTCAGTTGAAAAGATGATTTCCAGGTTGGACATGAAATTGAGGCTTGCTTTACATTATGAAGATGTTCGGTCCGATCCTGATGTTAGATGTCTGTTGGGTGAGAAAAAGTTGCCACGTGTCCATTGGCGTTATCAAGCTTGGGTCTTGAAATATTTGATTCTTACAACAAATACTATTGTAGATTGTACAGAACAATTGAAAGTAGATATTTTTGATAAGGCTTTTGAATTATTGATGAAAAAGATTGACTGTTATGTTTATATTAGATTTATGAAAGGCGAGTTAGCTGACAAAGAAGATCCGAGTGAAATAGCCCAGAAGCGAGAGTTATCAATGACGAATATTACCAATACAGATTTAGAAAATTCTCAATTACTGTGTAATATTTGTTTTAGCAGAGAGAGACAAATTGTTTTTGAAGATTGTAAGCATTTCGTTTGTTGTAAAAGTTGTTCAAGCCATTTCACAACTTGTCCAATTTGTCGATCACCTATTACAAATTGTATCACAGTATACCTATCTTGAAAAAAAAAAAAAAAAAAAAAAAAAAAAAAAATTTTTTTTTTTTTTTTTTTTTTTTTTTTCAAGTGTGGGCGTGGCCTAGCTCTATATAAGTATGGGTTTCCACGCTCATTTCTGCCTAACATTTCGTATTGAACAGATTAAATATATACTTAAACATAAAGGAGATATATAGTATTTATTTAACGTTGTTTATATTTTAGTTTTGCTAGAATAAATATAGTATGGATAATATAGAAGTCATATTTAGCTACATGCGAGATGACTACCATAGAACAATAGCACGTTTAGAGTCTTCGAAAGGGGTCGTTGATAAAGAATCTCTCAATAAAATAGTCAACGATTTGGTTGCCAAAGACAAAGAAATTTTTCGCATCATCGATTTCTTGACAATTGTGGAAACCACGTTCAGCAAATGGTATTTCGAATCCAGGCAAGTTCATCAGATTGTTCGAGATAGCGTAGCACAGACAGACGGCCCTTCGAAAGATGATGCGATAGCGGACGCCGTAGAAAAGTTGAAAACGTCTTTGGACTTGATAAAGAGTTATTGCGATGATGCAATGCTGACAAAGTTGAAATTTTCGTGTAAAAGGGATTGTTCTACTAGACAATCGTACCTGGATAGGTTAGATGTCGCGTTTAATTTAATGTGGGACCAGTGGGAAGACGCTATTTGTGAAGTCTGACAAAAATATTTCATGACTCATAGCATTTCAGAAGCTGATTAAACGACTGTAGTAAACTATTGTAATTCTGTCAAGGTCACATGACGGATTTATAATTGTAAAGTCTCAACTTAAATTTCTACCAACCAACCAACTGAAAAAAAAAAAAAAAAAAAAAAAAAAAATTTTTTTTTTTTTTTTTTTTTTTTTTTTTTTTAATGTAACCTTGTAATGACCTTCATGTGTGGCTTGGGTATATATACAAGCCGTATCCTTGCTAGACCAGTTCAGATCCTTCTCTATAGCAGCATTGTTTTAAATTGTCATTGTTAAATTACGCGTCATGGCAACTTTGGACAACGATATTAAGCATCTGCTGAGACGAAAGTTAGTGCGTGGGGTCCTGAAAGGAGAACCTTTTCGTACCTTAGAGTCTCATCGGCGAGAACTTATTGGTGAGGTAGCCCAATGGATGGGAGTTGACGTTTCGACCGAAGACGGGTTCAAGAATAGGCTCGTAACTCTGCTGGGATCTAGAGAGGTGCCCACTACTACGGCTGAGTGGACAAAGCTTCTCAACAAATGGATCAGAAATCATTGTTCTGGGGCCGTGCTCTCTTCGAGAGAGATCTACGAGATCTTGGCCGTAGACGGATTCAGAGGGTTCAAACCCAAACATCTCAAGCTCTATTTGCCTACGGTTCCACTTAGAAAAGAATACGAGGATCATGCTCGAGGCGTCAGGGCCATCTACCATTGTATCGACGAGACAGATAGCATTTCAGGCTTGACGGGTACCGATTCAGCTTGTGTTGTGTTCCTGGCTCTCTTGAGACTGTACGGATCGGCTTCTGACGATAGGGTCGCTGTCAGGATCGAGAGAGCCGTAGTTGCAGCAGAGGGACACTTACAGCAGCTCGGAGAGTATTATCCAGACGTTAAAAATGTAAACGAGGCGCTGCTGAAGAGATTTGGTAAGATCTACGTAGAGGTGGTTGGAGATTCTTGGAAGGATGTGTCAGGAGAATTGTTGGAGAGTTTGGACGACGAGATAGGTTGAGGTTCAATGAAGACTATATTATATTATGTTTCAAGGTCACATTAAAAAAAAAAAAAAAAAAAAAAAAAAAAAAAAAATATTTTTTTTTTTTTTTTTTTTTTTTTTCAAGTGGGTGTGTCAACTCTATATAAACATGAGCTGTGCCTATCGTTGGCATATTGTGCAATTTTGTTTGATAGAATGGATTCTAAATCTATGGTCTGGGTTCAAGTAAGGGATTCGAGTTTAATCCATAAAATATCTGTCGAAGACTTTTTTCGAGAAAAGAATATTCCGATAGTGGATCGTATTGATGATACCCTTTTAATGCTAGCGGACGGAGCCGTAGTCTTGAAACCAGCGACCAGGATACGTTTCAACGAGTTTCATCTAAAACATAAAACGGATGGACCCGAAATCCAATTGGGTAAAAATCTGGTTCTGAAGCCGAATTGTATTGTAGTTGCGACTGAAAGCTTTCCTTGGGCGCCTATTCGAGGCACTAGTTTAATTTTTCTTTACCACGACGCCGAAAAAAATCAAGTTGTGTGTAAAGATCCTGAAAAGGGTACCGAAGTCAGAATATCTCCGTACTACAATGAATGTTTTCCTATTGAGTTGGGATTTGCTAAACCCCTTCATATGTATCCAAATAGAATCGAGCATTCGAAAATGGTCATCAGTTTGGATGGATATAAAAATTTGAATCTGGTTTCCAGGGTCTTGAATCGCATTAATAAAATGGAACGGGTATTAGCCGTAGAACTTTAGGGGTGGCTGTGGCCTGGCTATATAAGATGGCTAACGTACCCCCATTGACGTCTGCCAGCAACAGTTTTCTAGTTGATTGTAATTAAGTATTTTTTCTTTGTCTATATATATCGAGTCAAGATGAATAATTTAGCCGCATCAGAAATGCCTTTAACCCCTTATTACAATTTTGATGCTACCAGAAACGATGTTGAGCAATGCATGCAGTCATTGCTAAATGGCGTGGCTACGTTACCTAAACTTCTTTCGACGAGAGTTCATGAAATGATGCATCAGTCTGGGCCGGGCGTAAATTGTGTAATGGAAACTGGTAACATGATTATGGATGGCAGTCGCCGAGAAATGGTCGTTGGCCGATTCATAAACGACAAAGGCTACCTGATGAAAAAGAGCGAAAACCTCAATACGGGAGAAAAAGATGAAATCCAAGAGTATGTGAATTTGGATGCTGAAAATGATGTAGAAATGTTTGACTTGTCGTGGAAAAATCTGACTGAATCGTAAAAAAATTATATATTTTGGCCATAATAAAGGTATAATGGATCCTGTTAAACATATTATCGACGAGTATAGAAAATATTATAGCGATACGGCTGCAGATTTGAAATCTTTAAGGTTGGGTGAAATAATAGATAAAGATGGGTTTGAAAAAGAAATGGCGTCCTTAAAATCGAATATGGAAAAATTAATAGGCGTAGATAAAGAGATATTCAGCATTATCGATATTTTTACCGTTTTGGCTATAATAATAAAAGAATGGAAATTTGATTTTACCAATCTTATATGTGCAGTTGATAAAGATGCTAAAGATTTGAAAAAACTAATAACGACTGGCAATCGAATTATAGATGATAAGTGCATCCATAGCTTGGAATCGTCGTTCAAATCGATAAAGGATTATCCTGACCACGTTAGATCGCTAGAACGCGATAGAGCGTTCATACCTGTTTGGCGAGATAAATATATTACAAAATTAAAAACCGCTCATGATTTGATAGAGAATCATTACAAGCAAGCATTAGAGGATAATTAAAATTTTTCTTAAATAAAGCATAATGGAATACGTGGGAAAAATTATTTCTAGATATGAAGATTACTACTGTGAAGTCGTTGAGAATTTGAAAGATTTAGAGATTGGGACGGATGAGTTTGAGGAAAAAACGAAATCCTTAAAAACAAATATTGATAAGCTACTCTCCAAAAATGAGAAAATTTTCAGTATTATCGATGCTTTAGCCGTTGTAACTAGAATACTGGATAACTGGGATGATGACACCATTGAGCATTTACAGGCAATTCATGAAAATGTCAAGCGATTGAGAGAATTGATAACAGACCCAACTGACAATCGAATGATAGATGACGAGTGCATTAAAAATTTGCAAAATTCATTCGAATCGATACAGAGATATTATTACGTTGGTAAACTGACGGCAAGCTATTCTATGAAGGCTTGTTCCTCGGATGTACGCGACGAATATATGGAGAAATTAAAATCATCATTAAATTTAATAAAGGATGTTTATAAGAGAGCGTTAAAAATGACCCTTAGATATATGTAAGACATATAGAATGAAAAATCTGATCTGGCTATAATAAAGGCATAATGGACCGTGTTAAAGAAATTATGAACGAACATAAAAAATATTATAGCGATACGGCTGCAGATTTGAAATCTTTAAAGTTGGGTGAAATAATAGATAAAGATGAGTTTGAGAAAGAAATGGCGTCCTTAAAATCGAATATGGATAAATTAATAGACATAAATGAAGGCGTTTTCAGCATTATCGATGCTTTTACAATTTGGGCTACAATAATGAATGACTGGAAATTTGATTTTATCAATCTTATACGCAAAATTCATAACGATACTAAACGGTTGAAAAAACTAGTAACTAACCCAACTGGCAATCAAATTATAGATCATGAGTGCATAGATAAATTGGAATCGTCTCTCTTATCGATGTGTTCATATCCTGACGAGGCTGAGGGAAGCTATAACCCAAGAATACATCCACCTGATAGGCGCGATAAATATATTGCAACTTTAAAATCAACCCTAAATTTGATAGAAAATTATTATAAGAAAGCGTTAGAGGATAATTAAATAAAGTATAATGGAGTACGTGGAAAATATTATTTTTAAATATGAAGATTATTATGGTGAAATGCTTGTGGATTTGGAATTTTTAGAGACTGGGACAGTTAATAATAAAAGGTTTCAGAAAAAAGTGGAAATTTTAAAAGCAAATATTGATAAATTAATGGACAAAAATGAAAAATTTTTCAGTATTGTCGACGCTTTAGCCATTTTAATTGGAATAATGAGTGACTGGGAATCTAAGTCCACTGATCGGTTACACGCAATTTATAAAAATGTCAAGCGGCTGACAGAATTAATATCAAACCCAACTACCAATCGAATTATAGATGACGAGCACATCCAAAGATTGCAATCGTCGTTCGAATTAGTAGAGAAATATTTTCAGCATGCTAAACGGACGGCAAGCTATTCTCCAAAGGCTTGTTCATCTGATGTACGTGATGAATATATCGCTAAATTAAAATCAACATTAAATTTAATAGAGGATTATCATAAGAATATATTAGCAATTACCCCATAAATTATATATTTGTAAGACATGGCTACATAAATAAAAAAAATACTCTTAAATGTACTCTTAGAATGTAATCAACCAATCAACCAACCTTGAAAAAAAAAAAAAAAAAAAAAAAAAAAAAAATTTTTTTTTTTTTTTTTTTTTTTTTTTTGCCACGTCCACCCTTGAAGCTTGTCTATATTAACTATGGGTAACGTGACTACACCCTCATTGTGTCTCGCCAGCAACGGTCGTTTAGTCACTATGTCTCATAATGTGTTTTCAGTAAGATGTACATTGACCGACTCTAGATAGTTAGATTTTTCTATAAAAGCCTATGATTTATTCTGATTTCATGAAAACCTGCAATATCTTATCATTTGTCAGACAAAAGTCTATAAATATCTTGTTTTCAAAGCCAATATTGTATAAATAACGCTATTTCATCCTATTTTAAAGAAAATTGGTTTAGACATCAGGAGCGAGTTTATGCATGACCGTACAGTAGAAGAAATAAATTCCACTCCCACCCACCCTAATAGATATACTATATATATACTATATATATACTATATATATAGACTGCAGCGCCATCTACAATGATTGGCTAAAGAAATATAGCGTTAGCAGCCAAATGAGAAATATAGCTTTAGCGGCCAACTTAGAAATATAACTGTAGCAGCCAACTCAGAAATATAACTTTAGAAACCAACCAACCAACTGTAAAAAAAAAAAAAAAAAAAAAAATTTTTTTTTTTTTTTTTTTTTTTTTTTTTTTTTTTTTTTCAAATTGGGTGTGGCATCGCACCGCTTTCGAGTATATATAAGGTAGTCTCTTGCCACCCACAACAAATAACATGGCTTTTTATAGTAATGAGCCCATATATTATGGTTATTCTCCTCGACCCAACTTCGATGCTATGAACGATGACGAACTTCAGGCGTGGTTGGAATATTCTCGTAGAGAATTGGATGCAATGAATTCTTGGGAACGCTACAATCGGCCGAGAAAAAATTACCGTCAGCGTGCTTGGAAATCCCCTGAAGTCTCAAAGATTTCTTCACCTGTATGCCGGATCGTGAACGGTACTTGTGCGGCTTGCGAACAAAGAAGAAAACTGTTTAAACCTGGCCAAGTCATGGGTGGTCCAGATCGTTTTTCTAGAATCAGAGAATGTGAGCGATAATAGTGATTCATTTAAAAAAATCAGAGGGTCATGAATAAAGATATGGATTGGATGCTTATGTTATTATTTATGGTGATTGGCATGGCTATTAGTTACGTTGATTCTTACTTCAAGCAAAGTAGATTAATGATTATGTCGTCACTAATGAAATTGCTAGACAACGCCCAAAAGACTAACGATGGCCAGTCGACATGAAAAAAAGATGGATCCTGAATGTGTTATCTGCGGAGGCGGAGTGCCTACCGAAGAATTATTCTATACAGAGTGCGGACATCCTTATCATTTAGAATGCGTGCGAGGATTACGTAGGCAGCGTATACGTCGTGTGGCACGCGGAAAAATAACCAAAGATCGAATAAAGCGACTAGCTCTTAAGAAAAAGATAAAAGCTAGCGGTAAAATTCCAAAAAATTTATCTTTGCCTCAATGTCCAGCCTGCAATAGATATTTTACCAGAAATGATGTCCGAAGAATAAGTCGCATGATGGGAGACACGTTGAGAAGATGGGAACGAGAACTTAACTTGCCAGGTTCTGATAGCGATAGGTCCAGATCCAGGTCCAGGTCCAGATCCAGATCCAGGTCCAGATCCAGATCACCTCCCAATCTTGGTGTCGTAGCTTAAAAAATTAGAGGATCGTTATGTTCGAATTTATGTTTATTGGCATGGCTACGTTAATTCTTACTTCAAACAAAATAAATTAATGGTTATTTCGTCGCTAATGAAATTATTGGACCAAAGACTGACGACATGAAAAAAAAAAGATGGATCCTGACTGCGTTGTTTGCCAAGGCGATGTGCTTACCGAAGAATTATTTTCTCCTGAGTGTGGGCATCCTTATCATTTAGAATGCGCGCGAGGATTACGTAGGCAGCGTATACGTTCCGTGGCACGTGGAGACATAACCAAAGATCGAATAAAACGACTAGCTCTTAGAAAAAAGATAGGAGCTAGTGGTAAAATTCCAAAAAATTTATCTTTGCCTCAATGTCCAGCCTGCAATAGATATTTTACCAGAAAGGATATCCGAAGAATAGGTGGCAGGATGAAAGACAGGTGGCGCCTGATGGAAGCCGTGGTGAGAAGATGGGGACGAGATCATAACTTGTCGGGCTCTGATAGCGATACGTCCAGATCAAGTTCAAGATCCAGATCAAGATCAAGATCAAGATCAAGATCACCTCCCAATCTTGGTGTCGTAGTTTAAAAAAGTATGAAATATAAATGTGCAATTTGCCGAGAAAGGAAAGGAAATCTATTTATTGCTGAATGCAGACATCGTTTCCATGCGCAATGCGCCAATCGATTATATAATAAACGAAAACGGAACGCTTCGAATAAAAAAGCCTCCAATAAATATTCTAAGGGTAAAAACTCAAATGTATCCAAATTGCCACCTTGCCCATCTTGTAAAAAACGCCTTACTAGAAAAGATATCAGAAAGATGCTCAACTTGAAACAGTCAGAAAAATTTGAGCAATTACATGGCCTGGATTATTCAGACTCTGAACTCTATTATTCTGATTTGGATTACACAGGCCTCAACGATTCAGATTTTTACAGCGATCGGTCCAGTTCCAGATCAAGATCTAGATCTCCACCCAGATCACCACCACCTAGCATACAACCATTAGTATATTTGTAGTAAAACAAGCAACGATGAACCTCAAAACAATATTATGCGGAACACTTCTATTTATAATAGCAATGAATGTTATTATGTACTCTTATCTAATTTATACTATAAATACTACCACGACGAGTCAGTCAGGGGGAGATATTGTAAAAGCTCATACAGTAGCAGTTTATGCCCAATTCATAATGCAATTTTTACAATTGACGTTTGCTGGTCTTTTAATGTATGAGTCATGGTAACATGTAGTTGTAAAGTCTCAACTTAAATTTCTACCAACCAACTGTAAAAAAAAAAAAAAAAAAAAAAAAAAAAAAAAATTTTTTTTTTTTTTTTTTTTTTTTTTAAATGTGACCTTGGATATTCTTTCAAGGTCATAATAAATAAAATTTAGTATAAATAGAAGAACTTGACTCAGTAATATTATTATTAACATGTCCGATTTAAATGTAACGTTCGATTCCAGCTTCATTTCAAAACCTGGTAAATATTTAAATTTGTTGGAGAAGGAAATAGTTTATATAAAAAATTATAAAATTTATCACACGCATTCTGTTCCCCGTCTCGTGGCTGGCTATGGCGACAACAGTTTCATAACCTATTCGTATTCTGGCACAAATGTTCCAGCCAAAGTATGGACGCCAACGCTATTTCGCATTAAACAGATGGTGGAATTGGCTACTAATTATAAATATAATTTCTGTTTGGTTAATAAATATCGTAACGGATACGATAGTATTGGAAAACATAAAGACGATGAAACAGACATTGCTGCTGATTCACCCATAGCATGCGTTAGTTTTGGCCAAGAGAGAAAATTTAAATTTTCAAAGTTGGGTGCTAAGCCAGTCTATTATAACATGACGAGTGGTAGCTTAATGGTAATGCGCCCACCAACCAACAAATATTGGTTTCATGAAATATCAAAAGAACCAGAAAAATTAGGTGTCCGCATAAGCTTAACATTCAGAAAATTAGACAAAGGCATCAATTATAGGTAATGCAAGCTTACGTTAGGTTGGGCAAGATAATAAAAACATAATCTCATGCCGATATCGTGAAATTGGCTTAGACAACAACACTATAGCTGACATACATAATCCGGACTACAAACTTGCGTTGGGAGACAATAAAGAGTGTAGTCTTATGCTGATATAGTGAAACTGGCTTAGACAACAACGCTATAGCTGACATACACAATCTGTCCTGACTTACGTTGAGTTTGGCAAGATAATAAAGAGTGTAGTCTTACGCTGATATCTTGAAACTGGCTGAGACAACGACACTATAATTGACTTACCAATTCCAGACTTGCGTTGGGTTTGGCAAGACAATAAAGAGTGTAGTCTCATGCTGATATAGTGAAACTGACTTAGACAGAGACACTATAATTGACATACAAATCCAGACTACAAAATTATAATCACTTAAATTAAAAGATGTTTTACAGTAATTTCTGAGTATACAAGTATATATATATATATATATATATATATATATATATATATATATATATATATATTATAAATATATTATAAATATATTATAATACAAATATTATTATAAATATTATTATAAATATATTATAATATAAATATTATTATAATATAAATATAATATAAATATAATATAATATAAATATATTAAAAATATATTATAAATATATTATAAATATATTATAATATAAATATTATTATAAATATTATTATAAATATATTATAATATAAATATTATTATAAATATATTATAATATAAATATTATTATAAATATATTATAATATAAATATTAAAAAAAAAAAAAAAAAAAAAAAAAAAAAAAAATCTATCCATTTCTATAGGGTAGCTACGATTCATGCTCCTATCTTCTCCTATTTTGCTCCGACTTGCTTTTTGTGGCAACGAGCGTCAAGGGCATTCAAAGTCACACAAAAAAAAAAAAAAAAAAAAAAAAAAAAAAAAAAAAAAAATATATTTTTTTTTTTTTTTTTTATGTAAGATTTTTTTCAACTATGTTTATGATACCACACAAGCAGTATCGTCTTGCGCTTCCATTTTCCTGATTCTGGCTTCATTTATAAAATCTACAATTTTTTCGCTCGTATAAAATTTGACCTGGTTATCAGTCAAGTCCACGCGTTCCGTAGGTTCGTTCGTGGCTATTAAATTGTAACATATGTTGTGTTTGGATAACATGAGGGCCAATCGGACGAGGCTGATATCTATTTCAAACGTGTTCGGTTTAGCTTCCGTGAAAAATTGTAACCATTCTTTTACGAGGTATGGTAATTTAAAACTTCTGAGCTTGGGATGCTTATTTTCGGCTACGGTCAGGCACCAAGTTTCTAACGAGATGTTTTTCAGTGCCACGCGTCTCAGCGAATATTTATCATCGTATTTTAAACTCTCTAGAATGCGTATATTGGGATCCGATTCGAGATCTTCGATAGTGGCTACGGACAGTATGTGTTCGGTATTCAATATAGCCTTTCTAGCTGGCCTGCCTTCCAATAATGGATAACTGAGACAGAAAAACACTTGTCTGTAAACGAGGCCTATGACGACCGTGTCCACGATAACTTTCTGAATGGTTATGTCTGTCAGCAACGTGGTATATACAAAAGATATTGGTGTCCAGACGGTAGATGCTGGCACTTCGCTATATTCTATGTATCGATCGTACGGATGCAAGACTTGTACAACGCGTTTCGGGCTGGTGCCGTTGATGCTGAGAGTTATAAATTTTCTGTCTTCGTACGTTCTCTCGATCGGTTTTGAGTTTTCGAATATGATTTCCAGGGGCCATTCTATAATCAGACCCAGAGGCACCAATTTAGAAAAATTTTGTTCGTCCATATACCTAGACATATTTCTGTAATAGGATGTTAAAATATCTTGGATCACGAGCTCAGGCTTCTCTGGACTCAGCCTACGTTGTATCATACCACTGGAAGTGACGCTCGATTCCGAAAACCCAAAGCCGCTTACGGGTTTGACGTCCATGAATTTAGGTTCAACTACCTTACTCATGGTCATGAAAGGTATGTTTAAGACGTCGTGTCGGTTTTGCCATACTGCAGCCAGATTGAGTACGTATTCTATAGGTTCGTCGGACAAAAAACAGAGTCTATAGAAATCGGTCGGACCGTGTTCGCTAAAGTAACAGCCTCCTGGAAAGGGTGCATCATAATTATCCAAATACATGATTGTGCTTTTGTAGAAATATATGTTTTCGTAAGCCGGTTTGATCATACTTTGCACATATCGACTGACTACTTGTGGATTTGTCACGAAATAAGGGGTCGCGTAAAAACGTAAAGTGTTATTTGCATTCGTGTCTCGACTGATGGGATAAATCATGCGTTCGTTGCCTAAAAGAACAGTCCATAGATAATTGGGATTGGAAACAACAGACGCGGTCACATCCGATTTAAAAAATGATTTGAGGGCCAGCAGAAAAGGTCTGTTGGAATCGATGGCGATGGACTCGTAAGGATACATGCGAGACACGGTCCAAGTTTCGTATGGCGAATTCCCCAAATCAAATATGATAACGTCGTTTCGGATCATAGACAAAGAACATTGCTTAAAATTGGAATATATGGATCCGTACGTATTAAAATTCATGATCCTCTTGTTTTAAAACAAAGATTTAAATTAAAGAGACTGACTTGGGACTAGATTCGACCATAGTTTATGGATGCCGACAATAAAAATGCATGAAGCGTGTATAGATTATTACTACAACTTGGAAAACATGTTTCGATATCTTCTTCGAGATTGTATCTATTGGGCCGATAGCAGATTAGAAGAAAACATGTTGCTGAATGAAGTAAACTATATGAACAAGTCAAATTTGGACAATAAGACATTGAATTTGAAGCGTTCTATTAATAATCTTTTGAAAATATATTTTGACAAGTCTGGATGATTTAGAAATACCTAACCTAATAACGGAGGTGGGTCCGAAATTGAGCAAAGTATTAGAATATTATACAGATGAAGATTATGTCTCGGATTGAGTTTGTAATGTATTAAAGAAAATAGCGTACGATCCTATGTGGAAATATCAAGACTGGATTTTAGAATGTTTGATTTATGCTGGAAGATATGCGGCCAAATGTATGTCAAAATTTAACGAGCCAGATTCAATTTTCGATATTGTTTTTGATAGACTAAAAGAAATTTATGAATCCTTACTACTGTTTCAAGTCATGGCTGAAGATATTTATGTATCAGAATTAAATCTATTTGGTAAATTTTACATGATAAATAAGTATATATGTATTGAAAATAATTTATACTAAAACTAAAAGATGGAGGCATTTTTAGAAATGACTCAGATAGCCAAACCTGGCTGGTATTTTAGTTATTTTAATTTACCATGTTACGTGTTTAATGATGAAAGAAACATGACTCTTTCCATACGCTATTTTCAACACATTATAGATCAAAATCCCTCTAATTTAGAAACGGATGATAAGTTAGAATATTCTTCAGCATTAGATGATAAATATTTACCTTTGTCGAATTTAAATCCTACGAAAGATATAGAAAAGGATATATCCGAAAAATGGGAGGCCAAACGGACGTGGAAATTCGTAATAGCTCATGTAAAATGGATGTTTTCAGAATCTTATTTTCCCATTGAAAATTTGGACGACTTTTATTTTTATTCTGTAATAGGAATGGTTATTGCAGTTAATCGATCTTCTAAAACACTTTATTGGAAGGGTAGTAAATATAATTTCGATAAACCGTGTATTTTAATTGACCCAGATCATGAACCTCATTTTAAAGTCAGGCCATCAAGGAGAAATTCTATTTCTATAGAATGTATTTATAATCATGAATGCGGATGTGAAAAAGGGGAACAAATAATGATGCCCAATAAATTACTTTGGACAGAGACGCAACAAACCGATTACCGTGTAAAAGAGAACGATATTATGGAAAATACAACCATATCATATTATAATTATCCATATAATGGCCATATTTTACAATTTAAAGACTTTTGTTTTTGCGATAAGAATATTGCTAAAGACTGTATGTATAAATAAGTACATGATGGAAGTCATTGAAACTCTAATCAAAATTTCGCCTCATGATAATGATGAGAATTTTTATAAAAAGCTATTGATATTGCCAGAGGGCATGCTGCAGAAATATAAGCAGGATTTCAACAAATATGAAAAATATGCAACATTGTTAAAATTTCATTTAGCTTCGCTTAAAAGGCCAGAATTAAACATTCGATTGATATATAGTGACGAAAATGGTTGGCATATATCATCCTGCCTAAAAAGCGTGTCTGGAGTAACCCATAGCGAAACATGCACGTGTGAAGAAGATTTTAAGGTACCAGATAATTTTTTTAACATAGTAAGACAGGAGGCAGCATTATCACTTAGATGTAGAGTGTGTAAACATTATGCACCTGACTGGGTAGATACAAATAAACCTGACATGGAGAGAGAAAGAGAGAAATAAAATGATCATGTAATAATCTATATATAGCCAAACTTTAAATTAAAAAAAAAAAAAAAAAAATTTTTTTTTTTTTTTTTTTTTTTTTTTTTGAGAGTGGGTGTGGCCTACACCTACTTTTTTTAAACCAGTCGTTTCTGTATCCAAAAAAATTTGTCGTTGGCTCATAGTACTTTTTTTGCCAGATCAATTCTACTGCAGTCTTTTTCGTTTTTTTCCTTTTGGATTCTTAAATTTCTCCAAATAATTATATCCAACAAGCTTTCTCATTAAAGCGGTTTCTTCCAAGTCGTCGTTTTCTACTCGAGGTATAGGTTTACCATACGTGTGTGGCGTTATCGGAAAAATTTGAATTTTATGGGGCCAATGATTGGAAGTCCGTCTCTGTTCAAAACGCAGTATTCGCGTCTTTAATACCGATTCGGATACTAAAGACGCAGGTGTCATACAGACATACAATACGCAGCGAATATTTGGTTTTTCTCTGAAATGTTGAGGTTGTATGCCCTGATGAATCGTTCTGCTGTCCCATAGAAGAAGCGAACCCGCTTTAGCTTTTACGCAAATATCGGAATCGTGTCCTAATTTGTCTATGTAAAATTGTTTCTGTTCGTCTGTTATTACGTACCAGTCTTTTGTATTATTAATATGATATTGTTCTCGAAACGCTTTGTGTAATTTATGACTACCTCTCAGCACTCGAAGGGTAGCGTCTCCCTCATTGACGTCGAATAAATTGACCAACCCTTGTACGCATTCAAATCCATTTCTCATAAATGACTGATCTGTATGAAGTTTATCTGTTCCTCGATACCAACCTCGATTAGTTATTTCGCATGGCAAAGATATGCTGAGACCGTCGTAGCTAGTTAATAATTCGTCGGTTTTCCAAATTTTACTAAATGTATCGATAACTTTTTGATTTTGACGAATAGCCCAAGACATGGGATTGTGTCCGAAATCCCAATTCTGTAATAGCATTCCAGACTTTGGAAAAAATTCAAATATTGATTCATACGTCAACGGTTTGTTTTTTACGATTGGAGTTGATAAATATTTAGTTTTGTCGCTAAGCCATTGCCACATTTTATCTTGTAGCGCTGAAAGCTCTTCTGGAGTCAATATGTTATCGATGACTTTGACTCCATCCTCTGCTAGAGTAAAACCCTCGCAAGTGTTGTAAATCATGTTTGAAGAAAGAAATAATAACTGTAGGTTGTTGGCAGGGTCTTTTATAGTGTAAGCCACACCCACTCTGAAAAAAAAAAAAAAAAAAAAAAAAATATATATATTTTTTTTTTTTTTTTTTTTTTTTTTTTTTTTCAAGTCACGTGGGCGGAGCATTTTGTAAGCACTGGCAGTGAAAATATTTATTTACTTATATAATATAATAATTTTATTTTTTACAGATCTCATATCTGTTAATGTTTTAACTTTAAATTTACTCGACTTGCATAAAGAACATAGCAACTCAAAATGCATGGCTGGATAAATATGTTGCCTTAGCATATCTTCTTTAGCAGTATAATATTTTTTATGTATTCTTTCGTACAAATCACAATTTGCTCTATAATAGCCTTTGCTCAATGTACAACAAGGTACTAAATATAATTCTGAAGAGTTTGAAGCGTATTTTTCAAACATTTCTATTATTCGTATGGGTAATCCTCTACAAGCGTGAATGGCTACCCATACATTATAGGATGGTATTATTTTTTCAAATTTATCGTCATTGATGTTGCATTGTATAAAATTACATACATTCATATTATGTAATAATTTCATGCCTTTGTACTGTTTCAAATCAACGCATGTCATTTTGGTGTCTACAAGATGAATTCCACAAGCATTTCCAGCACATATATTAATTATATTTTTATTTTTTAAGTCTATGAGATTAAATACAGACAGGGTCTCTGAATATTCTTTCAACAAAAATCTTTTACCAAAGCTATGCTGATAATAATAATCTACAAAATATTTTCGTTTTAAATTTGTAGAAATGTTTAAATTAAGCAATTGGTTAAAAATAAAAGTATTAAGGCATTCTATTGGATTTATGCCATCTTGCTCTAGATAAAATCCCATATAGTGTCTCAAACTGGAATTGTAAAATATATTCATATTTAGTCTATGGTTCATGTAATAGCAAATCATTAAAATTTTCACAATAGGATGTATGTTATATAGATAGGCTATAATAGAAATAAAATAATGCGTAGATCCATTCCACTGAAGACACTTATCTACGACTTTAGAATCCTCATATATTACTAAAGCGCTGTAAATTTTTTTACATTTCGGATCAGAAAACGATTCACGAAAAGTATATTTCAACGAGTCTATATTTTTCAAAATAGTTATGATTTCATTATTCTTATAATAGAACAATTTTTGGACGTCTGAGTAAATTAAACGTAAACCAGAACAATACCGATAAATTATCCATAAAATAACGCAAATATATAATATTGACGAATCCATCTTTCAAAATGATGAAAAAGCGTTATGGTAAGTTATACGCAAGTTATACTCTAAAGACTTTTCCATCCGATATATATACATACTGTAATAGTAAAGCCACGCCCACTCAAAAAAAAAAAAAAAAAAAAAAAAAAAAAAAAAATTTTTTTTTTTTTTTTTTTTTTTTTTTTAAGTTGGTTAGTTGGTTGATTCATTTTCTAAGCAGTGAAAATATCATTTCTTACTTTAAAAATTTTTGTAAAACAACATTGTAAAAAATAAGCAACATGACCAAACATGTATCCAATTTAAAAATACCAATGTCAGAAAAATCATTACAAATAGGATACATTTAAATAGAGTACTGTCCCAATCATTTTTTTCTAACCAAACAAACTCTGTTAATGAATTATTTTTTGTTTTTTCTATGTTTTTATGATATTCGTTGGCTGGTATTGCGTGCAATGCCGTCAGATATTCTTCTACTTTAGAAGTCATAAAGTTTAAGCGTTCGTTTTCGTCAATTTCTAATATTTCATGTTCCCAAATATAATCTGGAGTTAGTTCGGGGCGAATGGGACCGTCTTGATAATATGTGTAATCCAATTCTCGGTCAATTTTTTCTAGTGTTTGTTTGTCTATAACTTTTGAGTAATCGTATGGATCCATACTATCTAATATCCCATTTACCAATTCGTATATGGCATAAGTTGTAGTAATAACACCAATACTCGTTCCCAAAGCTCTCAGAGACATTGTTCCAATTTGTTTCATAGACAAGACGATCGAATTTTTCAAGACAATTTTTGCCGCAATGCTATTGGCCGCTTTGGATAATAGTTTTGGGGCCTTGCGTTTCAAAAAATTTTCAACGGCGTATTCAGAGATCTCTCTGCCCAAGTCTTTAGACAGCTCGAACGCTATGTCGTGAAAGACACTTACATTTTCGATAGGCTCTTCAATGGCTTCGCGTCTGATACGGCTGCTTCTACCAGCTCGAATTGTATATATCATGTAATTTGGAATTTTAGGCGGTTTATCTTTCAACGGCTTCAAGTTACCCACCTTGGCGGCTCGGATGGCAGTCGTACCCAGTAACCATTCGCCGAATTTCTGACCACCAGACCTGGTGCATTCGTCGTTCTGAAAATCTAAACCGTACGCGTCGCAGTATGTCTTGTTAATTTTCAAATGACCCTCGACTATATCAAATCCGCCATGAAAAATATGTCTCGAGGCCCTTTCGAAAATTTTTTCAGGCATCGATGCAAAAGATTTTTTTAAAGGATTCGAGAGAACGCATTTTCCATCTGGAGTCCACTCCGTATCGATAGAATGGTCTTTGCAAGACAGTTGACATGCCATCGCATATCTGCTGCCTATTCTGACCCACTGATCAAAATCGATGTCACTACAGACTTCCCAATTTTTCTTGAACGGATAGCAACCGAATCTCTTGCATCCAATCTCGTTGAAACGAATCGAGGTGACAACAATGCATCGATCTGCGATAGAAGGCGGTATGAAATAATCTTGGTCTGTAGCGGGCCTCGTTTCTAAAAACGCATAATCGAAATAATGAGGATATTGTTTTTTGTAATATTCCAACATATAAACTTGTGTGGCTTCGGTAGCATATCGCAACGCGTGTGTGTATTCTGGCTTATTCATGAGCTTGGTTTTGGATAAATGACGCTTTGTAGCGCGGGACCTTTTCCGAAAGGCGATACGACCATTCCACGTAACATGAATGCGGGGTCGTCTTTTAATACGAAAAAGTCGCAGCAAATGGTAGACTGGACTTGGAACCATTTATTTTTGTGAAGCGATCTGTGCATGGCCGAAGCATGGGCTGCTGTGTAATGACAATTCATGGCGTTTCTCATTAACCAGGCCACGATCGTGAAAGACTCTTCGAACGTACAGTCCTCCGGTAAAGCGTAACACGGATAACATAGAGATTGATGCTTGTCCTTTTTAGCGGCGATAGTTCTTCCTTTTATGGCCAAGTCGTCTCGCGTACCGCAGGCGCATTTTCGAGATCGGTCGAACAGCGCGTAGGGTGAGGCCTGATTCACTATTGTGATGAGCCTTTCTTCGGCAGCCAAGTTTAGAAAGTCTCTTGGTACGTTGTCTGGCACGATCAATGAGGCGCATACCATGATCGAAATTGTAAATTTTAAAGCGTATGAGGACAAACGAACCTTGAAAATACCAAGTGTTGGGAAAGACTTTGATGGTAATGCGACCTAGATGAAAGAGACGAAAATAGGTAACGAGATAGTAACCCAATAACTTTTTGTGGAAAGCTAGGCAGGGGTTCCTCACTCGAACACGGAATGAGAAGAATGACATGACTGATTCAAACAGATGCCATTTATATATAAATAGGCTATGGTAAAAAATACAACCTTGAAAAAAAAAAAAAAAAAAAAAAAAAAAAAAATTTTTTTTTTTTTTTTTTTTTTTAAGATTGGTAGATTGGTTGACTGGTAGATTTTTTTAATGGTAAAATGATAGTTTATTAATATTATCTTTATCAAGTATACAATAATTATATTCAAAATCTTCTGTAAAAAGTGGATCGTTTGGAAATACATATTGTTCTCCCCAATCACATTCGTCACAATTTATATCTATGCATTCTACAATTATACCGTAGCCGTAATATGGTTTTACTACCATATGTGCTTTGTCTTCAGTATCGTAATTCAAGATAAAGGGTTTATCAAATACATATTTTTTACAATTGTGATAAAGTAATTTCAATTTATGATTTATAACAATGTTATCGTATACCAATTCGTAATATTTCATATCTTCATCGATGGGTATAATTTGTTCTGGAAGCAAAATTTCACGATGGTAATCTGCCATTAACAAATTTTCCGAAAATTTATATTTTACACTTTTTCTCATTTCTCCAATATTTAGACATTCTATAGGTAAATAAATATCACCTGGATCACGTCCCAGTTTTAAACATTCGAAATGGCGATAGCATATACTCATATTTTTTGCGTCTATAAATACGTAATACGGTTCATTGTTAAGTCCAAGGAACCAGCCATATTTTATCAGAGAGGTTAAATGTAGAAATATTTTTTCTTTGAGAGTCCATGCATGTTCATAGGCCAACACTTCCTTATATTCAGATATGGCATCCAGACCGTTAACTTTATCGTACAGAGAAAAATATTTTCTACAGAGCAACATTTTAATGTCAAAGGGTAAGCTGAGAAATGAAATTGGTTCAGCCATTTCTATCGTCTGAACAAACCCTTCACTAAATCACGAATGATTCGATAGCGCTGGGCTTTATATACTGATCGGCCAGGCCGTTGCATAAGCTTTTTCCATGAAAACAGGATATGATAAAGTTATTTATAGACTGTTATATTTTCACCGTCAGTAATTAGAAAATGCTCCGCCCACGTGACCACATTAAAAAAAAAAAAAAAAAAAAAAAAAAAAAAAAATTTTTTTTTTTTTTTTTTTTTTTTTTTTTTTTTTTTTGAGGGGGGGGGGGGGTATATCGTTTAATGATACAATGTTTGTTTTTCAATATTATCCTTATCGATTATACGATAATTGCATTGAAATTCTTCTGTCCAAAGTGAATCAACTGGAAATACATATTGTTCTCCCTTATCACATTCATTACAATACATATTGATACATTCTACAATAATACAGTGGTCGTCATATGGCTTTATTTCAATATGTATTTCGTTACAATCCTCGTAGCACATGATATAGGGTTTATTAAATGCATATTGTCTGCAATGTTGATAAATTAAATTCAGTCTATGATTTACAACGATAGTACCATAATATCGCAAGTTATAATATTTCAAATCCTCCAAGTTTTCAACAGACATAACTATTTTTGAAGGCAAAATTTCACGAAAGCAATCTACCATTGAATAATAATATCTCGTACATCTAATTTTTATATTTTTTCTCATTTCTCCAATATTTACGTATAGCATAGGTAAATAAATATCACTTGAGTCCTGTTCCGGATCTAAGTAGTTGAAATAGCGATAGCATATACTCATATTTTTTGCATCCATAAACACGTAACATGGCTTATTGTTAAATCCAAGGTACCAGCCAAATTTTATCATGGAGGTTATACGTAAAAATAGTTTTTCTTTGGGAGTCCATGCATATGGATTGACCAACACTTTCTTATATTCAGATATAGTATTCAAACTGTGAACTTTATCGTACAGAGAAATATATTTTCTACAGAGCAGTATTTTAATATCAAAGGGTAAGTTGAGAAATGAAATTCGTTCAGCCATTTCTATCGTCTGAACAAACTCTTCACTAAGGCACGAATGATTTGATAGCGCTGGGCTCTGGGCCTTATATACTGGTTTGCCACACCCACTGAAACTGTTGCATAAGCCTTTTTCATGAAACCGGATATGATAAAGTTATTTATAGACTGTGACATTTTCACCGTCATTACTTAGAAAATGCACCGCCCACATGACTTGAAAAAAAAAAAAAAAAAAAAAAAAAAAATTTTTTTTTTTTTTTTTTTTTTTTTTTTTTCAAGTCACGTGGGCGGTGCATTTTCTAAGTAATGACGGTGAAAATATCTTTTTTTTTAATTTTACCAATGTTATTTTTTTCAAGCCTTGTACAAATAAAGATGAAACATTCTACGTATAAAAAATTATACCAAGCCCATCTAGGAGTCGTTAATGAAACGGATTTGTTACTATCTCAAAACGAAGAGTCTGACCCCTTTTACCAAAATCTAATTGATATCATAGTTTCAAAGAACGCGCCTACGATTGCATGGGATACTAAACCCTTCACAACCGAATTCATTTCAGGACCTGTACGTCAAAGATTAGATGAAACATTTTTCGCTTTCGTATTGAGAACGGCTGCTATCATCAAAGAAGAGAGCTACATACGCACGTATCGAAAACCTGAATCACATCAAGCCGTTTTAGCATGGATTTCTATTTTACGTAACGTTATGATGACTGGTTTGGCTTTACTCTATAATGTAAAATGGACTCCCGAAATCATCCTCAATCATTTGGAGCCTACCATCGTGAAAATGTTTAGCCAAGGTGACGCGTCGGCATTACGCAAGCTCATGTTGGATTTGGGCATAAAGCTGGCCCAAGAAGAACTTTATCCGGCAGAACTTTCATTTGAAAAAATGAGTTTTTTACAAATTACACAATTCGGTTCATTTTACTGGAGATATTTACACTGGATGGCTGAAGCGATTGCCATAAGAGATGAAGGCATGAATTTGTATAAAGACGTATGGTTAGATTTGTTGAAAGGCCCAATTTATCGGACCCTTCGATGTGGAATATGTATGGTGCATTTCCAAAACATGATAAAAGAAAACCATGAGAGGTTAACGTACGAGAATTTACCTAAACTGTTTTTCGAAATGCATAATAAAACTCATGAGATCCGGCGAGAACATTACAAATTTTTACAAGAACCCAACTATTCAGAATCGCAATACGAGGCAGATTCGGCATTCATGCGCCAAGCTCTATTGCCATAATAGGATGATTTACCAGACGCTGGTTTTCTGATCTCGTTGATTTGCATGCGCTTGAAAATGGACGGTGTCACAGCCACTCGATCTTTGAAAGAGAGTGCAGCTTGGTCGCCGATCGCTTCAGGATAAGACTCCCACCAGACCAAAGACTGATCGTTTCCTATATCTTCTGAAATATATCTGCCATCTATTTCTTGAAGAACGCTGTTATGTAATATGCCACCATACGTTCCGTGATACAAACGAGGATTCACTAAGACAAAATTCGGTGCTGGCTTTTCTTGCTGGGGTGTAACAGCATATCTAAACACGCTTGTCTGTTGAAATATTTTTATCAACTGCTCTACTGATGTGTGAGGGATGTAAAGAAAAGACATCTTGAATGAAATGGTAGCACAAATCTGATGCTTATATAGAGTGAAGCCACGCCCACACACAAAAAAAAAAAAAAAAAAAAAAAAAAAAAATTTTTTTTTTTTTTTTTTAACGGTTGGTTGGTTGGTTGATGAAGTTGGTTTCTAAAGTTATATTTCACAGTTGGCTTCTAAATTATATTTTAGCTGGTTTCTAAAATTATATTTTCTTTAACCAATCATTGTAGATGGCGCTGCAGTCTATATATATAGTATATATATATAGTATATCTATTTGGGTGGGTGGGAGTGGAATTTATTTCTTCTACTGTACGGTCATGCATAAACTCGCTCCTGACCCATTTCCTTTAAAATAGGATGGGTAATTTATACAATATTAGCTTTGAAAACAAAATATGTATAGACTTTTCTCTGACAAATGACAAGATATTGCAGGTTTTCATGAAATCAGAATAGATCATGAGTTTTTATAGAAATTTTTTTTTCAGTTTATGAGACACTAGCAAAAATGTTTTCTGTTGGACAGTATTCTATTTCTTCAGGTATGCAATCTGAAAAGAAAATACGTCCAGCAACTATGTTTTTTTCATCTTCTTCAGATAATTTGTAAGGTATAAAATCTGAGACAAATCTATAGGCAGCTGATAAAGTCTTATCTCTTCCATTATAGTCATAATCTAACAATATAATAGAATCGTAAAATTTTTTCAAATAGGTATACGTTGGTCTGTCGATAGCCACTATCTCAATCTCTTGATCGCTTTCCAAACATTTTTGTACATATTTAAGCATGGCTTTGAAATTAAGCAAACTAATTTCATGATTTAGTTTCATAAATGACTGATAATTGTCAGATTGTACAAAATCATACTTTTGATCTTCATTATTCCATTTAAAATATTTCGTAAATAATCCAAGTTTAATGGTTTTGAATGGCGGTTTGGTTGAAGTCAGAGTCATTTCCAACGGAATTGGTTTATTTTCGAAAAGGATAAACGAAATATGAACAGTGCATAATTCTGGCATCGTCAGATCTCAGAGAGCTCAGAAGCTTAAATAACATTTTACCAGAAAATCAAATGTTTATATATACACGGGCCATTAAAAAAAAAAAAAAAAAAAAAAAAAAAAAAAAAAAAATTTTTTTTTTTTTTTTTTAATTAAAAAGTGGGCGTGGCCTAACTTAAATTAACCTTTTAGTTATAAGCGTGTCAATAAAATCGGCTACGTCTGATGAATTCGTTTTTATCCAGTCTTTAAAAATTAATCCTGTATTTGTCGTTGGGCAAAAAAGCGTTTGTTTTAGAAACGTATGTTCTGTCATGCAATCCACTCGTCCTATAAGGGTTTCATTTTGCACTCTTGACAGTTCATGTCTGCACGGAGAAGTTTTGTCGTCCGGATTTAGATGGAAATATGTGCCACAGTCACAGGTTTTACCATTCCAACCCATAAATGGAAGAGGGTTTGATATATCTCTTAAGCAATAATCTACTGAGCATACAAATTGAAATGCAGAAATCATAGGCGTTCCGTCTATTGATTTGGATCCGCATTTGCATCGATATCTGAGTTGGTCTCTTAGCGGTTCGTAATAATCTTCGATGTTGTCGCCAGCCTCTTCCTGTTTTAAATAGTCCCACAATACATTCGAGTTGTTATCTTGAGCTTCTTCGTTCTTACAAGCGCGTTTCTTATCGCCTTTAAACACGATTTCATTTAATGGTAAACAGGACCAGCCTGCCAACGAAAATACATGATAATTGGTTTTTAAATTGCATTTGTCCACGCCTTTTGGTAAACAATACGTTCCAGGGGTTAATTTTTTATTCATAACGTATATTCGTTCGTTCGCGTCTACGATATGAAATGGTACAAAATCCGTTTCATTGTTGCAAAATTTCTTACAGTCGCATGGTTCGCTAGACGGGCATTTGAATCCGTGCAGAGGGCAAGCCGATTGAGATATTGGATGAATCATGCGTTCGAGCCAATGCATCGGTTCGCTTTTCAAGTGGATGTTAGGCTTGTAGTACAGATTGATCATCGTGACTAAGATGAGTGTAAATAATATCAAAGAAATGTATGTACTCTTTGGCATTCTTTGTCTAATGTTCTTGGCTTTCAATTTGGAATTTATACCGGGCCGGCCATGGCATGGACATTACGTCCTGATATGGAAATGGAACGAGTTTACGCTCATTCGAATTTTACCCAAAGACATTTTCGTTTTAGTTGATAAAGATATCATTTATAGATATGCGTCGACTTCATCAAAAGATACTTACATACCAGCGATTCGCTTAGACACCCAAATTCAAAAAGAAATTCTACATTATCGCTATTTATTAAATTGGATAAAAGAACCGCCCGTTGCTAAAGCTTACCCCACAAATTTATCAAACGAAGTTGAAATTTTAAATCACGTATCTAAAGCATTGCAATAAATCTACGAAAACTATGAAACGAGCCAGCCGTATACACTTTCACGTTTTTATGCTGAGTTTGTACCTCTTTAAGAATTTCATCTTCTTGAAACCATAACTGAAAAAAGCATACGTATTCGACGCCGGTAATGTCTAAATACAAATGAAATAATTCCAGGCCGACTTTAACATTTTCGTCTTTATGTATTTGTTTGACTCGAAACGGGTAATATGGAAACACAGACACGTAACGAGGCAATTTCTTACCTAAATTTGTATTGTAAAATGGGATTAGAACTACACCCTTGCATGGACGTCTTAAGCGAGTTAGAAGTGGGATACTAGGCTCAAAGGCTATGAAGCCATCTATTTTCGAATGGGAATAGATGATATCTAACATACGACGGATAAATTGACGAGTTAATTCCATCTTTTGATAAGGTTTAAAGAGTCTGAAATAATGCTGGGCAACTTCATGCTGTAGGGCATTGTAATCGAACATGATGATAGAATGAGTAGAATCTGACCGATCGCGTAGCTTATATATAGCTAGGCCACACCCACTATTAAAAAAAAAAAAAAAAAAAAAAAAAAAAAAAATTTTTTTTTTTTTTTTTAAGGTTATGTTAAATTATTTCGTTCATTATATTTTGACATAATTGATATTTTTGTACTTTTATGGGGTTGATAAACGTCTTATAATATTCTGTAAAATTTTCCCCAGTTAGTATTTGAAATAAAGGCGTTTGTTTGCATAAGCGACACCAATATTTTATATCTTGTGTATAATATCCAGTGCCACGCACCCTAAAGAAATATCGGTCTATTAAACACTCTTCTCCATAAAAAGATAATTTCATACATTTTAAACACATATGGATTTGTTTTTTATCCTTTACAAAGTAGCATCGAACATAAATTAATTTTAACATTTTATTGTGATTTAAATATATTCGATTTTGATTAAAATAGTAAGCGCTATATTTGTCAAATGTGGTATCTATTTCAGAAAATAATATTTCTATAGGTTTATATTTCAAAGAATCCTTAAGACGTTGTTCTAAACTCTCATATTTTTCTTTAAACTGAGTAGTATGTGTATTGTATTTATCATATTCTTGAACAGCTTTTTGGAAAATCCTAGTAGGTAAATACAAATTCTCGATATCATGAAAATATATAATATTATCCCATATCGTTTGAAGGGACCAATCTTCTAACGTAAAAAAGTGACAGTCGCAAATCTCAACAATCTCAAATCCCTTAGGATAAATATTACATATCCTGGCATATCTTTGTCGATCGATTAAATTTATTTTAAATCCAAATAAGAAATCTTTCCAAACGTCTTGTTCAATTTCATTCTCTGAAGTTATAAATATATGTATATGTGGCTCCAGTACTTTGTTATAATGATATATAGTATTAATGACTTCTATCGAATGGATTTTGACAATTTTATCAAATAAACTATACGTATTTTGTAGTCGTTTTATTATGGCGTGATATATAAATTTTAAATTTCTATGTTCGTGGCGCCGATATCTACTATATACATAATCATCGTCATAAGGATGTGCACATCGCAACTCCATACATGAAAATAATTCTAAAAATAATGTACAACAGCCAGTAAAGCTACTGCTTATATATAGCCAAGTCACGCCCACGCTTCGTTAAGGTTACGCCAAGGTTAAAAAAAAAAAAAAAAAAAAAAAAAAAAAAAATTTTTTTTTTTTTTTTTTTTTTTTTTTTTTTTTTTAAGATGTTTCATTCATGGTATATTTACACAACTGATATTTTTGAACTTTTATGGGATTGTTAAAAGTTTTATAATATCTTTCAACATTTCCCTCAGTTAGTACTTGAAATAAAGGCGTTTGTTTGCATAAGCGACACCAATGTTTCATATTCAATATAAACTTTTTAGTGCTAAGAATATATACTATATTGAAATGTCGTTCAATTAAACACTCTTCTCCATAAAAAAATAATTTCGTACATTTCAAACACATATGAATTCTTTTATTATCCTTTACAAAGAAGGATTGAATTTTATACAAATGATCTGTCAATTTTCTTCTTTCAGGCATGCGATACATTCGACTTTGATTAATATAGTATGCGCTATATTTGTCAAATGTTGTATCTATTTTAGAAAATAATTTTTCTATAAGTTTACCTTTCAAAGAATCCTTAAGACGTGGTTCTAAGCTCTCATATTTTTCTTTAAACTGAGTAGTATATATATTATAGTTATCATATTTTTGAATAGCTTTTTGTAAGAGCCTAGTAGGCAAATTTAAATTCTCGATATCATGAAAATTTGTAATATTATCCCATATCGTTTTAAGGGACCAATCTTCTAACGTAAAAAAATGATAATTGCAATTCTCAAGTGTTTGAGGATAGTCCTTATATAGTTTATCATATATTTCATAATCGATTAAATTTATTTTAAATCCAAATAAGAAATCTTTCCAAACGTCTTGATCAATTTCACTCTCTGAACCTATAAACGCATGTATATGTGGCTCCAGTTGTTCATAATGGCGTATATAGTTAATGACTTCTATCGAATGGGTTTTGATAATTTTATCAAATAAATGATACGCATTTTTTTGTTGTTTTATTATGGCTTGATATATAAATTTAAAATTTTTATGTTTGTGGGCATGATATATACGATAATAATAACTACTTGAGATACCTTCACATTGACACTTAATCATGCTTACAAGTGATTTGAATTACAATGAACTGACTAGGCAAGAGATGAAGACAGAATGAATGTAGCTTGAGTACGGAGCCGCTATTTATACTAAATATAAATCAACCAATCAACCAATCAACCAATTAAAAAAAAAAAAAAAAAAAAAAAAATTTTTTTTTTTTTTTTTTTTTTTTTTTTTTAACGGTTGGTTGGTTGGTTTCTAAAGTTATATTTCTAAAGTTATATTTTTCTCAGTTGGGTTCTAAAGATATTTCTCAGTTGGGTTCTAAAGATATTTCTCAGTTGGCTGCTAAAGCTATATTTCTCAGTTGGCTGCTAAAGCTATATTTCTTTAGCCAATCATTGTAGATGGCGCTGCAGTCTATATATATATATATATAGTATATATATAGTATATCTATTAGGGTGGGTGGGTGTGGAATTTATTTCTTCTACTGTACGGTCATGCATAAATTAGCTCCTGACCCATTTCCTTTAAAATATGATGGAATAGCGTTGTTTATAGAATATTGGCTTTGAAAACAAAACTTTTGTCTGACAAATTACAAAATACTGCAGGTTTTCATGAAATCAGAATAGATTATAAGCTTTTATAGAAAAATCTAACTCTCCATCAATGTACATCTTGCTGAAAACACATTACGAGGCATAGTGACTAGACGACCGTTGCTGGCGAGACACAATGAGAGTGTAGTCATGTTAGCCATAGTATATATAGACAAGCTTCAAGGGTGGGCGTGGCACCTAAAAAAAAAAAAAAAAAAAAAAAAAAAAATTTTTTTTTTTTTTTTTTTTTTTTAATCGGATTCTTCTTCTGATGGATATTCGTCGTCTGATAATTCTCTGGGACTGTCATATAATAATTCGTTGTAGCTCGCGTCAGAATCTGGCGAATTGCGCTCATTATAGGATGTGTCTAACCATTCGTCAATTGAATCTTCGTCGGTCGTTTGATCCATATTAGATAACTCGTCGTCGGATGTTTGGTCCATATTGGTTGAATCGTCCAACGTAATTTCTGAATAACTAGTAGCATTACTAACTTCTTCGCAGTCCATTCTATTATTCGACGATTCAATAACCGCCTTTTTCGCGCGGCCCCTCTTGCGTTCCTTAAACAAATGATCGTTCTTTGTAAATGTATATTTAACGCCTGGTTCTGTCAATAAAATCAATCGTCTACCCGTCCGGCTCCAGTGTAAGAGTTCAGCGTTATTGAATCGTTTCCAATGCAGCGAGTTTAATACCATATATCCAGGGTAGAGGGGTTCAGGCAAATGCCAAAATGCTATGTTTAACAATATACAAAAGGCTTTTCTTTGACCGATGAATAATTTTTCATAATCTACCCACTGACAGTCTGCCGCACTCATAATCCAATTAGAGATCTCCTTTTTCGCTACGTCCGCTTGGCTGTAAGTGAATTCGACAAATTCTTCGGTTATGCCTGGATATTTATTGAGAAATTTTACAGCGGCACAAGATTTGGATTTATATTCTTCCAATCTTCTAACTTTACGATAAATTGAATATTTTCTTGGATTGCGGCACTTATAAACAACTTCCTGTAAAATTCTAGCCCATAACTGCCATCCTACTGACGGCGTCATTTTTTCAGGATGTATGAACAGCGCATCCCAAACGGCCGTTATGACTTCATCTTTCAAGTATTGGCCGATTTCATTAATGTGTTTTTCAAAACCTTTCGTGACTGGCTGGGGGTTGTCCATAGATTCATAAATATAACGTTTTTTAGATATGACGAGTAAGCGTCTCAAGCGCTGTTCGTATTTCAATTCGACGTTTGGTATATCTAGGAACGCGTTTATGCTATCGCAATTGTCTTTTTCCCACTTATGAACCATCAGACTGTCGGTATCTGCATAACAAACGTGGAAGCCTAAATTTTTCGCGTAATGGTAGGATCCGAGTAGCTGATATCGAGAAAGGGTTACGATCGACATGGCTATGGGAAGAATGGCTAGGGTCGAGTCTTTACCGGCCATGACTCCGTAAAGCGAGTTAATTAAAATTTTATAGCCCAGCTGGCTATTGTAATGATAAATGTCTTTCGTTCGTTTGTATTCAATTTGATGATTTTTACGCAGCGATATGAAATGGCTAACAAAATTAGGTAGAAAGGCTTCCGTCTTCGTATTAATAACTATGGCGTACTCGTCGATTTCTGGATTGAATGTTGGATAGGTAAATTTGTCTGTCATAGGCCGATCTTCCAAAAAATCATCGTTGCTATGGATGCGGTACGGGATGCAAGTCATTTTCTGAGCGGTCTCGTTTGCCAGCCATTCGTCGCGGTTCATAATAGTACAAGTGCCATAACATAAATTACTACTCAGCAGAGTGCTAGGATACATGCTGGCAAAATCCATAATCACTACATCTTCATAATATCGTTCGGGAAAGCAAAAATTTAACGCACCCTGGTAAGTTTTTCCACGGAAAGCTGCTTGGTATTTTAAATCGTTTGCTAAACTAATATATTTAGTATTAATCAAAAAACCTCTACATATCGCATGAGTTTTAAAAACCTCTTCTATAAATCGAGAATTGCCCAAATGTAAACTTTCTACGGTATTCAGTGCCACGATATTGGCCCGTGATAACAAAAACGTAAAAACTGTTTCGAGTTGAAACAATCGATAAACCAATTCCGAGTCTTTTAAGCAATAATCTAAATATGTGCGAAACGTACCAAATTCAGACGCATCTGAGACTTTGTAGGGTTTCAGCATTTCATAGCATATTTCAGTCTGCGTTTCTTCCAACAGCTGAGCTGCCAATTCATTGCGATACCAAGCCCATATCCCAACGGTGGCTACTTTAATTTTGGATTCACCACCCAATTTCATTTTAGCTATGGCATCTAATCTATAACTTGGCAAATCGGCTTTGGAAAATACTCTTGTAAAAGTATAAAGATCTATTACAAATTTACCGTCGAACGAAGCCACATTATCTTTACCTATTTTAGCAGATTTGTAACGTCGAATGGTACTGTACTGTTTTAGCCATATCAGTTTTGCAATAATACATGGGAAATCGTATGCGTTAATATTATAGCCAGTTATGATTTGAACGTCGGCTAGCAAAGAATGAAAATGGGCTAGCATCTCGGCCTCAGATGTAAAAGCTGTTGCGCATTCATAATTTGTTAAGGGCTGAGCTCCGTTGGGAAGTAAATAGAGTATTTGTTTTTGGACCCCATTCCGCTTATTCCATTTAAAAAGGCTTATCATAACGATTTTATCTGTGCTGAAATGGCAAATTGGAATATGGTTACCGATTAATGGAACAGTTTCTATATCAAATGCTGCCATCGTCCAATCGGGCTCTTCGAAACAATTGGGGGTCATACTCAACGAGGACATGAGATCTAAAGAATTGTTTAGAATTTCGTACCATTTGTAGTAGAAAGAATATGTATTAAATTTTAGACACAGATCAATATAAATTCGCGTCAGCCAATCCTCGGGGTTATAATAAACCATTTTATAGCAATTAAATAAGCGTCCAACACTCTTATGAGGGGCTGTCGTATATATTTTATAAAAAGGTTTCGATCTATATTCTAATTTGTTTCTAGCTAGCCTATCTTCGAACGAGGGTAAAACTTTTTTGAGTTGAGTGATTTCAATATAGGTAACATCATTACCCGGAAAATATTTTTTAATTTTACGAACGACAGTATCAATATTATTTGTACATACCCCTATCCATTCTGTGTAATGTTTAAGTTGTTTTTCGTAATGACCATCCTTATTCAAAAATGATATCTCTACACCAATGACATTTTTTCGAGGCCAGGCACAGGACCACTTCGTTGAGAAATTCATCACTAATGAGATTTGAGGAAATGCTTACGTTATATATATATAATATACATATGACCTTGAAAAAAAAAAAAAAAAAAAAAAAAAAAATTTTTTTTTTTTTTTTTTTTTTTTTTTTACTTATAATATTTTATATATTTGTTTTATGAAGTAATATAGGCGGAGCACTGACATTATTTTTTTTTCTAAATTATGCATGCGGGCAGTATAAATATCTATGGTAGGTTTGCCGTCATACAAAGACACTGTATCGTTATATATTTTGAAAGATTTGTAACGTGGAAGGATACCGTACAGTTTTAACCATATCAGTCTTGCAATAATAGGAGTTAAATCGTACGTGTTAATACCATAGCCGATTATAATTTGAACACCGTCTAGCAAAGCATGAAACTGGGTCAGCATCTCAGCTTCGGATGCAAAAGCTGTCGCGTATTCATAATTTTTTAAGGGTTGCACTCCATTGGGAAGTATATAGAGTATTTGTTTTTCAACAACTCCCTTATTCCATTTAAGAAGACTGATCATGACGATTATGTCTCCGCAGATACTGTCTCTGACTAATGGAAAATTTTCTATTTTAAAGGTTGCTATGTTCCAATCGGACTTTTCGATAAAATTGGGAATCAACGAGGTTATGAGACCTGTTACTGGAGGACGTCGAGACATAATGAATATGTGGGTACATTAGTTAGCTTATATATATAGTCAAGCCAAACTAACATTAAAAAAAAAAAAAAAAAAAAAATTTTTTTTTTTTTTTTTTTTTTTTTTTTTACGGTTGGTTGGTTGGTTGCTAAAGTTCATTAACACATATCTCGGACTTTACTAAACTTATAAAAATATTATCATGAAGTCAGACTGTTGCTGACCATACACTGACAGAGTGAATTCTTCACCCCATTATTTTATTTTAACAATTTTTCCACAGCGAATACATTTCTTATACAAATTGGGCATTTCATCTATCGCCCTATCTTGTTTTAAAAAAGTTTCATAAGTCGGTTCGTTGCAGCATTTCATAACATTTGTTTTCTGAGTCCATAGTTTACATTCTTCTTCATTAAATAGAAAATCCATTCTTAATAAAGCCTCGATACAGAAATGATACGAGTGTTCTTCTTGTCTTTGTTGTTAATTTATTACTGGTATTTTTACGCGCCTGGGTCTGAAAGCGTTACGAAACCTTCTGCTGGTTCACCCTCAAAAGCCCCGTCGTTCAATTACGTATTCGATTCGAAGAAGCCAAAACATTTTCAGTTTACAGTGAACGGAAAATTAGCTTGGGAGCATACCTTATCCAGTGACGCTTACATGTTTCATCAAGGCCAAATTTTGGCAGTCGATCCATGCTATGGAAAATCGAACGGCTCGTTGGTTCCGGCTGTAGGACAAAATCTCTACGATCACTTGAAATCGGATCCTCAATTGAAAAACCTTCCAAATTTTAAAGAAAATAGTCAGTTTACCGTTCATAAAGGAACCGTTTTCAATTTCGAGTGTCAAAACGGTCGTGTCTCGAGTCTCCAAATCTGTCCCTCAGGAACTACTCTCATAGCGAACGCTTGCCAGCCCGTCAATGCGTGTACTGGCAGATCGAACGGAGTAATGCTACCAAATCCTAAAAACATATCCCAGTATATCATGTGTCAGAATGGCAAAGAGGTCTTTATAAAATGTCGTAACGGAACCCTGTTTTATCACGATCGATGCGAGCCCGTCAAAGATTTAAATCATTATTGTAAAATTTTTCCAAATACACCTTTTATTCATAACGACGAAACGCGAGTCGAATGTCATAACGGTAAGCCCGTATTCATTACTTGTAAGCCTGGAACTAAATTTTTGGGTAAAGATTATTGCGAACCTATCAATTGTAATGGTTTACCGGACGGTAGTAACATATCTTTGCCTGCAACAGAAATGCCTCCGTTCAATTTCACGCCTGGATACATGACTTGTAAGAATGGTAAAATTGATGAAACTGTAGAATGTCCTCAGAACTGGGATAAATCGAAAGGCGATAACTTGCCATTTTTACCTATGGTTTACAACGGCCAGAAATGTACGGAACCCATATTTTGTGACAATGTCTTTTCCAATGACCCAAATATTATCGTCCCCGTTTACGAATTTACCAAACACGTTAAAAATTGGAGGAATTCTGAAGATTTAGATCGCACTGCAGGCTTTATCTGTGAAAATGGATTTCGTAAAAGAAAACTGGTCGACGAAGGCAAACGAATTTCTAAACGTTATAAAATCGAAGATGTATGTGTTTCGGATGAAAAAATATTCATACGCGACGCCCCAGAATGTTATTACGATTGCGCTGAAAAGAAACATCTGAAATGTCCTGATGGCACAGTTTTTACTGGATCGAAATGCATTCAGAAGCCTAAGAATGCTTTCAAATATAATAAGTTTTATCTGTTTGAATTTCCCCAAGTAAATTTAGAATCTTGGATCGAGCCGTTCAATTACCATAAGGATACCATACCAACTTGTCAAAAATCCGAAATCTATATCCAAATGTATAATATTTGTTCTCATCCCGATTGTGTCAACTACGCCTTCGTGTCTCAGATTCCACAAATGGCCGTCCTGTTACCTCGCGAACATGCAGCCAAATGTAAATTTTACGAAAATGAAAGATTATTGAAAAAAGAACCTGTCCATTTTACATATATTTTTTGGACGCAGAAAATATCAGACTGGCCAGAAGAGCCTTGTCAACCTGGTCAGAAAATACAAACTGGAAATATTATTTGGGATAGTACTGTCTATGCTACGTGCAATATCCAACGACCGTTCATATTTTGTCCCTCTATGCATACGAAACGTATCATTTCAGTCTCTGATCAAGAATATGCCTGCGAGCCTCCTCCGACTACGGAATATGTAGTCAATTGGTTGAACGATTGGTTAGATTTTGCGACTGGAGAATTCAGACAAATAAAACCTGCGATTTGGAACGAAAATAATCCACCGTCCGTCAAATTTAATAAAACTATGGATTCAATACATTTAACCGAAAAAGGTTTACAACTGAATACGGGCATGAGGCTTAAATTATTCACTGACCAACCCGTTCAGCTCCAAGTGCGATATAGAGTGACCTATCCACCCAACGTGGCGTTTGAATATAGCGATGCGGGGCGAAAAGCACTCGTTTCCGATTCTTTGTCTGGATTTATAGTCAGGCGTGGACAATTTACGAATAAAACGATAACACTTCCTACATATAAACCCGTTCAAATCGTCGAATTTTTGAAAGAAGATCTGTACGTATAAACCAAGAAGTATGGACGAACGTTCTTTGGCCCACGGTGTGCTATTTTATTCTTCGTTATATATAAATTGCGTACTGCTGAGTATTGGGGTGACCACGGGTCGTTGGATTTTCGTATTACTGATACTGTTGACTATAGGACTGACTGCATACGTAATGTATTTGACGACTCAAAATCCAGAACATTTAAAGAATGTTGGCAGCTGGGCAGAGAAAACACTCTCTATTCATTTGGAAAAACTGAAGTTGTTATTTTAGATAAAATTTCTCGAACCTGTTGTTCGACAGGGTCATTGATTACGTAAACGTTCGAACGAGCCTTCAAGAGATTTTCTTTGTAAGAATCATGCAAGCGTTCTAAATAATCTAAGCTTATCAAACGGTCGATCGGAGAGCGGTCCCGGATTCGATTAAACGCTTCGAGAGGCTCTACGTCTAAATAAATGAAACAATCTACGTTAAAATTTAAAACTTGATAAATTTTGTCGTACGTATGTAGATCTTGTTCGTTTAATATCAGCGGGGCAAATATATACCTGGAAGTCCAAGGACACCGTTCGACTAGAATTAAATCGTCACCTTTCGGAAAAGACATTTTTTGATTGTATTGAGAAATTAAGACTTGGAATTGGAAAGCCGGTCCGTAAAGCGTTTGATTTTCGTACAGATGGGGTAGTAATGTCCATTCGTGTATGGGTTCAGGAAAACATTTAAAATCTTTAGCCAGTTGTCGCATCAAAGTAGATTTGCCAGCCCCAATCAATCCGTCGATACAGACAATGTAAGGAGCCATGATGAAAGTAAATTAAATGTTCAGAGTCAAGCGTATTTATATATAAAATATGGCCTTGAAAAAAAAAAAAAAAAAAAAAATTTTTTTTTTTTTTTTTTTTTTTTTTTTTTCAAGGTTGGTTGGTTGATATATATTTATAATGTTAATTGAATTAAGTATATTTTCAAAAATGAAGATTTAGACTTTGAGTTGACTATTGCAAATTCGACCAACTTTAGAAACGTAATCTTAAAATAAAAATATTTTTGAAAACTAATCGTGGAATCGTAATTCTTATTACATATACATAGTAAAATAAGCAATTTAATTCAGTCGTTTTTTTTTTCAAATTTAAAAAAAAATTGAAAATTTTGTAAATTCGACCAACTTTAGAAACGTAATCTTAAAATAAAAATATTTTTGAAAACTAATCGTGGAATCGTGATTTTTATTACATATACATAGTAAAATAAGCAATTTAATTCAGTCGTTTTTTTTTTCAAATTAAAAAAAATTGAAAATTTTGACAGAGGTGGTGGCACATCAGCAAATTTAGATAAACTGTTACTTTAGCATGATATATATAGGCTAGCTAGAGTCAATCAATCAATCAACAAAAAAAAAAAAAAAAAAAAAAAAATTTTTTTTTTTTTTCTAAATGTTATAATATCTAAATAATGTTATTATAAATAAAATGAAGGATACTATTAAACCAATTGCTGATATGATCCATTCATAGGATCGTCGTCGTAGTGTGGACAAACTTGACGAGACTGGATTGGGTATTTGAGAATTAGGTTGTAGTATGGGTAAACCTGGCGAGACTGGATTAGGTTGTAGTATGGGTAAACTTGGCGAGACTGGGTTGGCAATGGGCAGTTGAGAATTATTTTCTGGGCAATTTGGATTTGTCCAAGTTCCGTCCGCCTTACATCTTACAAGCACCTCTTTACCGTCGCACTTTACTGCTGCAAATCCTGGTGAAATTATTCGGGCATTTGGTATTATCGGACATGGATCGCATATTATTTCTGGACCGCTCCACTGTCCGTTCGTCTGGCATATTCTTTTGTTGCTACCGACAGCATAAAATCCTGGGTTGCAAACCACAGTCGCTACTGAATCAACGTTCCTATTCGGATAAGACACGGAACCGTTTTCGGGGTTGTCTAACTCTTCACATTGTATGGGCTCGCATTCAATTTTTTTTACTGATGGAATCCATTCGCCAGTAGCAGAACAAAATAGAGATTTGTAAAGGGTTTTGAGTTTAAAACCTTCAAAGCACTTATAAGTTACCATACTAGGAAATGAATATACTGAGCCTGTATGGTAGCCGTTTTCAATAACAGGAGGTGCACCACAAGACCTTGGAAAGCATTCGACCGACGAAGGATTCCATACTAATTCGTCATCTTTTTTTGTTAAAATAGAAAATATAGTGTTAGATCGATATCCATCATCGCATTGCAGAGTAGCTTTATCACCTTCTAAATAGGGTGGGTCATGGCTACCCAAGAATTTACCTTTAATAGCGGATGGCAAAGTATATATCATTTATAAAACTTGATTATATAGTTTGAAAATAATATTTTAAGGTTTCTCATATCTATATATACGCCCCATAGTTCGCATAAAAAACCAGAAGAAGATTGATGCTAGAAGACAAAATGAAGGTTTGAGTACGACTATTTATACAGAATGAATTCAAGCCACGCCCACTCCAGCCACGCCCATTCCAGCAAAAAAAAAAAAAAAAAAAAAAAAAAAAAAAATAATTTTTTTTTTTTTTACGGTTGGTTGGTTGATAGTTTTTTAATTTATATTTTTCAGTTAGTTTCTATTTTCTTTATCCAATCAAATTTATTGTAGATGGCGCTGCAGTCTATGTATATAGTATATATATAGTATATCTATTAGGGTGGGTGGGAGTGGAATTTATTTCTTCTACTGTAAGGTCATGCATAAACCAGCTCCGCGATGTCCAAACCTATTTCCTTTAAAATAGGATGGGGTAACGTTATTTATACAATATTGGCTTTGAAAACAAGATGAAATATTCAGTTATTTATGTTCATAGTTATTTCCCATCCTGGACTCTTTTGAATTTGTTTATGTATAAGATATTTTCGCCATTCCATTGGGTTCATATTATAATATAAAGTATTCAATGTAATTTTTATATATGCTCGATATAACCTATGATTCCAACAGACAAATAACATGCAAATACACAATAATATAATTAGCATGCTCTTGCTATTAAATGTACAAATAAAGTATGTCTAATCGTAAACCAGTTTCAACTTCTTTAAAGCCAAATAGTCGCAAGAGAAGAGATATCTCTTCTTCTAATACTGTGAACAAAGCTTTTAAAATGGAGAAAATCGTAAACGAGCAACCCGCTGATATGGATCTTGAACATCAACCTGAAGATGAGCAGCCTGGTCCCGGCAACGGAGATGAGCAGCCTGGTCCCGGCAACGGAGATGAGCAGCCTGGTCCCGGCAACGGAGATGAGCAGCCTGGTCCCGGCAACGGAGATGAGCAGCCTGGTCCCGGCAATGTAAATTTACCTGTCAACAACGCAATTGATCCCGTTCTGCCTGGTCCCGGCAATCTAAATGGTTTGGGGGGTGAAGTCGCTAAGGATAATGAGCCTCAAGATGACGACAACGTGTTAGAACAAAAATATAACGAAATTTATTTAAGAGGTTATTGTTTGCAAAATAATAATATGGACCAGTATTACGCAAAGGATGTTGAAGGTCATGATAAATATTGGCAAAATGAAACTGGAAAATTAGTTTATGCTTGCAAAAAAGTAATAGACGGGGATAAAGAATATTTGATTGAATATCCATGCGCTAAGAAAGATGGTACAAATGTTTATATTTATGAAAATGGATGTCCAAAATACCCCCTAAATTTAACTACGCTTAAGGTAACGTATCCTTTAACAAGAGAGGAAATGTATCTTAAAGATGAAAATGGAAATTATGTTTATCCCATAGATGAGGATGGTCAAGAAAGTTATCGTCAGGACGAGAATGGTAATGACTTACCTCTGAACGAGTATAAATATGCCAAAAACCCAGATGGGTCTGAATTTTATCCAAAACGGAATAATGGGGACGAATTTTATCTGAAAGCTGAAGACGGTAGCTCTGAAAAAGGTGCCATATTGTATAAAAATGGCGAACTAGTACCATACTACGCTCGTAAAGCAAATGGTGATGAATTTTATCCTCGTGAATTTATCGAATTATAAAAAGTCATATAAAGTGCGATCGTGTCGCCAAAGCCATGTAAGAAAATATTATGTTTAGTCCTTTTACGCGTTTCATAAGACAATCTATAAATAATATCAATGTTTAATTTAACAAATTTTTCAAAGTCTAAACTAGAAGGTTGTTGCCAGCATACCTTGAGACATAATAATGTGTGGGTACACTAGCCAGCATATATATATATTATATAAACCACGCCCACTCAAAAAAAAAAAAAAAAAAAAAAAAAAAAAAAAAAAATTTTTTTTTTTTTTTTTTTTTTTTTTTTTTTTTTTAGGGGGGGGGGTTGATTGGGTGTGGTTTATCTATATATTTCAACTAGCCGTATTCATCCTTTTTGCGTGTAAATTTTCTTCTTCCTCATTTCTTGCTTCCATATTTTCTTCTTCCTCAATCTGTTCCGAATCCATACCAATAGCACTTGAAATATTTAATGCAGGTTCTGATAACGGTATAGCATTTTCATTAGACAATAATGTGTGTAAATAATTTTCAGTTGCATTACAAGTAGTAATAAATAATTGATCTTTATCCACAGTATCCAAAAATATTTTGTCTAAGTCTATTCTAAGTATGGTTTTTAAATCGTAATACAAGTAATCCTGATAAATTACCATAAGTGTATTTCCCCGATTGTCTCTTCTAAGGGTCCTTAATAACCGCAATTTAACTTCAATTTGATCTTTATATTCTTCAACATCGGGCAAAAGTTGTTTCGAAATATTAAATCGTAGTTTGAAATATCCCTTATATAAATTATAAAACAAATTTTGTAGTTCAATTACAGTCCAATTTTGATCTAATAGGATTTTTTTATCACTTGTTTCTCCCAAACCATCTACCGTTTGAATTGATCTTCTTTTCCTATTGGCGAACGCTTTTACACGTTCAGTTAATAAATCTGTGAACTGTTCTGGACTTGTATTAGGCTCAAAATTTAATATGCGTAACCATGTTTTATACAACAAACCAATATTTTCGGCTTCTGTTGAATTAATCTCTTTATCAGGCAAAGGAGATAACATATCGCTTACCCATTCACTAAAATTTTTTTCCGAAGGGTATTTATCTCGTAATTTTTCAACAAATGATGTAATATTAATTATAAATATTTTCATCCATTGCTGCTCGTTTAAACTTTCTGGATTTATTTTTTTAGCGATATTACTTAAATTAAGGGAGAACTGTTCTACAGAATTTCCTGAAAATATAAAATTTTGAGTAAATTTTTGAAATTCATAAAATCGCTTAATAAATGAATCTTTCCATTGTAATTTATCATTATTAGGAATGTCTGGAGTCAGTGCTTGAAATTCATTGATGATTGTATGATTTATTTCAAATTCTTGTTGCATCGCCGTCAAAAAATTTAAACACCAAACTTCATTATCAATTGATACGAAACGTTGTGCAGCATCTTTAATATGATTCCATATTTCAATTATTTTAGTAGGAAAATTATCTACATTGATACCGCAACCTAGCTGATTAATTACATCGATACACCTCCCATACTTATCTATTAAAATCTTGATATTCGCGACGACATTATCATCGTTCGGTATCCGAAACATTGTTGCAATTTCAGTTATTTTCGTAGTATCAGTAGGAGATCTGGAAGTTAAGGATAATATTATATTGCCAAAATTATACGCCGATATATTATCATAATTAGATTCGTTTCTAACCTTGTCACATTGGTTACTCACCGCAAGAATGAGTTTTGTTTCTTCTGGCCATTGTTCTAAGAATAAGTTATGCCAATTATCTTCATTATTATAGGTATCTTTTAAAAAAGCTATGACTTGTTGATCTGCAGTATTTAATACCTGTCCATTCGATATTTGTGTTTTTAAATTAGTTAGGCTAATGTTGCATGCTGTCAGCTTTTCGTTTACATCTAATAATTGTTCTTGTAAAGCTCCTTTGTCACCTTGCAATTGTTCTATTGTTCTTTTTAAAATGTCCGTGGATTGTACCGTTTTAGTTTCTAAATTTCCTTTTTCAAGTTCCAATCGTTGTATTTGTCGTTGAAAAGACTTTGTAGTTTCTGCTAGTTTTCGTTCTAAATCTCTTTTTTCATCTTGCAATTGTTCTATTCTTTTATTTAAAGGGTCGTTTTGAGTTTGTAATGTTTGATCTGAAGTTTGTAATGCCTGTGCATTCGCTAGTTGCGTTTTTAAATTATCTACGTTAGCATTATTTTCTACCAGCTTTCGCTTTTCATTTGTTAGTTTTGCTTTTAAAGTTCTTTTATCATTTTGCAATTGGTTTATTGTTTGATTTAAAGTGTCGATTTGAGTTTGTAATTTTTTAATTGAAGTATTTAATATCGGTACATTAGTTATTTGTGTTTGTAAAGTTTCTACGTTAGTATTGCATTCGGCCAGCTTTTGGCTTTCGCGTGCTAGTTGATCTTCTAAAGCTCTTTTTTCAGCTTGCAATTGTTCTATTGTTTGATTTAAAGAGTTGTTTTGAGTTTGTAATGTTTGATTTGCAGTATTTGATACCTGTGCATTCGTTATTTGTGTTTGTAAAGCTGCTACGTTAGTATTACATTCTGCCAGATTTTGGGTTTCGCGTGTTAGTTGGTCTTCTAAAGCTCTTTTTTCAGCTCGCAATTGGTCTATTGTTTGATTTGCGGTATTTGATACCTGTACATTTGTTATTTGTGTTTGTAAATTTTCTATTTTAGCATTGCATTCTGCCAGATTTTGGGTTTCGCGTGTTAGTTGTTCTTCTAAAGCACTTTTTTCAGCTTGCAATTGTTCTATTGTTTGTTTTAAAGAGCTGTTTTCAGTTTGTAATGTATGATCTGCAGTATTAAATATCGTCCGTGTATTTGCTAGTTGTGTTTTTAAATCTTCTATTTTAGCATTGCATTCTGCCAGGTTTTGGCTTTCGTGTGCTAGTTGTCCTTCTAAAACTCTTTTTTCATCTCGCAATTGTTCCATTGTTTGGTTTTCGCCTGTTAGCTGTTCTGATTCTACAACTTGTTCCATTGTTTGATTTAAAGATAGTTGTACTTCTGCTAAAGTACGTTTTTCATTTTGCAATTGGTCTATTGTTTGTTTTAATGAGTCGTTTTGAGTTAATAATGACTCATTTGTTTCTGTCAATAGCCCGTGTCTTATTCTTGCCGATCCGTGCTGAGATTTTGATTTTTCACGCGTCTTTAATAAGGCATTATATTTAGTTTCTAACTCTTTATAATCGTTGGACAATGTTTCGTATTTAGCATCTAAATTTTGTTTTCGCTCAACCAATTCCCTATATCGATCATCTGAGTTACTATTTACTTGGGTCAATGTTTGATTCGTATTTTGTGTTTGAGTATATAATTCTTGTAAAGTTACATGTTCTTTCTTCAAATTCTCATGTTCTTCACCTAATTTATTATGTATGTACTGGACCTCTTCAAATGCTTTAGTTAACGGTTCATACTCATTAGCTAAGGTTCGGTGTTCCGCATCTAGCTTATTAAGCTTCGCTAATAATTCATCGTATTCCTTTCTTGGAACCGTTTTACCTTCTGCAAGGTCCTGTATTATTTTGTCCTTCTCTTTGATTTCTTCGTCTTTAATTTGAATTTCTGACTTTAAATAATTTATGTTGTCTGACGAATTGGTTAATGGTAAAACTGGATACTGCATATTTTGATTACTATGCAATTGATCAGTCAAATTTTTCTCGCGTTCTTGAGCTTGAAACAATAATGCTGAACCCTCTTGATGCAATTTATTAAGTTCGTTTACACCCGAGTTACACATGTTTTGACATTGTTCTTTTAAATAGAGTATCTCTGCCTGATTAGCATTCTTACCCTCTAGCAAATTTTGTTTTTCCTTTTCTAATATACCAATTTTTTCATTTAAAATATTTATCTTGTTATTTAATTGTGTAACTACCCCATTTACGGTTTGGTTATAGGATGTTGTCGCAAGTTGTTGCGATGTGACTGAAGATTCGGCCCCAGATTGTAACTGCAATGGAAATCCTTCTACTCCTGGCATCGCAATGGGTGATGCATTTAGCATCGGGTTTTGTGAGTCTAATCCAGATTGTATTGCATACTGGACAGGATATGTCAATGCCGTTTGAGATTGTTCGACGGAATTATCAACATACTCAATTGGGAAATTACGTTGATTTAAAACAGTTTCATTCATTGAAGGAGACATTGTATTCACATTGGATCTTTCCATTAAAGCTTTGAAAATTTTGTATTGATCATCGTAGCGCGATTTCAATAGCCTAAATTCTGCTATTTGACGGTCCGATTTTATAGTAACGTCAGATATAGATGTTTCCAACTCTAGTATCTGCTTCTTATAAGTATTGTTAGTTCGTGTGAGAACGGTAATATTATGCTCTGCATCTGATAATTTGCTATCTAAAGTACGTTTTTCTTCTTTGCATGCATCTAGTTGTTGTTTTAAACTATTGTTTTCAGTTTCGAACCTATCCATTTTTTTCTTTAGAGATTCATGGTCTTTTGTTAAATCGGTCAGGTTTTTTGTGAGATTTGCCTGATCGCTCGACGAGTCATTTTTATGACTGTAATCCGCATCAAAAAATTGTTTAGGCTTAGTTTTGTTTGTGTAACATTCCAATGCTTTAAACAGCCTATCCTTTTCGTTTTTATAGTATTCCAATTCTTTAGACAACCTATCCTTTTCGTTTTTACATTCATCCAATAACTTCGATAAACCTTTATCTTCAGATGAAGAATCGATAGCTGTTGGTAGTTTGTATAGCTTGAATAAAAAATCTAAAAAACTACTGCTAGTCCAATATAAGTTTGCATTTCGTTCGATGAGCGGTCTGCTCAAATCGTACGCTTGAGTCAAATCGTTCTGCAATTCTCTTTTTAAAGTGTTTATAGTACTGAGAGCCAGCACGTCGTCTGGATCTCGCTGCCATTTTATGATGGCCTCTATCAAGGTTCTGAAAATCATCTTGTTTTTCTATTCGTCGAAAAGAATTTTTCCGATTTGTTCTAAGTCTTTGTAGAGTAGCTGATATTTTTCTACCGTTGAATTTTGTAGCCACAAAAGTACTTGTTTGAGTTGAATTTTTTTCTTGCTCAAATCATGTACGTAAAACGGTAAACAGTAGTCGTTCCAAGTTTGTTTATCCTTGTAAAGGGGCAACCACGTATTACATTCGATATAATTAGTATCTCGAAATTTTTCAGACGTTTCTTTGACTACCATAGGCGACACGTATTTCAATTTATCGGCTTCGAAGAGGCACATTACGCCGACGGGTTCGATATCTGTAAAAAATACCTCGCATCTGTAAAAATCAGAATCGATAATGTATTCGGGAGCTTTTTTCGATCGCTTTAAAAGTCTAAACAATTGTTTGCCTATATGACTTGTTGGTAAAGCATGGGTTAGCGAATAAAATTTTTTATAAACGATATTTAATGCGAACGGACTCCATCGGTTAAAATTATTCAATTTTTGGCAGTGTCTTTTAAAGAAACGGATACTAGCAGCCTCTTCTAACGTCAAAATTCTATTTTTTTTCGTCGCTTCCACAAAAGTCACTAAAGCTCGAAAAGCCTTATTTTTCTTACACGTTTTCGTAATTTTTGGAAATGGGTTTTCGGAAGCTATCACGTAAAGCGTTGAGTGGTAAAATTCGCATACCTTAGTTTGGTCTTCTGGTATTAAGGCTCGCAGTAAAGTATTGGGTGCTTGATCTGGTACGCGTATGCCACCCTTGATAACGTTCTTTCCAATCGTGTAAAGTAAAATACATTTGTTATCGAGCTGAATGTCTGGGCAATAGCTACCCCGTAGCACGACGATACTATCGTTGGGAGGATCGATAGGAGTCGTATCAAACTCGGTACAATGGTAGGTTATGATGGCTCGTTTGAAACGTATGGCTATAAAATGCTGTCGATTATATTTATTTCCATACACGTCAATAAATTTATGGTAATCCTGTTCAGACAGCGCACAACTCATTATAAGCTTGATTGTGTAGATCAGAGCTTAGTATGACCGGACGCATTTTCGCAGCACGAGACAGAATGAGGATGTGGGTATGTTAGCTACCCTTTATATAGTCGAGTAAAGATATATCAATCGAAAAAAAAAAAAAAAAAAAAAAAAAAAAAAAATTTTTTTTTTTTTTTTTTTGTATGACCTTGAAGCTTGTTGCCACAAAAAGCAAGTCGGAGCAAAATAGGAGAAGGTAGGAGCATGAATCGTAGCTACCCTATAGAAATGGATAGATTTTTTTTTTTATGCTTATATTTATAATATATTTATATTATATTTATAATATATTTATATTATATTAATATTATATTTATATTTATAATATATTTATATTATATTAATATTATATTTATATTATAATATATTTATAATATATTTATATTATATTATATTTATAATATATTTATATTATATTATATTTATATTATATTTATATTATAATATATTTATAATAATATTTATATTATAATATAATTATAATATATTTATAATATATATATATATATTTTTTTTTTTTTTTTTTTTTTTTTAATTAAGCCGTAAGATAATTATATGGTATTATTTCCTTTGTCTGTTCTATTAAATTATATCGCTCTCGAAGATATTTTGCAGGATCCATTAAGGCTTTTTGGCAAGAACATGTATCTGGAGATCCTTCAGCTAAAACGCATCTCATGCAATCTGTCAAGTGCCATTCTCTACTTTCAGAATTAAGAATTACATTGATTTCTCGATTTTTTCCCATTTCTCTCACTTTTATTTCAAACTGTATAGCATTCTTTGTAGTTTTGTATTCTTCATACCATTTGAAGACATTTTGTCTGTCTGATACACAACGCTTGTAAAAATCTCGTACATTTTCAATTTGATGAGAATCGGGATAAGTAAACGCTGCTGAAGATCCGCTTAAACGTTCTTCCTTATCCTTATGTAATTTTTGAAAATTTCCTGAAATCATTTCGTCAGCTAAATATTTTTCTGGAGATCTCTTAGCGTAGATGCAAAGACAAGTATCAGGTCCCTCTATTACATCGTCCTGACACCATACACAATTATTTAAGTGTAATTCATCTCTCTTGTTCAAAAGAAATTTCAAACGACTATTATTACAACGAGATAATACTTCGAAATGTAAAATATTAACTCGATTATTATAAATCTTGTACTTCTTTTGCAGAGCATCTAAATAAGTTGTAGTCATCTTGAAACACGTCACAAGAGCACGAAAACAGGATTCGATAAAGTTTTCAAGAGCTATTTATGTGGTCAGACTGATGCTGGAAGAGGTTCAAACAGAATGATGGTGTTGGTGCACTAGCCACCCTATATATAGCCGAGCCACAACCACCTTAAAAAAAAAAAAAAAAAAAAAAAATTTTTTTTTTTTTTTTTTTTTTTTTTAGTGTGGGTGTGGTTAGTCTTTGATAATTTCAACCGGACTTGGTTTTTACACGTTTCAGAAGACCCTCTACAAGATATCAGAGTTTTATCCAAATATGTTATAATTTACTCGCAACTGTAATCTCTCATCAAATTCCCAGTGCAGCGCATTTAATACTGTGTCATCAGAATAATGTATAATAGGCCAAAAAAATGGAAACGTTGAAACCTTTTCTGCAGATTCTATTAAATAAAATATTTGACCGTCGATATATGCCCAACAATTAGTTTTTTTGTTGTTCTCAGATTTGAATAAGGATATAGTTCCAATACCTTGATCATTTGACGAAATACACGTGTTAGCGAAATGATCATCAAAAATATCTTTAGTAGTCCCAGGTGAAAATATTTTGCGACAATAACTACATATTGACGAATATAAGTGATTGCCCTCATTAATGTGTGCCGTCAAATATGTTTCTTCGTAAAATAACATTGGACAATAGTCACATTTAAAGTATGCTTCGGAATCTAATACGTCTTCCATTTGACTGATACGAGTAAAATGTTGCAAATTGTAAATGCAAACACTTATATACTTTAAATAAAAGCCACGCCCAATTCTTAAAAAAAAAAAAAAAAAAAAAAAAAAATTTTTTTTTTTTTTTTTTTTTTTTTTTCGACGTTGTTTTTTAGACAATCTTTAACTCTTCATCTTTTAAAAGCATATCATTTAACTGTATCAAATTTTCCTTAGAATTGCTCAGCATTTTATAATACGCTAAATCCAATTTCTTTCTAGCATTCCACGAAACAGTAGATTGTTTTGCAATCATAAATGCCCACCATACATTTATATATTTATTTCTGATAATTATCATTCGAACTCTATATAGCATCGTCAAAAAATTTAATAGTATTAGCATGAGTACAATCCCATAAAGTAGCATAAATATTTTACGATATACACTGCTTAATGGTAAGAGACAATTGAATTTTCCAGCTGTAGATCCACTACTATGATAATAGGTAACGAAACACGACCCGTTGTCTGGAAAAATTGTATAAATTGATTTTATCGACCAGCCGAAATGACCCCAAATGTTGTTAAAAAAATATTGGTTATATATAATATTAACATTACGTAAAATATATAAAATATTTCCAATGCCAGCGTTTTAAAGAATATTAAATTTCCTTTCGAATCCTTAATGACTCGAATTACGTCTTCAGGTTTATCAGCCAAGCTTTCTAGGTATCGTAGATAATTTCCAAATAATTTTGTCCAAACGGAATATGGAAAATAAAATCCAAATGCCAATAATAGTAAATAAACAGACACCCATTGATAATAATCGTGATAAATTACTGGTTCATCTCTAGTCATGGTTCCATTTATGAAACATTTTGTATCGACAAAAGATTGCGACACGCTTTTTTCTGTTACTTGGCAAATTATATTTTGTCCAAATAAAATGCGAGCCATGCCAAGGCCCGTACAAAATAGAAGAATATTACGAACATAGATTTGTTGAAAGTCAATTAACACACTATGACTTTCACTATGCTTGGAACTAAATTTGATGAGTTGCAATAAGGATATCATGCTGACGAATTAAATTTTGTCGCTGCTACTTAATTTATATAGCCTGCGGTCTATGTTGGACAAAACCAGTCACATATATAAGCATTTCACGAAGACTGTTGCTAGAAGGTATCGAGAAATAATGATTGTATAAATACGCTCGCAGTCATATATATAGCTGAGCCACGCCCACTCAAAAAAAAAAAAAAAAAAAAAAAAAAAAAAAATTTTTTTTTTTTTTTTTTTTTTTACAGTTGGTTGGTTGGTTGGTTTATGTAATTAGTTTCTAAAGTTATATTTCTCAGTTGGCTGCTAAAGTTATATTTTTTTAGCCAATCATTATAGATGGCGCTGCAGTATATATATAGTATATATATAGTATATCTATTAGGGTGGGTGGGAGTGGAATTTATTTCTTCTACTGTACGGTCATGCATAAACTCGCTCCTGACCCATTTCCTTTAAAATAGGATAAAATAGCGTTATTTATACAATATTGGCTTTGAAAACAAGATATTTATAGATTTTTGCCTGACAAATGACAAGATATTGCAGGTTTTCATGAAATCAGAATAAATCATGGGCTCTTATAGAAAAATCTAACTATCTAGAGTCGGTCAATGTACATCTTACTGAAGACACATTACGAGACATAGTGACTAAACGACTGTTGCTGGCGAGACACAATGAGGGTGTAGTCACGTTACCCACAGTTAATATAGACAAGCTTCAAGGGTGGGCGTGGAATCTATAAAAAAAAAAAAAAAAATTTTTTTTTTTTTTTTTTTTTTTTTTCAAATGTGGGTGGGGCATTTTCTAAGCACTCAAATGTTTGTCCCTGTTTTATTACGACATAGATGCCAACTGAAAATTTTTTTCGACCAGTACCTGATTCAATATATAGTTAAAAGTTTCTTCTGACATGGCGTCTGTATAATGAATCGCATCCGCCACGTCCTGTTCTACGACTCGATTATTTCCGTCAATGACGCGACCCAAATAATCTATAACTAAACCTTGCAGGTTAAATATAATTTTATTGTGACCGTATCCCGGTTGCCAAATTTTTGAAGTCTGCCAAAGAGCTACATGAGAGGTTTTTGCATGAGCGATTGCCTCTATGGGTGTCAACCCTGACCAAAATGAATTTTTTATTTTTACATCCCCTTGCATACCTATTTCTCCAAACATTTGTTTTAAAATCTCAAAATTTCCTTTAGCGTTTGCTAATATTTGGGTCACTAAGCAACCTTTACCTTGTTGGACGTCACCTCGTTTTTTATAAGTATCGATCAACCATTCCATTTCTTCTAAAGTCAGCGAAAATATTTTTTCGTTTTCGAATTTATAGAGATAAAATTTTCTCATATCGTCAAATGCCTGAAAAGTACTTTTCGATCCATAAATTTCATATATTACTTTAAATGTTTTTTTCAAATCGTTTTCTTTATAGGGTAAAAAATTAATTTCGTCTTTAAATAAATAGTAAGCGACTAGCATATCTTGACACGGACTCAACTTCATATCCATGACCGAACTACCCATTTCCCATTCTGGATTTAATAAAATCATACATTCCGCTTGAGACAGGGCGCTATAAAACAAATAAATGTTAACTTCATCGCCATCAAAATCTCCATTGATAGACGACAAAATTTCTAACGGTATGCCAAAGCAATCGTAGGTCCATGCGGGACCTTCTACAGGTACTTGTAAAGCCACGAAATTTTCAGGTTGTAGAGACGGCATTCTATTCAATAGCACCCATTTACCCTTCAAACCAAATTTTTTTACGATGAACTCTGGCATATGTATTTCGTTAGGTCTCAGCGTTGCGTCTGGAACAATCATACCTCTCATGGAATAAGAACATCTTTTACCGAACGCTACTTGACGAATAAATGTAGCTTTGCCGCAAGACCGCGAATCCAAACTGCCGTAATTTAAAGGCGCTTCCTGTATCTGTTTATAAAAAGTGACAGATTTGGAAGAAGGCTGTATGGTTTTCGTACGACTCGTTATAGGCTCTCCCAACACGAAACGCATGACTTTATCGTAAACGAGAGTGGTTGTCAACTGCCAATAAATTGGATCTGGTAAAACTAAAAATTCCTGTTTGCATTGAATGCCTGCATTATTCATCATGCGTTTATGTTGGGGTAATACGAAAATATATCCTGGAGTAGGTATCGCTATAGACTGAAGAGGATAACAGGTAAGCTCGTCGTTGAAATAAAACTGACTGCAACACATATTGAAATTTCTAGATCCGAATTCGATTTTTTTCTTACATTTTAGACATTCAGAGGCGAACGCGTTTTTCTTGCGCCAAGCTCGTAATATTATAAGTAACTCTTGCGGCTCGATTCGTAGAGTACATTTATTCAATTTCAACATCGAAATACGGTATCGGCTTACAGACATGTTATAACAAAGTTGAATGAACGATGTATCCGAGAAAACTAAACGGTGACGAGTACTATCCCAATGACAAATTCCTTACCGATAAATATGGTAAGGAAATTTACGCACGCGATCGAAAAGGTAACGAAATCTATCCAAAGTCAAAGCAAATTCTTTTTGCAAGAGACGCGTCTGGTATATATTATTATGCTAAAGACAAAAACGGAGACGAATATTATCCTTTAAAACGAAATAAATCAGTCTTAATAGAAGATCACTATAATCAAAATGTACAATTCGCTCTTTATTCAGATGGTACTCAAAGATATCCAGTCGATTCTACTGGAAACGAGTATTATTTGTTAGATGACCAAAATCCTTACTTAATGCGAAAAAGGGACGGAGATGTGTACTATGCCAAAAGTCATAAAGGTCATCCTATGATTCCTTGGAATCATATGGACAAATTCGTACAAAACGAACCTTTCGTTTAGTTGAAAGATTCGGGTGGTAATTTAGTTTATTTAAAAGAATCAACGCTGCCTCCAACCTTACATGCTATAATTCGATGCATATGCAAAGTAAGTGTTATTTGTCCAAAGTACGAAGGGTGTATTACAAAATGTTACTGACCCAATGATGCTGGAAGAGGTTCAAACAGAATGATGGCGTTGGTACACTAACCACCCTATATATATAGCCGAGCCACACCCACCTTAAAAAAAAAAAAAAAAAAAAAAAAAAAAAAAAAAAATTTTTTTTTTTTTTTTTTTTTTTTTTTTTTTTTTCCAAGGTCGTTTACAATTAGTTAATATTTTTGGTTGATAAATTCTGATGAGTCGTTGAAGCGTCTCAAAAATTATTGTAGAGTTGCAGTATTACATCAAATTTTAACTACTATTATTTATTGGCATAAACGGATTTAGTTTACGTATATAAATGTCATCAACTATATCCTCACATGCGCCTTCTAAAAATTTAATCATTATTTGAGATGTAATTTCAAAAATTTTATCAGGACTATGTAATACAGTCATGCATTTGGCCGCATACATCCCAGTATAGATAAGGCATTCTAATACCCATGGTTGATAACTTTCTGAACAATTCGGATTCCGATTGAAAATTTTATCCTTTAAAACATGAGAGACTCTTGGAAAATGTTTTTGCTTGATCTTATGCATTAATTTCGTCTTTAAAATAGGGCCGACGTCAGACATATTTTTAGGATTTGTAACTTTACCAATGCCAGGATACGTAGTAAAGTATTCATATAATATATTCTGAATAGACTGGGACATGGCACATATTTTTCCATCAAAATTTGGCTCATCATCTATAAATGTGTAATTTTGTAATTTCCAGTTAGCCATATAAATAGAGTCTTGAAGAAGGTATAGTAAGGCTTTTTCCGCGTCTTCGGCAGCGTAGTATTCAATCATGTCTGGATTGTAGTAAGTTGTTTAAAAAATGTTTGATGATGAGGATTGTAGCTGGTATTTATAAGCCTAATATAACCCTTAAAAAAAAAAAAAAAAAAAAATTTTTTTTTTTTTTTTTTTTTTTTTTTTTTAACATCTATTTTATTTTCCATAGTGGTGGATTACTCTCCTTAGTTTTTATAACTAAGTAACATCTTTGCATATTATATAAACATATGTTTGCCGTTCTTTTATCACATCCAATAGATTCACAAATTTCTTTAATAGAACGGGCACTATGAGGTTGTAAAGCTAAATACTTGAGAATTTTATGTTGAATTACTTCATCAGCCATCTCAAATAATACAGTATGGCGATCAATGTTAAATTTCTCAAACAAGCTTTAGTATATATAGGTTTAAATTAAAGATATGACCGTTGCTGGCAAAGATTAAGATAGAATGATGAGATGGCATTTCAACAATCCTATATATAGATGAGCCACGCCCACTCTTGAAAAAAAAAAAAAAAAAAAAAAAAAAAATTTTTTTTTTTTTTTTTTTTTTTTTTTAAAGACTGATACGTTAGTTTTTTTGCCATAGAAATATTTTTTATAAATTTCTGAATCCAACATGTGTTTTAAAATTGGGTTGTAAAAATAATATTTTTAGGATAAGTAAGGGTTATTCGAGATTGTAAAAATTTATCGTTGTAAAATATCCAAGGCGACTTAAACAAGACTTTCGAGCTTATTTTAAACAAAGGATATGGATGATACGGCGATACAAGAAACCATATCTAAGATGGCTGCAGAGGCTGCCGAAATGACAAAACAATTTAAACGATATACAGGTGAGAAGTATGTTGATGTTGTACTAGATACTGTAGTTTTCATTCCTGATGAACATATAAAAAATTTAGAGCACTATTATACAGCTATAATTTATAATTTATATAAACTAAGAAATTCCATACCAGAAAAACTACCAGACTTTGAGCAGAAAAAAATTAATATTAAACATAAAATATATAATCACATTACGGCAAATGTGGATTTTATAAATAATAGGTATATGAATCCGTTTAAAGACAATGAATTTCGTAGTTTTAAAAAGGTGGTTAAGAATATATCAGCAGTTGTGAAAGGATATGTAGAGGATTTATTTAAAGATGACCATGAGAGAGATACGCCAACCAATTTAGCCTCGAAAGAAAAATCAGAAATCGAGCCAGACTCAACTACTGAAAACGTCTTAAATAACGTACTATCTCAAGTAATAGATCCGGTATCCAACCAAGAAGTATCAGATTCGACAATCACTGGACCCTTAGTAACCTCTAAACCTTTGGATCCTTCTACACCCGTAGAACCCTTGAATCCTCCTACACCCGTAGAACCCTTGAATCCTCCTGCAGCTCCACAACACTCTAAAACCTTGGTCCCCCCTGCAGCCCCACAAGAAACATTTATTGATAATACGAAGAATAAATATTATAGTTTACTTAGAAAGGGCGATGCAACAAATCCAAATACAAGATTAGCCTATCATTATTTAAATAATCGAGATCATCTTCAAGCAATGCAAAGAATTTCAAATCTCATCGAATTGTATATGGGCAAAGAAAAGGAATTTGCAACAGTCACCATTAATGACGACGAAACATATACTGTAAATCATCATTATTTGCAGAAACATAAAAGAAATACTGCCAAAGAACATGCGCTTGTAGGAAAACATTTAAATGTTTATGAAATGAAAGCTTATAAATCAATAAAAAAGAGGAAATTAGAAGAAGCAGCTGAAATGGATGTGTAAAAAAAAAAAAAAAAAAAAAATTTTTTTTTTTTTTTTTTTTTTTTTTTTTTTTTTTTAACGGCTGGTTAGTTTTTTACACATCCATTTCAGCTGCTTCTTCTAATTTCCTCTTTTTTATTGATTTATAAGCTTTCATTTCATAAACATTTAAATGTTTTCCTACAAGCGCATGTTCTTTGGCAGTATTTCTTTTATGTTTCTGCAAATAATGATGATTTACAGTATATGTTTCGTCGTCATTAATGGTGACTGTTGCAAATTCCTTTTCTTTGCCCATATACAATTCGATAAGGTTTGAAATTCTTTGCATAGTTTGAAGATGATCTCGATTACTTAAATAATGATAGGCCAATCTCGTATTTGGATTTGTTGCATCACCCTTTCTAAGTAAACCATAATATTTATCCTTCATAGTATCAATATATATTTCTTGTGGGGCTGTAACTTGTGAGGGTGTGAATTTTATTACTGGTGTTGTTGGGCTTCGTTTATTCAATGGGGCTTTACTTTCTGACGCTGGGGTGTTTAATGTATCTTGGGAATCGTCTGGTTGTCCAGAAGAGCTTACTATATTACTTTGATAAGCATTTTCTGATGCGGAAAAATTGAATGGATACTCATATTGCTCAGTATCGCCGAATATTTCATTTACAAATTTCCTCACATCTGGTATGATATTCGTATTATTTTTATCAATGTATATCCAGTCTGTGCCAAACGGATTTTCAAACCCTTCATGTGCTGAAGCGTAATTTTTTAAAACGTATTCAGTTATTTTAGATTTAACTAATTTTTTTGTATTCTCAAAGTTTGGGATTTTACTTAGTAGCTGTCCCGTCTCAGTATAAAAGTTCTCAAGTATAGCTTTATAATAATCCTCTAAACGATCTGGTGCGTATGCATCAGGAATTAATAACACATTGTATGACAAAATATCAATATGCTTGTTACCTGAATATTGTTTGAATGTTTCTGTCATTTTGACTGCCTCTGCAGCCACCGTAGCTATACGTAGGGTTTTTTCTATTTCCGCCATATCCTTTGTTTAAAATAAGTTCGAATGTCTCTAGAACAAGTCTTGTTTAAGTCGCCTTGGATACCTTACAACGATAAATTTTTACAATCTCGAATAACTATTACCTATCCCGAAAATATTATTTTTACAACCCAATTTTTAAAACACATGCTGGATTCAGAAATTTATAAAAAATATTCTTATGCCGAAAAACCTAACGTATCAGCCTTTCAAAGTGTAGATTGGAATAATGCCATTATAGTTTTCAACGACGAATTACATTTGGTTTTGGCACCGGATCCCGTTCATCAACTCGTCCGCTTAGAACGTCGATTACAATACGAAGAAGCCGCAAACAATATTTTTGGACCTTTTAGATTTTTTCCATTTTTCGAATCGTTTAACAAGAACGGAATTAAAATATTTACACTTGTATTTTTCTTCGTTTTGTACTGGTCATTTTCATTAAAGAACAAGTTTCGTTTTTTGTCTCTATCCAATAAGCCTTCAAACGCCTGACGAGATCTTCCGAATCCACAAAGACGTGACGCTCAGCATCAGGTACGGGTTGAGTAACCGTATTCTCGTAACCTTCTTTCGCTTTACGATACATTTCTTTAGAAAAGCGTATGTTAGACAGCCCTGTCAGTAACTGATTCCGATCAAAAGTGTCAAATAAATGATTTTGCAAAAATTGTTGTTTGAATGAACGTGAAGTGTAATAATCTAATACCCAAAAATAGATCGTCCAAAACCAAACTACCAACTTATCGTCTAGAAACTCAACTTCTGTAAAATGAAGATGTTTTCGCATTTCCTTAATAAAAGACGCTATTATTGTGGGGGTATCGTAGTCTTCGTCTATAGCCATTAAGCAGTTGTGGATGGCTGGCGGATTTGTAGAAGAAATTGCCGTTAAAGGAGGTATGAAATCATTTCCAAATAAGAAAGAGGCATCTGTTAAACGTTTGATTGGATAGCTTTTTTCAATATTTTTTACTAAGCTATTAATATTATAAAATTGATTATATCGAAAAATTTGAATCGATTCGTATCTATTTAAACGTAATAGAGACAAAATGAAGACATCTTGATCAATGCTGACCACAATTGGATTTTTACATTTTCCCAGAGATTCGGCTACATGAAATATTTTATGTTCGCCCTCGCCAGGAACGTTACAACCACACAATAGGACTTGCATGTCGCGATTGAATGTTTTCAAATTTTCCAGGATGTATATTTGTACACGTGTCGTCAGTTTATTGTTTCCGAATAAAATATATCTATAGAAGCTTTTTTTCGTCTCTTTGGATCGAGAACGGCGTTTTCGTTGCGTGGCCCATTTCATTGGTAAACCTTCGCCGTCAAATGATAAAACAAACGTGACATAATCCAAGGTAAGGGATAAAAAAGTTTTAAAACACGTTTTTATTTGATCCCAAACGGATTCGCAAATTTCTTGAAAAATTTTTTCTTCCTCAATTTCAAGACATTGTTCGATAGCCACATACAAATAACTTTGGCAGTCTATGAGTACGGAATCGAAATTAGCTGGTAATTTAGAGGGTGACGATATTAACTGGATAAGTTTACAAAAATTAGTAATACCCATTCCGTTATAAATATCGAACTTTATATAACCTTCTTGAAAAAATCTAAGTCTGTTGCTAGAAGGTGTCGAGACAAACTGACTGTATGGGTACGCTCGCAGTCATATATATAGCTGAGCCACACCCACTCAAAAAAAAAAAAAAAAAAAAAAAAAAAAAAAAAAATTTTTTTTTTTTTTTTTTTTTTTTTTTTTTTACAGTAGGTTGGTTGGTTGATGAAGTTAAGTTGGTTTCTAAAGTTATATTTCTCAGTTGGCCGCTAAAATTATATTTCTCAGTTGGCTGTTAAAGTTATATTTCTTTATCCATTCATTGTAGATGGCGCTGCAATCTATATATATATAGTATATATATATAGTATATCTATTAGGGTGGGTGGGAGTGGAATTTATTTCTTCTACTGTAAGGTCATGCATAAAATCGCTCCTGACCCATTTCCTTAAAAATAGGATTAAATGGCATAATTTATGCAATATTGGCTTTCAAAACATAATTTTATAGACTTTTGTCTGACTAATGACAAGATATTGCAGGTTTTCATGAAATCATGAGCTTTTATAGAAAAATCTAACTATCTAGAGTCAGTCAATGTACATCTTACTGAAAACACATTACGAGACAGAATGGCTAGACGACCGTTGCTGGCAAATGTCGGGACACAATGAGGGTGTAGTCATGTTAGCCATAGTATATATAGACAAATTTCAAAAGTGGGCGTGGCACAAAAAAAAAAAAAAAAAAAAAAATTTTTTTTTTTTTTTTTTTTTTTTTTTTTACAGCTGGTTGGTTGGTTGGTTGATATATATTTTTTTCCTCGTTCATCAAGATTCGCTTTTCAATTGTCATGACCAAGCGATTGGTTACCAAATTCAATTAAACCAAGTCAAGAAATGTCTAGAATAATTTGTCCAGAAAAAGTTCTAGGTGATCGTTATGCCTTTAGAAATAATGGAACATGTTATTATCCTAAAGACGGATATGGAAATGAGTATAAAGATGACCGTTTAGGTTTTATCGCAATCAATAGTCTATACATTTATCCGTTAACGAGTTCGGGTAAGCCAAAATATCCTATTATAAATGGTAAAGAAATTTATGAAATTTATGCAGGTAGAGCTATAATTGGCAAAGGTGTAGATGGAAATGAATATTATGCCAAGGATAGATATGGAAATGAATATTATCCAGAAGGAAATATTTGTGCCAAGTTGAAAGATGGAACGCCTTATTATGCATCTACTGTCAACGATAGTAACATATTTCCATTCGACTCGTATGGAAACGAGTATTATTTTACGTTTGTTGATTTGACGAAACCCAGCACGATACCCAATAGATATGCTGTATCTTTTGCAGAAGGTGACATTTACCCTCTGAGACTAACTAGTGAGGGTAACGAATCACAATATATAATAAATAACACGTATGCCATTGATAAAGACAGAAATCAATTTTATCCAAAAGATGGATACAAAAATGAATATTATTTAGATATTAGTCAGTTGGACATTCAAGAATTTAATCGTAAAGGGACATTGGGTAAAATTTTATTAGAAAGATATGCTTTGACAAATGATAGAAAAATCATATTACCTGAATTACAAAATGCGTTTTATATAAATACTGCTATGAAACCCGTCGTAAAAACTGAAACTGTAATTGGGAGACTAATTCGAGATGATGGCCAAATAAAGGATTTTTTAACAAATATATCCGAATCTGAATCTACTGTACTTGAAAAACCTTACAAATATAAAACCTTGGTAACGAATGAGACAAAATTCATTGCTCCAAAGCCACCAGTTACCAATTTTACATTTTTTGGGATTTTAAATGCAGCAATACCATTTTATCAAAGATGGTGTTTTTGGGTATTAGTAATAATCGTTGTAATTATAAAAACAATTTTTCTCGTATGGTGGTTCTTTTTAAGGACACGTCTGCCATCAAGTATATTCGATAACATAAAACTTTAAAAAAAATAATATATCCTGCCTTCAGATATATATATGTGTTAGCTAGAGTCAATCAACCAATCAACTAAAAAAAAAAAAAAAAAAAAATTTTTTTTTTTTTTTTTTTTTTTTTTTTTTTTTTTTTTAACTTAAGCCAAGTTCAAGTATTTTACTAGACTCTCAACATTTTCCTTTCCCATAGTTAAATTATATAATGAAACACATTTCTGCAATATTTTTGCATCTATATCGCTGTCTACAACATCTGGTTCGCTTGGCAATAAGACTCGTGTCATTTCTTCAATGCATCTGTAGACTATATGATAAACCCACTTTGCGGGAACTGGTGTGGCGTTACCAATCAATTTGTACATTTTTCTAATAGCTTGTACATGTAATTTCATGTATTCGGGTTCATCATCAAAAATTGTCTCGCCCTCTCCGTATCGAAGGTTATGCATGTAATTTTCACGTTTATAATTGGGTTTGATTTCGCCATTTAATCCATCTACGGCTAAAATAAAATCTAAATCGGGTACTTCTTTCAATATGCCCTCCAATTTTTCATTTTCAACGACTCTGCGATCGGTCTTTAGAATCGCAGCAATTTCTGGATGGATGGGTGTGTAATTTTTAAGAAGATTTTCAACCGTTGTCCAAGTTAAGCCGAGTTCTTCAAAGACATGTTCCAATAGATTTAATTTAAGCGTTTTCAGACTGACATTCTTCTTAATGTCTTGTGGTGAAATGCTGACGCGAAATAGCTGATTGATATTTTCCTGGAGTGTGTTCATCTTTATTAAACCCCTTTCGATTGAAGCCTGTCTTTTTTTAATTAAATTAAGATGTTTACGGTGTATATATTAACGTTTTTCGTCATGTATATTTGTCATTGTACTATGGCTCGTAATTTATTATCCTATTACTTAGTCAAGCCCTATCCGTTCCATCTTAACCTTTTTCGCTGGAATAAAGATGTCCAACTCACATTTGATTAAGTGGTTCGAAGAGATATTATTTGGTAGTCAAAGGCCTCCTATTCGAGAGCCAACAGAAGTACACAATATAATTTTACGCATGGAATCGGAAAATATTCCTTGGTTTCATATGATTTCTCAAGGTGGCCTGACACTGTTTCCATATCAGGTACACGGAGACATCAATTCCTTACTCGATTACTTAGAAAAACAATGGATCGATAAAGAACCTTATTACGACCCGCCGATATTTAAAACGCGAGCCGTTTCCAAATTTTGGGATCAGTTACAACTCTTGTTGGCAAGACGACTGGAACCGCCTCCACCTTTACCGAACCCATCTAAAACAGACGCCGAAACTTTAAAAGAAATTTTAGAACCCACTCGTCCAAATCAAAAATTTTCTTACGAATCGGCCGAATTTTGGGGTGAAGTGGCTCGTAGATTTATCAATTTGAATAGACCTGAAGACGCATCGACGCTACCCAACATATCTTCAGATCTCACAAAAAGAGCCATACAGCTCTACGACATAACTTCTAGAGCTCAAGGCATGTATTACGATCCTTATACCTATTATTTGGTACATGATTCGGAATACGTAGACTCGGTTCATTGGCGAAGCGGTCAAAATCTCGAAGCCTTCATGCATCATCGACGCAGACATCCCTTAACGCTATCTATACAGGCCATTCTAAAGAAAAGTTTAAACGATTTGTTAAACGGTAAGAAACCCTCAGTTTTTAAGGATTCGTGTCCTCAGCTCGATTCTCTATTGCATAACATTAAGGTCATTCATGAAGAAATTGAGCAAGTTCCGCACGAAAATCAACCGCCTAAGCTCATAGACGTTTTCCAACGACTCTTGGCTCTTTGTAAGCGAGACGGATTATGGGAAAATCAAATTTCTGAAATTGAATTGGAACCCATTTCGACGAGTCTTTTACATTTGACGGAACGAGTTCAGATTCTAGAACGCGAGAAAAGAATTTTATGGAAACATGTTATCGAAGATGATGAGTAATCTGATTCAAAGCCACCAAAGCGCATTTCTTCAAATTGCCTTTATGCAAAGGACAATTCGCCGAATTCATAATATTACGGTTTACGGTCGGCACGCCTAATTGTTCCACGTTCATAATGTTACGTATGCCGGCATCTTTTAAAATGTTAGGTTGGAAACTACCGCCTTTATAACCGAAAACAATCTCTGTGTTGGGAAATAGGTTCTGTAAAAACTCATAGCGATCCTTCAAATATTTTAATACGTCTGAATAAATTATTCCGCCGCTGGTAGTCACTTCTACGTCTGGACGAGCTAGAGGATAGCATTTTCGCATCTTTGAATAATTCATGGGACTCGTAATATGGAAACATGAAAGTAAGCCTGTCACGTCGCAATAAGCCAGTTCTAGAGGCACATACTTATCTCCCAAGACCACACCTTTTGTATGTACGATTGCTTGCATTCTAAATAAAGATGAAAGGCATCGGGTTCAATACAATCCTTCTTGGTTTCGTTCTGGTCAATTTGATTATAAGCTTGGGTGTGACAGCCTTCACGATGTACAAGATGTCCAATGCAACTGAGTACGCATTCGGTACGGGTAATAACCTTATGGTGGCAACAACCAAAGGCGTCTCAGCTCCAAAATTCTTCGCTGACAACAAACTGTTGTTGTTGTTACCGACCGTTTCAAATACCCTGAGTATGATTCTTATAGGCGCGCTAATTATAATTAACAAATAAAGTAGCAACTATGAATCTCAGAATGATGTTGGCAATCACGTTGGTCGTGTTTCTAGTAGTGGGTCTAATGACATATGGTTATCTAGTGTATTCTATTAAGGGCGTTACAGATAAGAAAGATGGAACTGAAATGGTAACACTTCAGAAAACAAAATTGTATGGCCAACTATTTATACAATTGGTACAACTGTTGGTTGCCGGCTTTATTGTCTATAAGAATTAATCTCGACGGATAACTAGACAGAGACTGTTGCTGGTCGAGACACAATGAGGCGTGGACGCGTTAGCAGTTATATATATGTAGTTAAACCTTAAAAAAAAAAAAAATTTTTTTTTTTTTTTTTTTTTTCAGTTGGTTGGTTGGTTTCAATAGACTTTATCAACCTACAAACCAACTATATTAAATAAGTTAACTTTGCTCGAAACTTATTGCAGTCATCTCTCAAGATACCATGCATATACTGTAAAATGAAATAGTATCGTCAGTTTATGGTACTTGGATTTCAGTCGATTATATATTAGCTATAATTTTTTTGGTGCTGTAGACGAAACTATCCATCATTTTTTGAAATTTACTCTCTGATTTAGGATTGAATGTTTCCCAGCCTCCATTTTTCTCAATCCAAGGCGTTAAATACTTTTCAAAATTTTCATTTAAAATTTCTAACGCAATCTTAAAAATGCTGAGAGACATTTTATTCATCAGGCATTTTGCAGTCACATCACCAACAACTGCCAAATATTTTAAGATTTTACCCCAATCTTTTTCTGAGTCTTGAAACAAAATATGTTGAAACGAATCACGTAGCTTATCTTCAGTAATATCGTTACGAATTTGTATGGGATCGAAAAAGTTTAATTTAGAACAAATGTCTTTAACGATTCGTTTATCCTGAGGATGGTCTAATAGATGAACTTCGATATAAAATCCATGACGATAAACTAAATATTGCAAGACTCTAGCTAAAATATGTTTTGTCTGTGACGAAGACATGTTTGCATTTGGATGTTTGGATAAAGCTATGACTTATATATATAGTCAAGCCACACCCACGCATTTAAAAAAAAAAAAAAAAAAAAAAAAAAAATTTTTTTTTTTTTTTTTTTTTTTTTTTTTCCGTGTGGGCGGAGCATTTTCTAAAAGCAGGCAAATATAATTTCTTTTGAATTCTACCACTTTTTGTTAAACATAATAAAGGGAAAATGAATCCTGAAAAAATTGTACAAATTACATACAACAGCGTTATACAGTTCTTACAAAGAATACTTGGAGTGGATAAAATGACCTATATCTTAAATCATTTAAACAAATCTTTTCCATCTTGGGATCATAAGTGGTCTACAATACAAAAATGGCTAGTGGAAGAGCATCCCATGACAAACATGCAGCATACCATTCATAGTTTTGCTCAATTATTTCCAGATTACGAATCTTTTGCCAATGATTTAAATCAGTCGCTAGCTCTTCATGACGAATTTTGGAATCAAGTATATATACAGCTTTGTATTGCAAAAGAAGGTTTAAAATGTTAAATGTTGCAAAATTGGAACCCTTTGCATTATTAACGCTAGCCGGCGGATTATTATATTCTATTGGTGTATTAACTGTCGAATCCAAAGCCAATTCTTGTTATCGGATTCATTTTATTATTCTAACCCTCGTTATTTTCATTGCTCTCGTAGCCATTAGCGTGTTTAAATATCTCAAATGTCGTTTCGCTTGCCGCCAAATGGAAGACCTCATAAGGGCTATGAAAATAAAATAGGAAGCCTCTCTCCTTTATCGTTTTGAAAAAGTATTGCATCTCCGCTACGAACTCCAATCAGCGCTCATTTGTCGATTTCGGAAACGGTACAATGTTCAGTGCTGCCCAAAATAGGTGTGATTTCCAAATGCTGAGCGATACATAAAAATTGCCGAAGACCTTCGTTGTTATCTTTTACGCAAACTTTGACACCGTCTTCAAATTCAATGGAAAATTTTAAAGGGTTTGAAGACATGTAAGCATGTTTAATGGGTCGGATAGCTTTTTTCTTTATAATAGTCAAGTATTCCATTATCACAAAAGTGTATATTAAGTAATGGCGACTTTGGATGCTACGTTAGCTGAGTTAATGATAACGAATCTTCAAAAGAAGCGTCCAGACGTATTTTGTGTGATATTTCCAGAAGAAGCGCGCGCGACTAATATAGATCCAAACGTATTATCTGAGGCTGAAAGAATTTTTAAAGAGGAGTGTCCCGACGACGATTACACATTAGACCAGTTAAAAACTTATTGGCAAGAGAGATCCAAAGACACAATTAATGGATACGCTGAGGGAGTATTGCCAAATAGTGAAATATGTAACCAATTCGCTTATGATTCATCAAAAGGTAAAAATGTTTATATTTATCCTCCTATAACAAAGAAAAAGTTGTCAAAAGAATTTGATATTTTCGAATTTCTAAAGGCTAGACAGGATAACGGATATCCAATCAGGTTTCAGTCGGATGCAGATCTGGAAGCCGATTTAGAAGTTTTATTGGAACCACAGAAAAATTTAGTTATCGATGCCGGACTTAGAAAAATTGCACGAGCCTTGACTGTGTTAAATTCTGCCTGTAGTTATCGAATACTAGATGTGCAAAGTGAAAGAGTCGTACGTTAGTCATTATATATAGGCATGAAGTCAAACCACACCCACACTTGAAAAAAAAAAAAAAAAAAAAAAAAAATTTTTTTTTTTTTTTTTTTTTTTTCAAGTTGGTTGGTTGGTTAATTTAAGACCTTAACTCTTCCTTTTAAATTTATCATTTAATTCTGCAAATCGAGTTCGTGTCTGAGGACTATTCAACGTATAGCCATCTCTATTATACATAGATTGCATATAATTTTCTTTTTCTTCACAATCTCTTTGAGCAGGTTTTTTATTTCGGATATGATCACTTAAGTGTGGATTGTATCGTTCAGTATTCATCTTTATTTAAATATGAAACCCAACTTTAAAGTCTTATAACCTGGCTGCTAATGTTAAATGAATAATAGATAATATATTGTGTTAGCGAGAATCAGCTATATATATAGTCAAGCCACGCAAAAAAAAAAAAAAAAAAAAAAAAATTTTTTTTTTTTTTTTTTTTTTTTTTAAGGTCACGTGGGCGGAGCATTTTGTAAGCACTGTCAGTGAAGATGTTTTTTTTAAAGGATGTCAGATTAGATCATAAGAAATAAGTACGATGCTATCTGCTGAAGAACTATTGAATTTTATATTACAACAAGATCGTTGTATTGTATTTGGCGACTTGGGTCGTTACCCGTACAAACTCTTTGAAATTTTAAAATCAATTCCTTCGCTAAAAGTAATGGTCATTTCTTCAAATAATAACTTATATTCGTCTGATAATCAGATACGAGTCCAGCGTTCCGACCAACTCGTTGAAAGTTGCGACTTGTTAATCTATCTAGAACCCGAATCTATGCAAACGATAGCCAAACATCGATTGGCTTCTCGCGTGGTCGTATTCGCGTCTCATTTAAATTTTATTCATTCTTGCGATGCCCGATGGGCACGTGTTTGTTTCTTTTTGAAAATCGATCCCACTGGCACGCGTAGCTTATTAGACAGGCAAGATTTTTCAATTCAGACTCAAAACGTGGGTTCGGTTCGGGTCGATTATACAAACGTTGTAAGAATTTCTGGAAAAGATAATCCTCCTCTCGAAACCAACGACACGTATGTCATCGTAGACCTCACTCACTACACAAAAGACATATTGAGTATGTTTCTCGCGTTTTGGGATGCGTTTGATTTCATGCTAGAAAACAAAGATTCTATTTCGCGATGGGTTCTATGCTTTGCCGAAAAAGGATACAGCGGTTTCTGTAGATTTAGACAAAAAACGCTCGATGCCTTATCCTGCAAAGATTTCGAATACGGAAATGTGACCGATATTCAAACGATTCTGTCTATGCTACCATTTTATAAATTTGGAAATATTGACAAAAAATTTAACGTGAAATTATCTTCCTTTGGCGGTGTGAAATATATAATACCTAAATCTGAACAAGAAGCCTGCAAAGCAGCCTATATGTATAACGTTTATCCTATGGTAAACAATGTACTTCGAGTTCGGTAGAATGAATGAAAAAAAAAGGGAATGGCAAATCGAGGCTCACCTACATTGAATTCGTATACTGCATCCATAAGTCCTACATCGCCTACTCGTGTCATCTTTAGAAGAGTTCCAGGACCTTCTAACGCTGTAGCAGGACCTTCTAATGTTGTAGCTATTCGAAATAATGATCAAAGACTTGTTCCATCTCCAACAAGACGACCTCAAGGCCTAGCTAATAGCAGAGGTAGAGGTCGAGGTAGAGGCAGAGGTCGAGGCAGAGGTAGAGGTAGAGGTAGAGGCAGACCTCGCCTCCCAAGCATAGGCAGTAATTCAAGCGGTAGCTCCTCAGGTAGAAGCAGAAGTAGTAGCGTTAGCAGCAATAGTAGCACTGGAAGTTCGAGCTCTCGCAGGGGTATTAGAAATCCATATTTGAGAAGAGTATCGCCAAACGAATTGGTTTACAACTACCATCCACACAGTTTAAGATTTAAAAAGGTACAAGGAAGATTTCCAACGAATCGATTGCCAAACAAAACGTGTAGAATATTGACAAGCCATTGTTCAAAACGATATCCACTACGACGAGATCAAACACCCCGTCATACAACAATTAATATAGATCAGCTTTAAGTAACAATCTTGAAGAGAGATGTAATGGCTAAGGATTATATATAGTCCGGACAAAAAAAAAAAAAAAAAAAAAAATTTTTTTTTTTTTCTTTTTTTTTTTTTTTTTTTTTTTTTAACCCATTAATCTATTAAATAATTTACTTAAAACTTTATAGCTAATATCTGTTCCAAATCTCTTACACGACTCAAGGCTGTATAAACCAAACTCATACTTCGATTGTCATCTAAGCTGACTACAATTTTCGAATTATCTATCGTATCGCCTTGATATTTATGAATTGTACCGGCAAATGCTAACACTAGAGGAAAACGTCCAGTATACCCTGACGTGAACACTCTAACTTCGGCATTCGTTTTAGGATTTCTACACACTGCAGCATTTTTTTCAATATCATAGCAAAGAAAGATTAACCTAGTACCATTATTACAACCCTTCGCACAATAGTTTGCAGTTACAAACACCTCACAATTTGACTTCAAGACCAGATCTTCATGTAACTCTATTTCCGGGCCTTCGATTTTATGTTTCAAATAAAACTTATTAAAACTGTTGACAGTTGTATTTTGATGAGCCATGGCTTTATCCGCTTTCATTAAAGAGTCCTATCGATATCCTGTACTACTGGAAATTTTTCGCATATGTAAGCAAACATGCCTGTCGTGTCTTTTTTATCAATAAATTGACGTAATTCCTTCACAATTTTTCCATATTCGGGTGTGAATCTATGATTTTCCTTCAAACGAATCTTGCAAACGTCGTATCGTTTTTCGTTTAAATTAATGCTAAACAAATTATGCTCAGAACTGATGGGTTCGAGTTGATGAGGATCTCCCATGCAAACAAATAGCAATGGGCCGTGGGACCTATCCATAAAATATCTAATGAGCCAATATATCAGCCATCCATTAATCATAGACACTTCGTCTACAAGTACCAAATGAGGAAAAATGTCGCATTTGAATTGAGACAAAATCTCTCGACTTTTATCTATAGATTTCAACAAATCTTTTTCGTTTTCTAACTTATCTTCTATTTTTTTAACGTGTTTAGAATTCAGCTTAAGTGTGGAATGAATTGTACAACCCTCTATCGCTTCAGCACTATGAGCCGTGAAACTCATCCTAATCTGCGGAGCCTTAATCAGATCGAAAGTATTTTTAACCAAATGCGATTTGCCAGTACCCGGGCCCCCAGAAACAATCACTAATAATTTGCGAGGTTTCCTGATCCAGTCGACGACATAATTGAAAAATTTTTTCTGAGATTTGCTTAAAGTAAGAAAATGTTCACGGAGCCCTTGCTTATCAACTACGATATCGGAGGTTACAGCATACGTGGATGCCATCTTTGTCAGAAAAAGACCGTTTCCTTGATTCTTGTAAATTCTGAAGGTCAGACTGCCGAATATATTCTATTTATTTGTAATAGAGTACCTAAAGCCTATTTGACGGATTTATACACCTTGTATATGGGACGCGAATTACAAGATTCATCCACGGAATACGTGGAATCAATTATTTCGTTGAAGGTCGACGAAATTATAAAGCCAGACGAATGGCTAAATTGCGTAATATGGGCACGATACCGAGAACAAAAAGATAAGTCAAGCCTGGAATTGTTTGTAAAAAGACCTAAAAAGTCTGAATTATACTATGCAGTGGGTACCAACGGCACACTCTTGATTTGTAGAAGAAATTCAACTGAGAGTATAAAACTTCACGAAAGCACGATTGAAATGTTTTGTGGAAAATCTAGACTGTACTGTAACAATCCGACAATAGAATGGGTCAATAAAGATTTATAAATACTATAGCCTTAAACCAATGTAGACTATACTGTAACAATCCAACAGGAGAATGAGTTAATAAATATTTATGGCGGCTTATTTATAGGAAGGTGCCACACCCACCCTTGAAAAAAAAAAAAAAAAAAAAAAAAAAAAAAAAAAAAATTTTTTTTTTTTTTTTTTTTTTTTTTTTTTTTTTTTTTTTGTGTGTGTGTGTGACCTTGAAGCTCGTTGCCACAAAAAGCAAGTCGGAGCAAAATAGGAGAAGGTAGGAGCATGAATCGTAGCTACCCTATAGAAATGGATAGATTTTTTTTTTTTTTTTTTTTTTTTTTTTTTTTTACATTTATATTATAATATAATATATTTATAATAATATTTATATTATATTATATTTATATTATATTTATATTATATTTATATTATAATATATTTATAATAATATTTATAATAATAATAATAATAATAATAATAATAATAATTATATATATATATATATATATATATATATATATACTTGTATACTCAGAAATTACTGTAAAACATCTTTTAATTTAAGTGATTATAAGTTTGTAGTCTGGACATTACATGTCAATTATAGTGTCTCTGTCAGTTTCACTATATCAGCATGAGACTACTCTCTTTATTGTCTTGGCAAACCCAACGTAAGTTTGTAGTCCGGATTTTGTATGTCAGCTATAGTGTCTCTGTCAGTATCACTATATTAGCATGAGACTACTCTCTTTATTGTCTACCAAACCCAACATAAGTTGGTAGATCAGTTTTCATGAGATTACGTTCTTTATTGTCCCAACATAAGTTGGTAGTCTAGATTGTGTATGTCAGCTCTGAACCAGTTTCATGAGATTACGGTCTTGCCAGACTCAACATAGTACGGACTTTGAATGTCAGCTAAAGTGTCGTTGTCTAAACCAGTTTCATGATATCAGCCTGAGATTACGTTCTTTATTGTCTTGCCGAACCCAACGTAAGTTTTTAGTCCGAACTTTGAATGTCAGCTGAAGTGTTGTTGCCTATGCCAATTTCATGATTGTAGAATGAGATTACGTGCTTAAAATATGGTTTCTTCTATTTCAACATTATCTTTATCTATCATAGAACAATTGACTTGTTTATTAGGTGCCCAAATTAAGTCAGAAAGAGATTTAATAATTTGTTTTTCTTCGCACTCGTAACAGCCTCCCTTATAAATACATTTTACAATTAATTCTTTATCGTTTATGTATGTTGGTTTAACTTTATAATGGGGTCGTTTGGGAAACATTGCATCATGTAAAATACATGGTTTAAATATATCCAATTTGTATGCTTTACCAAACCAATAAAGAGTATCAGATGACCAATTCACCGAAATATTAGCAAATTCTAATTTATAGAATTTAAATCTATGTAAATATCTTATCGGTAAATATTGTTTCGAAAAAACATTTTTCAGCAAGCTATTCATTTTTTCCCATTTTATTTTTTTCCAGTTTCTTTTAGATATACATTTTTCGTCTTTAGGATTTTGTACTCCCAATCGTGTACATTCAGTGCCTTTGTAGTCATAATCAAAATAGCGTATGGAGAGAGTCTTGAGATGCCCATTCACCCACGCGTAACAAGGAAAACCATAAGGGTCTAGATACCAGCCTTCTTTCAGAGTACGAATCATCGTTAGAAAATTTTTATCGCAAGCTCGCCACGTATATGGATCCCACAGCAAGTTATCCAATTCGGGTATTTTAGACAACTTGTCAACTTTATCAATACAAGAAATATTTTTAAAGATTGTTATTAAAATTTCATACGGTAAATCTAAGAGTGGAAAAGAGTCAGTCATCTCTACCAAAATTGCAAGCTATTGTGAACAACTAACCAATTTTTGTTTTATATATATGTATATAAGCCACGCCCACACACCCACAAAAAAAAAAAAAAAAAAAAAAAAAAAAAAAATTTTTTTTTTTTTTTTTTTTTTTTTTTTTTTTGTGGGTGTGACTTTGAAATATAATTTCATACAACCTTCATTCAACCTCAACTTATTTTTAACTTTTATCAGACGACATTAAACTGAAGCCATAACCAGTTCCTTCCTTAAACTGTTCTCCAAAAAATATACTATCAGCCGAAGATTGTACATTATACCATTCCTTCGTACCAGTGCTTAATCGCGCTAAATTTTTCTTAATTGCTTCAAAGCTCAACACTTCTATAGGCGTCTTGTCAGGATTTTTTGCTAACCCATCTCTAGTTAATGGTAAAGGTTTACCGCTACGACATTGACATTTAATCAGAAACAATACATCTTTTTCGTAAGCCGACCCATCATTTGTAAACAATTGCCTTTCTATTAAATTCACCATGTTAAAAAAATAGCAAACGATTCCACATTTTTGAAAAACGCTACGCACATCGGAAAAAGCCACAACCATTTGAGGAGGAATCTTACATAACATCTCATGTAAATCTTTTAGCGATTGGTAAAGAATTTTGATAGAACCCCTGTCTTCAACCAAAATATATTTACACGTGCTCAAATATTTAAAATCTCCGTTTGAATTTCTGCCTTTGTTTCGAGGACCGCCTCGTTCTAAGTGACAGGCATCTGGTAGCAATTTCATCAATTCTGGAATTGAAAGTATCGTATAAACTGTAGAATGTCGCCGTCTGTTGGACAATTCGAAAACTTGTTTTTGAGTAGAAAACAATGTGAGTTCATATAAAATGTTTTTTTCGACATTAAATTGTTTGACGGATTCCGAAGACGAAGACAAGTGTTTGCTGTCTAGAGCACCCTGTGTATCGGATTTAGTAACGCGACACGCTCGATAGATTCCAAATGCGTCTCCAGGCGTAGGAAATTTCAAGTGTTTTACTACGGCCCACATGAATTCAGGAACCGCCGTGATATTTTTGTTAAATATATTTAAATCTTGAATTTTCCTCAAATGACATTCGATCAACCTCAAAACCGAATCCATATTATGGGGTTGGATTCTATTCAAAATGGCCTCGTAAAGATCGGGTCTGTTTAATAGAGTATATTCCATCAAACGTTTGGCCACAAACATGATATCTGTTAAAGAGTTACAGCGAGTATATAACGGACTCAAATTTCGAAAAACAACAGACGAAACCAGTATGCTAGCTTACGTGATGATGTTTACTGACCTCAAGATGAAAGATTTGTTGGGATGGTTTAATGACAACCCAGGCCGACGACAAACGTATTTAAAAGACTTGAATATTTTGGAAGATTACGCGTTAGCTAAAAAACTATTTACGAAAAAACATCAAACGTACTTAATTCGCTGGAAAAATATGGTTTTTGCTTGGATCGGTAGAAAGGTTACGTTTGAAGCCTTGAGAAAATCGTGTAAACGGGCCAAGGCAAAAGGTCTAATGAAAATAGACTCGGATAAGCTTATATTTGTACACCATACTTTAGCAAGCAATGCAGAATGAATGTAGCTTGAGTACGGAGCCGCTATTTATAGAGAATGAATATCAACCAACCAACTGAAAAAAAAAAAAAAAAAAATTTTTTTTTTTTTTTTTTTTTTTTTTTTTTTTTTTTTGTGACCTTGAAGCTCGTTGCCACAAAAAGCAAGTCGGAGCAAAATAGGAGAAGGTAGGAGCATGAATCGTAGCTACCCTATAGAAATGGATAGATTTTTTTTTTTTTTTTTTTAATATTTATATTATATTATATTTATATTATATTATATTATATTATATTTATATTATATTATATTTATAATATATTTATATTATATTATATTATATTATATTTATATTTATATTATAATATATTTATAATAATATTTATAATAATAATAATAATAATAGTAATAATATTTATAATAATAATAATAATAATAATAATAATAATAATAATAATTATATATATATATATATATATATATATACTTGTATACTCAGAAATTACTGTAAAACATCTTTTAATTTAAGTGATTATAAGTTTGTAGTCTGGACATTACATGCCAATTATAGTGTTTCTATCTAATTCAGTTTAACTATATTAGCATGAGACTACTCTCTTTATTGTCTTGGCAAACCCAACGTAAGTTTGTAGTCCGGATTTTGTATGTCAGCTATAGTGTCTCTGTCTAATACAGTATCACTATATCAGCATGAGACTACTCTCTTTATTGTCTACCAAACCCAACATAAGTTGGTAAAGTGAGTCCTTATATCTATCAAAAATTTTAATCAGTCCGTATCGAGTTTGGATATGCTCTTAGTTTAGGAAATAATACTTTAAGGGCTACGAAAATTATAGGTCCAATGATTTCTTTAGAACACAAACCTGATCCAGCAAGGAGTCAAGCTTACACGATTAAAAATTTAATATCGACGTCTGATCAGTAGGTTAAGCCACATTTAAGAAAAAACTCTTTGCGTCGACTTTGCAGAGAATCCGTTCATATTTTCCAAGGGTAAGCCCTTTGTCCAAACTTGTTGTCGAAAAAACCAAAATATACCCGTGAACATCTTATAAATTTACAAGATTTCATGCTAATGTTGTAAATTTAGGCCTTAGAATTTAAAATATTTCGTTAATGATTATATAGATTCAGAGACAAAGCCATCCAGACAATATTTTCAAAGATAAGGCCTTCATAAAGTAATCTGCGAAAACGGAAAATATTAAACTACATTTAAAAAAAAATAACATAGTTGCCTGGACTTTGCAGAGAGTCTTCAGACCAGTTAATATTTTCAAAGCCCGTTCATCGCCACATATGTAGGAGTAATGTTAGAAAAATGAGATTTGTCAGCTGCTTATATAGGCGCTATCAAGGTCACAAGGTCAAACGAAAAAAAAAAAAAAAAAAAAAAAAAAAAAAAAAAAAATTTTTTTTTTTTTTTTTTTTTTTTTACAGTTCGTTGGTTGGTTGATGAAGTTGGTTTCTAAAGTTATATTTCTAAAGTTATATTTCTCAGTTGGCTGCTAAAGCTATATTTCTCAGTTGGCTGCTAAAGCTATATTTCTCAGTTGGCTGCTAAAGCTATATTTCTCAGTTGGCTGCTAAAGCTATATTTCTCAGTTGGCTGCTAAAGCTATATTTCTCAGTTGGCTGCTAAAGCTATATTTCTCAGTTGGCTGCTAAAGCTATATTTCTCAGTTGGCTGCTAAAGCTATATTTCTCAGTTGGCTGCTAAAGCTATATTTCTCAGTTGGCTGCTAAAGCTATATTTCTTTAACCAATCATTGTAGATGGCGCTGCAGTCTATATATATAGTATATATATAGTATATCTATTAGGGTGGGTGGGAGTGGAATTTATTTCTTCTACTGTAAGGTCATGCATAAACTAGCTCCCGATGTCTAAATCCATTTCCTTTAAAATAGGATGGAATAGCGGAATTTATGCAATATTGGCTTTGAAAACAAGATTTTATAGACTTTTGTCTGACAAAATGACAAGATATTACAGGTTTTCATGAAATTAGAATACATCATGGACTTTTATAGAAAAATCTAACTCTCTAGTGTTCATCAATGTACATCTTGCTCAAAACACATTACGAGGTATGGTAACTAGACAACCATTGCTGGCAAATGTCGAGACACAATGAGGGCGTAGTCATGTTTAGCCATAGTATATATAGACAAGCTTCAAGAGGGTGGGCGTGGCACCTAAAAAAAAAAAAAAAAAAAAAAAAAAAAAAAAAATTTTTTTTTTTTTTTTTTTTTTTTTTTCAAAGAGTATTTTTTTTATTTATGTAGCCATGTCATCGAAATTCATATCATCCCAATCAATATCGTACAAGCTCATATCTCTCATGTCGTGTAAATTGCTAGGAGTTATGTCATTAACAAAGTCGCTGCAATCTTCATTTTGTGGATATTCCGACATAGAATTATCCATTTGAGAGTCAATACTCAGATCGATTCCTAAATTCATATCGATGGAAATATTCGAGTCAGTATTTGAAATCAAGTCTGAATCAATATTTGAATCGGCCTCTAAATCAGTAGCACTGTCCATATCTAAGTCGGCTCCAGGATTACCGTCCAAATTTAGATGTGATCTATACAGCTGATCAATAGATCTAAAAAATGTGAGATAATCCAAGTCAATGTAATCATCATTTGAATTTTCTGAAGAATCACTGGACAACTCTTCATACGGTATTTTTCTGCAAACTGGGCAAGTACTTTGTAATTTAAACCAGTCCTTTACACATGCTTCATGATATGTATGCTTGCAAGGTAAAATTAACACTTCTTCATTTAGAGAAAAGGCTTCAGTACAAATAACGCAATTCTTATTAAATTCAATTGAATTTTCATCCAATTTTACAACAGTCAATTTTTCCACAACATTATTCGAAAGGGGATTTGTTATCGGAGGGTCGTCAGAGTCATCAGGTGCATTTTCAAAAACAGAAAGGTATATTCCATACAATACTGGAGTTCTCGCGATAAATTGCATAAGGCGTTCAGTGATTTCATAAATCTCAGCTTGACTTTCGAAATTTGTATTTCTACGATCTAAAAATGCATATGCTCTTGAAACCTCCTGGTCATGATCTGAATACGATGAAGCAGTTGCGCTTAAATATTCCATATCTCTAGTGCATGAGATTTTGACTCTTACTATAGAAGAAAACAGTTGATAATGGTAAATCGTTTATGAACGCGCTTATTTATATAGGCTCGAAGTCATGTCAAAAAAACGACCTTGAAAAAAAAAAAAAAAAAAAATATATATATATATATTTTTTTTTTTTTTTTTTTCACAGTTGGTTGGTTGGTTGTTTAACCATTTTTTTTTTTTTTTTCCACAGTTGGTTGGTTGTTTAACTAGATTTCTTCAACTACCGGCTCATTTTTAGACTTTTCTTCCACTGCCAAATGATTTTCAGTTAGGTAATCAACAGCTAGTGGAAATGAAATAAAATTTCTAGTAAATAATGATTTTCTTTGAAAAATAACCATTTCATTTATCATGCCACATATTTTGTATGAACTATCACCAAATGTAGTTCGACTATGTATTTCCATGCTAAAAATTCCCATAAAACTTGGCATTTCTGTCATTATGGATAGTAGTTTTGACGTACAAGTATTTTCAAGCTTAGCACCATCATATTTTTTAATATCTAATACGCACCAATTTTTTGGTTCAATGTTGATATTAAAATGTTGATGATATTTCCTACAGCAATAACATAGATCTGGATTACACGTTCTATTAAAAAATCGTCCGCCAGTATGTAATTTTTTATCTTCGTCTTCGCGCATAGATAGGCCAATAACGTCTAAAGGCTCACAGCTTTTTGCAACGATTGAATTGTCATCCGTTCTATCCGATTTTTGAAGAATCCATTCACCTACAACTAATATACGGTAAATATTTTGACGATCGAGAATCCTTCTCACAAAAGCGACATTCTCAGCTCCACACGCATGCCCTTTACTGTATCTAACCTTTTTATTAATGTGGTTTTGATACACCATAGAATTTTCTAAAGTTGACTGCCAGTCGTAAGTAATTAAATTCAACGCTTTAGTTTCGCCAACTAAGCATTCCACTTCATTTTTAAGAATATCGTTATTTAATATACCATTCAACAAAATATCATATTCTGAGGCCTCCATTATCTTGATTTAATGATAAATATTTAATTTGAAAATTGTAAATATTACTCTTGTCTTACGATTTTTTAGCTGGTACAAAATAACAATTTATCTTTGTTTATTTTTGCATCCAACTCTTTATCTTCAGCCCACGTAAATTTTCTTTCTGAAGACATTAATAGATGAGCGTGCAACTTTACGCTATTTATCATATATTCGACAGCCAACCAAGACAATTTTGGATTGACAAGTCTTATGAAAAAGTAATAAATTTCTACCATAGTAATTTCGTATATAATACTACTCCTGCATGCAAACTCGCTGGCCAGTGCCTCTATAGCTTTCGTGATACGATCTCTTTCTTCGGTTTCAGTAAACAATTCGATTCCTCGAAACTGAATCGCTAACGGCATTAGTAAACTCTGGCCACTCAAATAATAAATGTATCCATATTTTTCTTTCTCTTCTAATAATTTTGAGATATATTTTCGTGCCGCGTCGCGGAGTTTAGGATGCATGACCATTTCCAAAGAAACATAAAATTCTATCGGCCATTTACCAAGTCTCGGATTTAAAATTCTAATGGCTTGATCTAAGGATTCCTTTTGAACGAGTTCAGATAACAATTCGTCGACGGGTAAACGACAGCTCGCCAATCTTTCATACATGCTACTTTCTTCTCCATAAAAGAGATCGGGCTAAATTAGCAATCCAAAATATAAACAAAGCCGCCATAAAATAAATAATGTACCATAGCCATGGAAAAATAGTTTCGATACCGGACCAGAGAGTCGAGCCGAATTGAGATGCGTAATGGGATAAGGCGTCTGCCACCGTCGGTCTCTGGCACTGCATGGTCTCGCTAGGCAAACAATTTACGTACTGACAATCGCAGAGACGACAACAAGATTGTTCTTGGTCCGCGTCAAAATTTTCGCAAACATTAACCATTTTATCGGCTCCATCACAGAATGGAACATTGTCCAATTTATCTTTTTGACAACAACTCAATTGTTCGTATTTGCATGTGGAACCGTCCGCATGTCTCTTGAAGCAACCCGAATTGGATTCTATATAATTCCAAATGCTAGCTACGCCTACGCCGACAGCCGTCCCGGTAGCTGCAACCGCTAAACCTTTTTTACTGAAAATTACTTTAATAGCCTTTTCCAATTTTTTACTTTTCGTGACGAGCGCTTTCAAGCCTTGTTTGGTTCTGGCCACGACTTTAAACGGTTTGAAACGAGTCGGAACACGTTTGGGATGAAAATTGAACTTGCGCATGAGGAAGGACTTGATTCGATAAAATAAGGTGTATTATGTCAAAGCTAGAATCGACCGTATGTCTCTTTAACGCTTCAAAAAACGAATGCAAAGGTCGCAAGAGAGCTAATGTGCAGATGCTCATATGCTCAAATCATTTAAAAGAGTATTTTGGCTTGGAAATGGCAATGCACTTGCAAGATCATCCAACTAACGTAGCGTACGCAGGAGGATTTTTACGACCAGTCCAAAACAGGGGCTACTTTCCAGAAAATACGGTCATCGTACCCACCAAAGATTTTTTCGATAGATATTTTCGTCCTGAAGAATTCGATGATCACAGACAAGTAGATTCGGTGCGAAATTATCAAATGAATCCTGTCATTGTCGAAAACGTACGGAAATACAGTTTGATTGCTGGCAAAAGTAATGATGACAGATACATATACGAACTGTATAGAAATTTCATAGACGTTAAGATTGACTCGGCACCGCATCACGAAACGTATACTAAACACTTAAACTCGCATATTCGCAGTAAAAGATCAATTTCTGAATCCTATATCCAAGATCAAACTATACATAATATTATGAAGGATTTTTACATTTACGATGAAAATGCTGAGGCGTCATGTTTAACTGATTTAGAAATCTCTTTATCTATGAAATATTTCTTATATAATTTACATTTTGCTGAAGCTCAAATTGCGTATACAGAAGAGAAATTTCCAAATTTTCTATTTCCGAATTGTGAATTTTTAAAAGGTATCGGTTTAGTAGCAACCAAAAATGTTAGTTTCCCCCTGTGGTTCGTAATAAAAGGTTATTTTGTCACAAGTCAAATTTATTTAAATTCTATTATATCTTTGATTAAGAAAGATATTTCACCAAAAAATTATGGACAAAACGACGTGCCGTCACAATTTGCTTTATCGGATGCTATGAAAAGTGGAACTCTTTGTTAGAAGAAACACTAACGGATAGTGTGGGCACGTTAGCCATTCTATATATATATAGCTAAACAAGCTTAAAAAAAAAAAAAAAAAAAAAAAAAAAAAAAAAAAATTTTTTTTTTTTTTTTTTTTTTTTTTCTCAAGGCCTGTTGGTTGATATATATTTATAATGCTAATTGAATTAAGTATATTTTCAAAAATGAAGATTTAGACTTTGAGTTGACTATTGCAAATTCGACCAACTTTAGAAACATAATCTTAAAATAAAAATATTTTTGAAAACTAATCGTGGAATCGTGATTCTTATTACATATACATAGTAAAATAAGCAATTTAATTCAGTCGTTTTTTTTCAAATTTAAAAAAAATTGAAAATTTTGACAGAGGTGATGGCACATCAGCAAATTTAGATAAACTGTTACTTTAGCATAATATATAAAGGCTAACTAGAATCAATCAATCAATCAACCAGCATTAAAAAAAAAAAAAAAAAAAAAAAAAAAATTTTTTTTTTTTTTTTTTTTTTTTTTTTAAGTATATATGGTTTACGTAATTTATTAAACGTCTTCATAAAGCCACTGGGATATATAACTTTCACCCTCATCTACTTTTCTTTTCTTAGAATCCGAGTCTAAATCATTAGAATTTCTCTTGTTGCCTACATCCACATCATTCAAATCAATGGTATCGTGACTAATTTCAGTATTTTCCAACTCAATAGTATTTTCTAAATCAAAAGGTTCATAAGATATCCCTTGTTCATTTAGTTTCGAATCATTTGTTAGCTTTTCCAAATCAAAAGGTTCATTTAGTTTTGAATCGTTTAAAACCCCTTCCAAATAATCGCCAAACTCATCATCCGTTTTTGTTGACGATTCTACCTCCTTAGTTTTCGTTGACGATTCTACCTCCTTAGCCTTCATTGGAGGTTGATTATTGATTTCTGTTATGAATCCTATATTAGCTGTTTTAGAAGCCATTAATTTTCTTTCCTGAAATCCGATGAAATCTAAAATAGTTCCACTAATACGTAAAAATTTTTGATCATTTTGAGTATTATAGCGGTATCTCGTATTAATTTTTATTTTTAAGATGGCTACAAACGTGTCAGTAAACGTAGATTCGATCATACTATGAAAGCGATTCACGACTTCATTTCCAGTAAATACACTGGTGTCCAGTATGCATGGTTGAGATCTTAGATCTATGTTATGACCTTTTGCTTTGAATTCACTTGCACGTTTACCGCATTCATGGCAATTCAACACACCACTACATTCTTGAAAAGAAAATTTAAAATCGTTAGAAATTTGAAGTGAAGGATCGAGATCAGATGTCATCGCACGCGCAATTAAACGTAATGGCTCTGAAGCCATAATACTTAAATGTAATTTGGGATTCAAACCGCTATAAGGTTTCATAAATTTACAGTATGCAACGACAGCAACTTTAAAATTTGGGCGCTTGGATTCTTCATATTCATAATTCAGCGTCACATAAGGTGGATTCCATAACCGTTTGCCGTCGGTGGCATAATCTTGAAAGGTCACGTTATTTTTCAAACGAGCTACCCAATCTTTAGATATAAGATTTAAACAGTCTTTATCCAAAATAGAGTCGATACCCGCAGACAATTGCGGTTTTTCCAAAACCTTTGACACGAGATCTAAATAGCTGTCCATGTCCTTGTATTATAGTTAAATGAGTAATGTTAGAAAATGAGATTTGTCAGCTGCTTATATAGGCGCTATAAAGCTATCAAGGTCACAAGGTTACATAAAAAAAAAAAAAAAAAAAAAAAAATTTTTTTTTTTTTTTTTTTTAATGTGTGTGTGTGTGTGTGTGTGTGTGTGTGTGTGTATGTTAAACTTATTTGGATTTTTTATTTGTCTTCTTTTCGTCTTCATATTCAATAGGTGACCCATTCCATCCAAACTTAAAAATATCTTCTATTTGTTTGGCCGAATTGCCTTTAAATCTATCCGATCGCTTTCGAACGACTCGCCCATCGGTTATAGCAATTTCATACACGCATCCGTCTTCTAAATTTTTCTCGTAAGATTTAATTCGACCTTTTGGTAAAAGAAAATAGCCTGTATAATATACCAAATCCACAGAATGCTTAGTTTTGAATTTATAAACTATATCCTTTCGCACGTCGTGTATAATTATCCCATCGACTTTAAAAGAGGGTTTACCTAACGCATTCTTATCGGAAACATATTTTTGGACAAAATAGCCTTCGACCAATTTCATACGTGGTAAATATTCTGTCAAAATTTCTCGTCGGCACCAGCTAGTAGTATCATGTCCCATATATCGATAGACATCCAACAAACATATGGCTCCATTTTCTAATTTTTCTGCAGCAAATACCAATCCGTCACCTAGACTGATATCGCTACGTACCACGCATTCGTGCCCTTCCCATTTTTCTTTGATTCTGTCTCGATAGCTGAAAACGAGTCCGAAAATTCCATCCAGTTTATGAGCATATAAATAGGAATTACCTTCCAAAATTGTTGAAACGCAAGTGACTGGTTTTCGAAAAATATTTTCGTTGGATTCGTAAGGCGGAATTGAATAACGATTCATGGTATGGTAAATGTTTTTATATTTATCGAGAGAAGGAGTTAAATTATTAAAATACAATAAAGGTTTTTCAAACGTACCATATTCCCATTCGAACACCAAACAATATTCCAGTCCATTTTGAAACGAATAGAGTTGGGCTCCAGAATCGATTTTGACAAAATCTCGAGTTTGGACTGTAATAGGGTCTTGAAAATTTCCAAGTTGATGCAAGAAATTTTTACACGTTGACGTATTCCAGAGTCTGTAAGGTGTTTCGATAGAACAAACCCATCTAAACCAGACACCATCATGATAAACCGTTTGAGTAGATTCTACGCGTTTCGTATCCCAATTATCGTCTTTGAAACGAAAATGAGGCTTTATATAATAAACTATTTTCTTTTCGGTCGAAATGCCCAATTCTTGAAAAAATTCTTTGAAAGAAGACAAACTATGAACTACGAGTCTGAATTCGTATTCATACATTATAGTATCGGTTATAAAGTTGCTGTAGCTGAACGCTGGCTCGAACTATCCAAGAAAATCTAAAATGCACCACTAACAGTAAGACGCCTAGACAAGCTAATAACATCAGCGGCAGTTTTCTAACGTTACCTCGTATAACTATATATAGGATTGGTATTAAGATTACGGGACCAACCATAGACAAAATGACTGTATAGGCGATTCCCTTTTCGAGAGATCCAAATGAACCTAGACTCTGGTCGTCCACTTGTAGAATGCTTTCAATTTGATCCATGTCATAAGCTTTATTTATACAGAATCAACCAATCAACCAACCTTAAAAAAAAAAAAAAAAAAAAAAAAAAAAAAATTTTTTTTTTTTTTTTTTTTTTTTTTTTCAAAAGTTGGCATTTTTTTTTTTTTTTTTCAAAGTTGGCATTTTTTTTTTTTTTTTTTTTTTAACTTGGGTTAGATGATGTAATATTTAAGCAGTTTTTATTCCTTCCCAACCATCGTGATCTTCTATCCATGATTTCAATGTCTCTTTTACTATTCGTACAAAAGCTTCATATGCTGCATTCACCCATGCTTTCGGTTTATTTTGACGAATACACATGATAGCAAATTCTCCAATAAAACAGAAAAATGCTATAATTCGACTCCAAGTTATGCCTTCACCAAAAAGCTCGTTTGCTACGGTTACCAAAGCAGAATCTACAGCATTTTCGTCATGTATATTCATTTCTGCACAAAGCCTTTCCATTTCTGTCTTATAAACCAATATAAATTCATCTAAGCTATTTGTTATAGAGTTTAGCACTTCTTTTTCTTTTTCATTTACAGACTCAATAACGTTAAATGTATGGTATTTTTTCAATAGATGTGAAAACGTATTATCGAGAATAAAATCCATGCGGATGACATCTTTTGCCGAGGGGAAATATGTATCTAATACATATTTAATAAAGTCTGGTTTCGATAATAGAACTGGAGCCATTTTATACTTGCTGTTGTCAAAGTTTAGACGAAGGCAGAAGAGAGAATGGCTATTCGATCAAATGCCAGAGCTTATATAGTCAATCTGGAGGCAGGATATTGCATAACTCAGTTTCTACGAAAACAGGATGAGATAAGGCTTTTTATAGAATTATTGTCGCTGGATATTGCATAACTCAGTTTCTACGAAAACAGGATGAGATAAGGCTTATTATAGATGTCGCTGAACACGGAAACAGGATGCGGTAAAGATTTTTATAGACGCTGAAACAAATAAGCATGGCTGGACAATGATAATGTATATACTTTAGCATGATATATATAGGTTAGCTAGAGTCAATCAATCAATTAACCAACCTTAAAAAAAAAAAAAAAAAAAAAAAAAAAAAAAATTTTTTTTTTTTTTATAAGCCTTATAATGCTAATTAAATTAAGTATATTTTCAAAAATGAAGATTTAGACTTTGAGTTGACTATTGCAAATTCGACCAACTTTAGAAACGTAATCTTAAAATAAAAATATTTTTGAAAACTAATCGTGGAATCGTGATTCTTATTACATATACATAGTAAAATAAGCAATTTAATTACTTTTCAGTCGTTTTTTTTCAAATTTAAAAAAAATTGAAAATTTTGCAAATTTGACCAACTTTAGAAACGTAATCTTAAAATAAAAATATTTTTGAAAACTAATCGTGGAATCGTGATTCTTATTACATATACATAGTAAAATAAGCAATTTAATTACTTTTCAGTCGTTTTTTTCAAATTTAAAAAAAAATTGAAAATTTTGCAAATTTGACCAACTTTAGAAACGTAATCTTAAAATAAAAATATTTTTGAAAACTAATCGTGGAATCGTGATTCTTATTACATATACATAGTAAAATAAGCAATTTAATTACTTTTCAGTCGTTTTTTTCAAATTAAAAAAAAATTGAAAATTTTGCAAATTTGACCAACTTTAGAAACGTAATCTTAAAATAAAAATATTTTTGAAAACTAATCGTGGAATCGTGATTCTTATTACATATACATAGTAAAATAAGCAATTTAATTACTTTTCAGTCGTTTTTTTTCAAATTTAAAAAAAATTGAAAATTTTGACAGAGGTGGTGGCACATCAGCAAATTTAGATAAACTGTTACTTTAGCATGATATATATAGGCTAGCTAGAGTCAATCAATCAATCAACCAACCTTAAAAAAAAAAAAAAAAAAAAAAAAAAAAATATATATATATATATATTTTTTTTTTTTTTTTTTTTTCAAGGTTGATAGACCAAGCTCCGAAGAGAGAATGGCAGGGCTTATATAGGTTGGTTGGTTGACATTTTTTTTGAAATATTTTTAATCAAATTAGTTACAAGCAATCATGTCTGGTTATAAATGGATTAAGCTCACATTTACGCCAGACGTTTTATGGGATGACCGTCTATTCGAACTCGTAATATACTTTGACGGCACATACTATTTTTTTGCCAATGCCGTATTATGGATTTTGGGATATGATGAACCCCACGTTTCTCTATCTCAACTAATACCTTTAAACGAACAACATAAGATACCATTAGGAAGCGGGATATTTATAAACGAAACAACGACTCGCAATCTTATAAAAGATCGATTGAAAACCAAAATGACATTCAAAAAATTTAGAAGATGTCGTGAATTTAGCGCTTGGTTTGATTATTATATTAAATCCTGCAAAGACTCTAATAATCTTGCGAAAACATGTCCGTATTAAATATCAAAATAAAATGTGTCATTCCATTTTTTAAATTTCAATGTTGCCAGCATTCGTTTAGTTTGCGAAAAATACGTTTTTAAATTAACACGATCGCGTTCCGTCATCAAAATTTTAAAGGGTCTATGTCTAATTAATTCTTTTCCAGTCAGCAGCCTGAGATAAGCCCCGTTCGCAGAATCAGATTCACTAACATTCAGAATCACAGGTCCATCTGGCACAACTATTTGTTCATGAAAAATGGGAGGTTTGAACTCAGTATCAGATATGAGATCGTGCGTCGCAGCAATTTGGTTTTTATAAGAAGACAGGTGATAACAATAATATGTTTTATAGGTGGCGACAACGTCTAAATTTAAATGGCTAGTCAATACAACCAAATGCTTGGTCAACGATGGCTTCTTGATAGTAGATCCAAAAAGGGGTTCCACAATAAATAGAAAATCAGATGGTTGATTTGTAGTTTCGACACGATAAGGTGTATCTATAGGCCAGCTGCAATAGACTTGCAAGTCTTCCTGATGACCGAAACACAGGTCCAAATAATAATTTAAGAGGTATGGCTGGCGTCCCAAATTACCAAAAACGATACACGTATCGTGTTTTCGCCAAGACGTAATCATACGTTTAACACGTTCGAGTTCAGTTTTTGGTGTGGTAAATACGGATTTTTCTAAGACACTGCGTTTTGTAGAAACACGTATCCTATGGGCATTTTCTCTTTTCGCATTCTCTATCGAATCTTCTTTTTCATAATAACGTACCGTGACATTACCGTTTAAACATACAGTCTTTTTTTCATAGACCGACATGCTTGAAAGAAATATATAATAACACTTTTCTCTAAGAGCCAAAGGCTTTATATAACTAAAATATAACCTTGAAAAAAAAAAAAAAAAAAATTTTTTTTTTTTTTTTTTTTTTTTTTTTTTTTTTTTATGTTATTAATTTATTTAGTTTAAGGAGCTTCTTCGTCAGCAGTAGCAACATCCATTCTAGGTTCTTCCGGTTCTGACTTACGTTTTTCTACAGATTCTTCAACCGCCTCCATTTCCGATGCGGGTCGCTTCTCACCTCTGAATCTCAAACTTTTTACGAAGCTCATGATATTATCTCTACCCATACTAGTCATGTACATTTCTGAGAGACTCTCTTCCAATTCCTCGTCCAGACTCTCTTCGAATTCGATCTCTGGTAGATTCACGTCGGCTGTATCGCTATAACATTTTCTTAAAATTTCATAGACGTGCTTAGGCTTAAATTTAGCATCTCCCAACATTTTATACATTTCCCTCACGGCCTGGACATGCAGACGCTTAAATTCAGTCTCTTCGTCGAACACGAATTTTCTCTCGCCCTTATCGGCAAATCGAAGATTGCCCATGTAATGTTTCATTTCGAAATTGGGTTTGTTAGTAATATTTCCAGCAAGACCGTCGATAGCCAACAATCGATCGGTATCGTATCCTTTAGCGGCGAGGGCCTTGGTCAAGCTTTTGAGCTTTTCGTTCTTGACAAAGATCTGAGACAATGCACCCCCCATATCATCGTCGCTGTGTTCTAACATCTCTTGGACAATTTTAGGATGAACGGGTGTATGTGTTTTGAAGAGTCTGAAGATGAAATCCCAATCGAGGCCAAACGTCCTGAATACCTCTCCCACAATATAAAGCTTCATGGTCTTAATGGTGACTGAATCTTGAGACCCATAGTAATCGACAGCCGTTTTTAAGAGCTTAGCGATCTGACTTTGAAGTGTTTCCCAGCAGCTAGTTTCCATCTTGATTAATATCTAAGACTATGCCAAACAGATCTTGAATTTCCTGTTCGTAACTGGAATCGCTCATCAAGAACAACTGAAACGTATCCAAGGTCCAAAATAAGAACGGTCCCGAATCAAAGTTTTGTATTTTACCGACAAATTTTTGTATTTTTGCATGAAGCTGTTTGGCTTTCTTACAAGACCCTTTCGGCGGGTTTCCGTTGCTACGTTTCATGATTTGCATGAGATAGCTGCTACCTACCATAAATCCTAAGCAATCTCCGTGATCTTGAAAACAAACGGCAGGAAATATTTGGTTGAAGGCCATTTCGGCCACGCTGTCATTTTTACTACAGAATTGACTCTTTAAATACATTTGAACTTGATGGAAAGGCCTTAAGTATTCCGAATAATATTCTATCGCATCCCCTAATCTTATGGCTTTCAGAGTCTGAGCGTACGCGGCATGTTTTCTATGATCGATATTCTGTTGGATAACTCTATTCATTTTAGCGACGAACGGACAATCGGGATAGGCTTTCCAAAAGAACTGACCTCGGCAGACTCTAGCCATGAAATCCAACACCCAGTTACCCACCACGCTCATATCGGCCGAACAGATATAGCTACTGACCATAACATGTATGATATCAAACGGAATCGAATATTTGCCGAACGATTGGCGGATCGCGGAAGACAGTTGTAAATGAACCAGCAGTTCGTGGGCCAGATTGGGATACTCCTCGCTCAAATGCACGGGTTCCCATTGACTCAGGCATTTTTTCACGTACGGCACCAAGTCGTTGAAATACGTCTCGAAGGGATTGATTATTTCTTTGCAAGAGAGAAGATCGTGCATGCCTTTTATCAATACGTCCAATATCGCACGCGCCTGGCTAGATTCTTCGTTCGAGTGCTCGTTGACTATATTTAAGAAATCGATCAGAAACGTGTCCATATCTGGGAAATGATTTATTTCCGAACGAGTCATAAAAGGTCCATTTAAAGCTTTTAGAAGACGCAAGCCTTTTTTGACGCGATTCAGAGATTGTCCTACCACGCATACTGGAAACAGGCCTTCCAAATCTACCAGCGTAAAATTCATGGGTACATTTTCGTCGCCCGTCCATTCGAAAAAGGCTTCGGCCAGCTGACTCGATCGAAAATGGTCTGTGGAAGGCTTGGTAATCAATTCGTATACGTTAAAACTATTTTGGCACTGATTACAAAATAACGTGGGTCCGGGTTGCAAATGTACGTTTTCAGGATGGCATATATCATTACTAATAAGATTCAAAAAGGTCATCTTTGCATTCTTGATTATGACCATTCATTTTTACAAAAGTATTTTTTCTGGAACCGCATATTCTACAGACGCCTTTCAAAATAGGCCTGCCAGTTTTCGTCATACTCATCTCTATATCAGACGTTTCAGTCTTTTCTTTGCATTTGCCGCAATGTACAAATACCGTAGTGTCCATGCTACTTGTTTTTATCTGAGACGCAAAGCCAAGACATGGAATTTAGACAAGAAATTGTCAGATTACGTCACGAAGAACATTTGTCTGAGCGCGAGATCGCCAAAAGATTGAATCTTGTACCTTCAACGGTCCATTACTGGCTCGCTAAAGAATACGCTCCACCTTCCAGGTTCAAGAGAGGGAGGCCTCGCGCAACAGACAAATTGACCGATCTGTATATCGAAAACGCTGTCACTACGAATCCTTTCGTGTCTGCGGTTGATATAAGAGACGAAATAGCACCCCATGTCAGCGTGGACACGATTCGGAAACGCTTAAAAGAAAAAGGTATGCGATGTCGCATTCCAGCACGAAAACCTTTTCTGAAGCCCGTACACATACAAAAAAGATTTCAATTTTCCATAGCCCATGTAGGATGGGGTGTCAGCGAATGGAATAGGGTCATATTCTCGGATGAAAAAATATTTCGAGCTTCCAGCAGAGGAGCTTTGAAAGTCTATAGGCCCGCGTTGAGCGATCGGTTTGACGAGAGATATATTGTAAACGATACCAATGCCAACGGCCGATTCACCATATGCGTATGGATGGCATTCGGAAAAAATTTTAAAATTATACATAGGATAGATCAAAAAACCTTAAACGCCGAATATTATACCAACGCCATCCTACCGTTGGTCGAGGACACGCTCGCAGAAAACAATTTGATTTTCATGCAAGATCTGTCTCCCATTCACACGAGCAGGTTGGCCAAACACTGGTTTGAAGCTCATAATATCGAAGTCATGGAAGATTGGCCTCCGAAAGGCCCAGACATGAATCCAGTTGAAAACGTATGGGCACAGCTAGAAAAACTAACGAGTCGAGACATGACGAACAAGTATCAGTTATGGGAGAACGTATATGCTGCCTTCAACCAGTTGACCGACTCCTATTTCGACGAGCTGCTAGAATCTATGCCGCGAAGAATGGCTGCTGTTTTACAAAAACGTGGAAAATGGACAAAGTATTAAATCATTCGCACAATTTAATAGTATGCGTATCCATATAATATTCGAATATGGGTTCTCCGTCGTCCTGTCTTACATATTTCCAATAACATGGTTTAATTCTGGCATTATGCAAACACATTTCTTTGATATGGGGCCATTTTTCAACTTGGATGTGATGCAAGTCGTTCTCTGAATCGTAGTTTATTGATACGATGTCTGGAATAACTGTACGAAGAATTTCAACGGCTTCCTCACCCTTCAGAACAAATGTATCGGACGTGTAAAAATTTTCAATTTGAGCCCTTTCTTCGGGCGTGATAATTTCGTTGGATACGGCTACGTCTAAGGAGCGTTGAGTAAACCTTCCGTAATGCATGCTTGATTAGACCGATTACATTTTTATAGTCGCAACACCCTATATATATGATAAAAATAATATGACCTTGAAAAAAAAAAAAAAAAAAAAAAAATTTTTTTTTTTTTTTTTTTTTTTTTTTTTTTTTTCAAGGGTTGGTTGATTGACTAAGATAGGTATACTGTAATTCTCTTTGTAATAGGTGATCGACAAATGGGACAAATTGTAATATGGTTTGAACAACTTTCGCAACAAACGAAATGCCTACAAGCTTCAAAGATGATTTTTCTCTCTTTGCTAAAACATATACTGCACAGCAAGCGATAATTTTCTAAATTCTCAAGGTTATCCTCATTGGTAATGCTAGTCTTCGTTTTGATAGGATCTACATTAATAGGTCTTTCGAATTCGATAGGAGCTACATTAGTAGATCTTTCGGATTCGATAGGAACTGCATTGGTAGACACTACATTAGTAGATCTTTCGGATTCGATAGGAACTGCATTGGTAGACACTGCATTGGTAGGTCTTCTGAATGTAGGTCTTTCGAAACCACATTTAAATAGCCGATGCCTTTCAAGTGGATTATTATTGGGATGTAGTCGAACAGTGCACCAAAAACATCTAAGTGTATCATCTGTACGGTTAAAAAATAAACCGCTATCAACAAATTCTTCGATTTGAGTTTTATCATAAGGCCAGCCTTTAAACGAACGAAATCGAGAATATCGGTCTGAGAATAATGGAATACGAGGTTTAGTCCACATTGCTAGCTCAGAGCACAAGTGACTGCAAGCCAAGATAATTTACAACTCTTATATAGAATCAGTCAAGTCACGTGAACAAAGACCACACCCACTTAAAAAAAAAAAAAAAAAAAAAAATTTTTTTTTTTTTTTTTTTTAACGGTTGGTTGGTTGGTTTCTAAAATTATATTTCACAGTTATATTTCTCAGTTGGTTGCTAAAATTATATTTCTTTATCCAATCAAATTCATTGTAGATGGCGCTGTAGTCTATACATATATAGTATATATATAGTATATCTATTTGGGTGGGTGGGAGTGGACTTTATTTCTTCTACTGTACGGTCATGCCGCTCCTGACCCTTTAAAACAGGATGGGTTATTTATACAATATTAGCTTTGAAAACAGGATGAGAGGCAAGAACCTTAGTACATTTTACTATTTTTTCATATAACTTTAAATCTTTTACCTTAGTTATAAATAAGATTTATCTCAGTACATACAATTTTCTTTTACGTATCAAAAATCCTCAGACAAAATTTAAAATGTTAAAATATTTAACGAATATGGATGCCATCGACCCCTCAATAGGATTAGCTTATGTACGAGGCTCATTTAAAATTGTTCGCATTTACTAAAGCATGTTAATAGCATTTTGGATACTTTTGGTTTTGTACGTTGGACTCACGCTCGTCTACGCGGCCACAAACACGAAAACGTCTGAAATTTCTCCATGGCCACTACTGACTCTAGATCTTAAAGAAAAACTGATAGATACTGCATGCCAATCGAATTCGGATTGCCCGTCAACTCATATTTGTATGCTCAATCAGTGCATCCCAAAACTTTTACGGGTTTCCCATTGCGACCCGAAAACTGGCGAATGGATATCATACACTTATCAAGGCGCTACGTTTGCCGTCTGCGTTTGTAAAAAACCACATCTTATAAATCAAAAATATTTTGGTGGAAACTGTGATGTAAACGTAGGATGTGGCATCCATGGCAAATATCTTCCTGATACAAATACCTGCGCTTGCGATCCGGGATACAAGGTCGTCAACTTAACTTGCCAAAAGCTACCCGCGATCGATTACATTAATCTGAATCCTTGTCAACCGGGCGAAATCAAAGTCAGTTCTATCAAGCCCAGTGATGGATTTCATCCCGATTACGTGAAACGCCTGTCCTCTTTAAAATGTGTCAAGAGACCGTGCACATTCGACGCCTTGAGTGAAAGACCTCTCAAACAAGCTAAATATGTAGACGGATGGGGTTGCGTTTGCGATCCGCGTTACGGTCTATTTGGGGTCGTGCTACAAGACGGTCATTTAAACAATACAGATACAAAATATTTGAAAACTCCTGGATTCGATGCTTGCGCGAGTATTTTTCCAGAGGATCCTCAAGATCCTATAGATGTCAAGCTCATCACGTATTTTTATCTTGGAACGCGCGAACCCGTTTCGTTTATTCTTTATGAAGGTTTAAAAGATCATGAGCTCGCAAATCCTTTCAAAGAATCGGAAAGCATCCTTCTCGGTCAAAAGCTATGGCGATATGACTACGCCCAGCATTTTTTCGATACCCAGCCCCAATTTCGAGCGAGAACGCGTAAGATTTCTTCCTTTTATTTGTTTGATATCGAAACGGTTTACGAATGGTTATACGTGAATGACTTTTCGCCAGCTCCATGCGAAGAAGTTCCCAATTTTTGGCATAATAGGTTAAATCGTCGCGTAGACATCTACAGTCTGCTGTACACGAGTCCCGTCTGCCGAATCGCCCAGAACGACCCGAAAGCAGATCCTATGTTTTGGGGCAAGGTCGTGGTCAACCCTCAGCATCTAACGTTCAAAGAACATGATCATCTGCACCGTTTTAATGCCTTCGTTTTAAAATATGATTCGAACGTGGGTGTCAATCGCTGGACTATAGATCTAGATTACGAATACAAGCCAAATACTTACATGGCTATCGAAACCAACGTTCCAAATTACGAGGTGGACATGCAGAAAAAACCTTCCTTTCCAGAATTGATGTATGAGGGCCAGAACTAATCAAGGATGAAACGTTCAATCGAAGAAGAAGATGAAAAATCTAGCGATGAACAGAATCCAGCTAAGCATAAAATGGAAGACGAAGAATCTAAGGAGACGTCTATTTTGCAAGATTTACAGACAAATTTGCAGAAGACTAATAATTTAAACGATCATATGGAAAAGCGTTTGTTTGAAACTCAAAAACAATATTTTACAGTTTATATGGAAAAATTAATGAACGAGATACCAATGGGTAAAGACTTGGTCAGCATCATAACGGAGAGGAGTGGATCGAACGAATTTGAATATATGTTTACGGCCGCTAAAAGCGTTATACAATCTCAAATGCGCCTCAAACAGATTAAAGCTTTTCATGCCGTATACGATATGGTTTCTGGATTAGTTTGTCGCTACGTCCACGAAAAAATGGTCACTCCTACACTATCAAAAGTATTGGCACCTAACCAGTTACTAATTGCTTACGAAAAATATCAAAATTGCTCGAAAATGGAAGAAGATAAATCGGTCGTAGAATTACAGTGTCTGTTATACTGTATTCAAGAAATGCTGGAAAATGAAGAGACTGTCAAGATACCGAACCCACTGTATGGTCGATTCACGCAGCAAATGAAGGCTGTGAGCGAATATGTGATTACTCTGTTAGTATCCATGGCTAAGCCAAATAATATGGCTATAGAATTGAGCAGCGGTTTAAATAGTCCTGAAGTAGCCAAGTAAAAAAAAAAAAAAAAAAAAAAAAAATTTTTTTTTTTTTTTTTTTTTTTTTTTTTTTCCAAGATGTAATTTTCAACTATGGACATTTCTCGTACAATTTTCGTTCCTCTTCTTCATTTAACTGAAATGTAAACCAATCATATTTGTCCAAGACAGATTTTACTTTAATGTCAGGTTTACAAAACGGATCCCCTTCCTGAGACAGATCTATTGCGATATAATTTAGCAAATTTCTATATTTCAAAATTTTTATGAACACTTCATATGCCGAATTGAAATACTTTTCGCATTCGTATGGAAATTTATTAAAACATTCTCCAAGAAATTGTCCGGTAAAAATCAAACACTCCATTACACAAGGCTGATAATAATACTGACGTCGATAGTTATTATTTGTTAAAAATTTAAGGTGAAAAAGGTTATTGACTCTAGGAGATATCGAATTTGACTGGTTAATATAATATAATTTGGTCTTCAGCACGAAGAAAATGTCTTCGACCTTATCAACAGTAATACCAGTATGCTCGGGTGGAATCTGAAAATATTCTTCAAGCATTCTCAAAATTGAAAGAGCGAATTTATGTACTCTCGGACTAAATTTTAAATGGTCCATGTAATTCGCGTCGTCAACCAACATCTTACCTGCAGTATCCAAATCGTTTGCCAAATGAACACAATCTCGAAGTAGATAACGAAAAACGATTTCAAGTGGATATTTTCGTAGCTCTTCTTCATTTAACTCAAATGAAAACCAATCATATAGGTAATTATATTTGTCTAAGACAGATTTTACTTTAATGCCAGGTTTGCCAAACGAATCCGCCTCATAATACACATCTAGTTCGATACAATTTAGCAAATTACTATATTGTAAAATTTTAATCAACTCGTTGCATGCCAAATTGAAATACTTTTCACACTTGTATGGTATTTCTTTAAAACATTCTCCAAGAAATTGTCCGGTAAAAATCAAACATTCCATTACCCAAAGCTGATAATAATCGCGACCTCGCCAGCCATGATTTGTTAAAATTTTACCGCGAAACAGATTACTGACTCTAGGAGATATCGAATTTGACTCGATAATATCATTTAATTTTTTCTTCAGCTCGACAATAATGTCTTCGACCCTTTCAATTGTAATACCAGTATGCTGGGGCTGAAACTGAAAATATTCTTTAAGCATTCTCAAAATTGAAAGAGCGAATTTATGTACTCTCCGACTAAATATTATATCGTCTTTACATTTCAAGCTGTTAATGAACACCATATCTGCAGTATCCGAATCGTTTGCCAAATGAACGCAATCTCGAAGTAGATAACAGAAAGCGACTCTAATGTCAGATCTCATTGCCCAAGTGGTATAGGTATACATTTGAATAGTAGATAGGAGGAGAATGATTATCTGAATACGGTAGCAGCTATATATAATAGAGTCAAGCCACGCCACGCCCACCCTTTAAAAAAAAAAAAAAAAAAAAAAAAAAAAAAAAATTTTTTTTTTTTTTTTTTTTTTTTTTTTTTTTTTTTTTAAAGAGGGGGGAGGGGGAAGGTTATTTATTTTTTTTAACTCACTTCATTCTATTGATCTCACTCTTAATCCAATCTGCAAATGCTATACATTCTTGCATACTGCAATGAGGTTTTCTAGACCCGTCTTTAAATTTACTATGATATCCGCAATCTTTTACTTTGGGTGGGGGTAGGTTGTCAAATTTTGGACATTTAAAGTCTTCGAGGTCAATTGACGATATTCCCAAGTTATCTAATAGATATTTCTCATACTCGCCCCCTTTATAAGCTACTAGGTATTTATCTACAGTCTTGTACGTCTTATATAAATTTGTCATGAGTTTACCAAGCGTGTGTAGATTCTTGACGTGTTCTCGGGGTTGCCTTCTGAAGGATAGGCCATGTACATGTCTGGAGCAGTATCTGATACCATCCCAATCTTCTTCTGAAAGGACGCCCTCGAGATGATTGAGACTATATCTCACGCAGTCACAATGGTTTGTTTCTAGAATGGCGTAACCAAACTCTCTTGGATAAAAAACTTTATTTACATGAAATCCGTCTAAGTCTATTACTAAACAGATGTTTGAAAGAGACATTTTCGTAACGGTTAGGTTTAGGTATTATAACCAAGACCAGTCAAAAGTCAGAGTATATAATAAACTGAGGCGAGAGGAGTATTTATACTTTGGCAGGCGGATGTAAAAGAAGCTATATAAATAAAAAATATTAACCCCCCCCCCCCTTAAAAAAAAAAAAAAAAAAAAAAAAAATTTTTTTTTTTTTTTTTTTTTTTTTTTAACGGTTGGTTGGTTGGTAAAAATTTAAGTTGAGACTTTACAATTATGCAGTCCATACTTTTTTCACACAAGTTTTCATGTTACCCGTTAATCGAGTTCCAAATTGATGATAACGATTACCATTGGCTATATAATCTACAATTATCCAATTGATGTGTGGATTGACCAACAAAGCATAGAAATACAGTAAATATAAACACGTGGCGTGAAAATTCATCGTGCCATTCTTAAAAAATTTCTCAGCCATCTTTCGAATTTTATTCATAACGCAGTCTCTCTTAGACATTAACGGAAATTGTTCGTAATCAAAAAGCGGCGCGTTATACCAATGGTTTTTATTGTCTGCAACGAAATACAAATATCCGTAAAGACTGACATCTTTCAATATAGTATTAATATGTTCCATGGCTTCTCTTTCAAAGACCTGAACGATTCTCGGCGTCACGTCGTAAAACAAACTCCACAATCCGCTCTGTTCACGCGTCTTACCAATTTCGCTTAAATTTTTAGATGTAACCTGATCGATCAAGCAATCTATCGGCAAATTGGCTACCCTCAAAAGGTTCAAGTCGTAATAGTCACTAAATTTTTTCTTTTGAAGTTTACAAGACATTGATCTTAGTTCTCAGTTATCCAAATTCACTCGTCTCAAATTCTTAATGACTACCCCTTCGTAATAAACTACCATCGAATCGTCTTCTTTTAATTTTTTATTGGGCAGCTCTTCATCTTCATCTTGAGCGGTAGCGTAACTAAAGGCCCCGGGTTTCAAATTAATATCTTCGCAACGTAAATGACCAAATTCTTTTTGGAAATAGAACAGCAGATCGCACTCGTGAAAAGATGTATTTTTGGTAATTTTCAGATATTGTCTTATCGCAGATTTGACCTCGTTCGTAGTGGTCATGGTACCGGGCATCAATTGAACGTCCATATACATCTTGAACTGAACGTAAATGTCTGCATGAATTAAATAATCTCGCGTAAATTATTGTATGTATTCGGGTTCTTTTCGGTAGTGTAACAGGCCATCTTTAGCCATACATTTTTGCAAATGGTAATACAGCATGAAAAAACAGCCTTTGAAAGACTGCTCCACGACATAGACATCTTTCTTGTACGTATCGCCGGCTACCTGTTTCGATGTCGAATCGGGCGCGTCGCTGGTAAATTCAGCATCGAATGGTATAGCTACCACTCGATCTTTGAAAGCCTCCGTGGCCTTGCATTCAGGATAGTTATTCGTAGAGGCGAACAGTTTGGCCATCGGTATCCCACCCGAATTCGGCTCGTACATATTTCTGAAAGCCACGAACGAATTGCCAGTAATTTGTTTAATACGATTTTCGTCAATTTTTCTACCCAATTCTTCAGTAGCGACCATCCTACAAGAAAAAAGCGTAGACGCCAATTCTGGAGTAGCATTATTAACAGAATGGCTTGGAGATAGGTTTTCAGACTGTATAGAATGATAATATGCAGTCAAAACGCGTCCCATCAATTCGAAAAGCTTACTTTTTCCGTTACGCGTCAAGCCTTTCCACACAAAAAATTTTCTTTCGTAATTTGTCGCAATATAGACGCTAGCCAAAATATCCAACATATACATCATAATGTCGTATTCGAAACAAACGCATTTACAGAGATTTATATAGAAATGCAGCATGGATTTGGACAGATCGTCTTCGCATTCTGGTACCAACTGACAGAGCGTATCATACAGGTTATCGGTCACGTCCTGAAATAAATTTGTTAAATAGACCATGAAAAATTTCTTATCTGTCAGTCTTTCATACAAGGCTACGTGTTTCGAAGAATTGTTACACAAAATCATCATTTCGTTACGCGGAATCCCTAAATTTATCTTTTTTTCCGAAAGAAAAAACTCTGGCACGACCCCGCCAATATGACCCGTCAATAAATCTAAAACGCCGTCCTGCAGCCTCAGAAACCACTTGTGAGAATCCATCAGGATGTATTTGCGTTCCATGCTGGTATCGCTCAAAATAGCTGAATTGACACCGCTAACGGTAAATTTATTTATGTATTCGTCGTCGGGACCACCACGACCACCAGAACTACGGTATTCTTTGATAAATGATTTGATTTTGGTAAACAAATTGGTAACGTGGTGATTAACATCTGATTGTTCAATCTCTTGCCAAGTATCTTCGAGCGCGTTCCATATGTAACGTCCAGCTTTCTTTATGGCATTTTTCAGCCTGAGAACGTGAATGGGTAAATGCCTATCTTGTATGCTTCTAATCATTTGTATCATCTGATCGTCATTCGTAACGGATAAGACGGCCCGCCTATTGTTTCGCACGATCAATGTAAGCTTATCCCGATACATGTCGGGTCGATCCCCATACAAATTGTTGGCACAAAAATGTAAGGTGTTGATGGTAATGTCCGTTATTTCATACTGTATATTTTCGGGATCGATCGTTTGAATTTTATCTAGCAATTTATGAAAGTCTTGATCCAGCACCGGGTACAATTGTCGAGACATCGATCTAGAATCCGTCCTGTAATGTTTACATAAAGAATAAAATACGGGTAAGAAATAATATCCGTTATTGAATTGCATGATAGTTTTTAAGGGGTTGACCTCTTCCGAAAGCGAGGCGTTTTCGAATCGCAGCATATCGTTTAATTCTTGGAACGCTTCAGGTACATTGCAAATCGCGATGGGTTTGTCGCGACTCAGCCGTTCGAACCACATTTTTAAAGCATGATTGTTAGTCTCGAATTCCTTAATGGATTTCGAAATAATTTCCAAATAATAGTAGGCTCTTAGTACATTACTGTCACTAAACAAAAGTTTTTTAGATTTGCTGATAAAACCTTTCTCGTTTGATTTTTTAGTGACAAAAGAGGCCACGTCTCTGCACTCTGGCGAGCTATTGGGTAATTTTCCAATATGGGTAGCATATTGTAAGGTGTGTCTCTGCAATTGAAAATCGTTTACGATAGGCATCATGTAATTTAAAATTTTATTACGAATTTTGTCCGCAGGCATATTTAAAATTTCTCTGAAAACAGATTTTTCATTATGTTTTCGTACGGTAAAACTGGACCTCAGTGTTATTATATCGTTTTCGATCGGCTGCCAAACGTTTAAGTGTAACGTGTTGCGTTCATCTACGTACACCAGCCTGGCAGGCATATAGGGACAATGGCTTGGTTTAGAAGATCCGACCAACATAATATTTTGTGGAATGTCCAATATATAAGTTTCATCGTTCAGCGTTATCTGTTTGAATTTATACTGAAGATGTTCGCAAAATAGTATGTAATCGTCGTGTCCTATCTGAAATTCTGGCAAATGTATATGAATACCCAAGCTGGCTTTTCTCATAGCGATAATGTAAGTAAAATTTTTCACGTTAGATAAAAAAACGCTTTTCAGAACGCATTCTATCGTACTGAAAAATCTTTTCGGCGCAGTCTTGATAGAACCCTTGTAATCGAAATCTAAAGTTATAGAATGCATTAGAGTAGAGGGCAAATCCATAGTGTAAGAAGGTGGATTGGATAAACCAATCCACTGTAGACAAAAATTGGAATAATCATCAGGTAATAAATAATAAATACCTCCTTTAAGATTATAAATTAAATAGGCCTTCAGCGGTGCTTCAGTCTTTCTGTTGACGCAATGTAAATAGGACGATTGAAAAGACATGACTTTATTTCTAAAGGAGAATCAGCAAAATGATAGTTTGAATACGATAGCCGTTATTTATATAGAATAAATTGAAGCCACACCCACTTGAAAAAAAAAAAAAAAAAAAAAAAAAAAAATTTTTTTTTTTTTTTTTTTTTTTTTTTCGTGGGTGTAGTCATGTGGTCGGAGCATTGTCTAACCACTGACAGTGAAAATATTAAATAAGTGCACGAGGTAAATTTGCTCGAAACATATTGCAGTAATCCTTCAAGATACCATACATATACTGTAATACGAACTAGCATCGGCATTTTATGGTACTTGACTTTGTGGGCGTGGCATATTATTTAAAAAAAAAAAAAAAAAAAAAAAAAAAATTTTTTTTTTTTTTTTAATAAAATTTATATAATGTTTTTTAATGTCGCTTTGATATTTTATAAGTCTGTCGCTTCCGCTGCCTTTCGAGCTTCTTCTGCCTTTCGAGCTTCTTCTGCCTGTCGGGCCTCTTCTGCCTGTCGGGCCTCATCCGCTGCCTTTTCCTTTGCCTTTCGATCATCTTCCTTCTTTTTAAGATACTTTTTTACAATATCACTACCCAACGTTAATATGCGAACGTTCATCCATCTACGTAACAAGTCGTGTGTCTTAAGATTAAGTTTGTTCTTCTGATAATATGGATGTAAAATTTTATCCTGTTCTAAATCATATAAGGGATATTTATCGTCTTGTCCTTCTTTAAAATAAACAAAACCATCACATCTCTGTTGAGTATGTATATATTCTCTCATTAGAACAAAAGTCAACGCTTTTATATCTGATTCTGAAGCCAAATCTTCTATTCCGCGCAATTTATACTCGGCAATCTTCATATTTTGTCTAGTTCCCTCCAACATAGGATCGAATATATTTAATGGTAAATTTCCCTGAGCGTTTGCATTTGCTGTAACATTTGAATAAAACGATTCAGTAGTAGTAGTAGTAGTAGTAGTAGCCACTGTCTGGCTAGTGTTTGGTTTTGACTTTAGAAATGCATACATCGGTTGTGACCTGTATATTTTCTGTTGGAGTTTTATTTTACTCCCCACTTTAGACATCGCCTTTATTTCACATATAGTCTACCGACATAAACTGAATAGGGGTCAAATCTTTCACTGAACTGATGGCGTCAACAATTTCTTCAGAAACTCTCAACAACTGGCGATCCTTGCCGTCGGGTTTACGATACGGAGGCACATGTATCCTGACATCGTACGACGAATCCATGTTTTCGGTAACCTTGTCGTCGACCCCTATTAAAAATACAGGATCTTTGTACATTTGTCTGATATGCTGAGATGCCTTATAATAGCCATACAGTTCTTTTGATAGCTTACACTCGCTTCGTGCAAAATTTATCTGTGTGTATTTTTTAACCGAAGGCAGAAATCCTTCCACGACGCGCCGTACATAATCATCTTCGCCCAGACTCCATAAAATGATATCTATGTCCATAGCTCGTAACATCTTCAAAAAGAAATCGAGTTTGGGACGCGGTTGAAAAACATTTTCTTGATACACGCCTAGTGTTTCATCCATATCTAAAACGACTACAATCATTGCTTGGCTTGAAAAAAAGACATGCCTCGTAAATCGAAACGGTCTATTACTAGCACATCTGACGAATCCAAAAGTATCATTCGCCACATTCAGAAGAAGAACCCGTTATATTCACCTACGACCTGCGTTTTTCATTTCAACAAGCCTTGTCTTACTTTACTCAACAATTTCAATTCTGAAAAATATCACTGCCTATTTACCAACCATTCTAAATTATGGCGATCCTATACCTGTACAAAATCGTGCGACATACCAGAACATTTTTTTGACATAATGGAATTGAACAAGATATTGGGTGACGAATACGTATTGCCATTCGCTGGCCATTTCAGAGAGTATTCGGGCTACACTATTGGTATGTTTCGTCAACCGGACGAAATGTATCCGCCAGCTATAATCGAACGCCCTCAATTCATAGAAACGGTTTTTACCATGATAGTATTTTTCATAGCGACGTGCCATCGTTTAGGAGGCCACATGCCCGATGCCAATCATTTCTCGGTCTTGTATACGCGAAATCATCCCGTATTATGCGACATCGGAAAATATAACGTAGAAAATAGAGAACGGCTCCTGGACCGCGAAGACCATTTCAACAAGAAAAAATTTAAGAAATTCTTACAACGTAAAACGAATAGGCAAGTCATACGATATTTGAAGATTTACTTTCCGCATTTTTTTCAGAAAAAGAAAAAGGGTAAGAATTGCATTCTGAACGAAGAAGAATTTACATTTTCAGATCAGACACATGAATTGGTCTGCAAAAGCGAAAAGACTAGTTTATTGGACGTCGTAAAAAATTTCAGACATCTAATTCCGAATTTAAGAATTCGGGCTGGCTTGCTAGGAGACTGGATCATGCTGGTAGAAAATGAAGATTGTTATATCGAAGACGATTACATAAACGTATTTTAAATATATTACTCAAATTTGCGAATGCCCTTATTAAGATTTGCCCATGGACTGTTCAGCATTTCTGTACTCTTACTATCATCTGGATTCAGAGAACGGCCATCCAAAAATTGAGGTTGATCATCATTCGTTCGAAGATATTTCACCATGTCTGAATTGGGTGGACCTAGCCATCGATAGTTAAAAGTTGGACGTCTGAGCATACCATAAGGGCCTGGATATGGTAAAGACAAACTCTTGTAAGAATTGAGCGGTTTAAGTACAACGTTATCAATATGGACATTGTCAAAAGATAGTAACATCGAGTTAACAGAATCGATATCTTCTGAAAAGGATTCGATCAAAGAGCTAGCCATTGGTACTGTTTTAAATGAATGATGTCTCAGACAGGCCTATATATATACCCTTGGATTTATTTATTTATGTTTGAAGGTCACACACTAAAAAAAAAAAAAAAAAAAAAAAAAAAAAAAAAAAAAAAAAATTTTTTTTTTTTTTTTTTTTTTTTTAAGGTTGGTTGGTTGATTGATGAAGTTGGTTTCTAAAGTTATATTTCACAGTTGGTTTCTAAAGTTATATTCCTCAATTGGCCGCTAAAATTATATTTCTCAGTTGGCTGCTAAAGTTATATTTCTCTATCCATTCATTGTAGATGGCGCTGCAGTCTATATATATAGTATATATATAGTATATCTATTAGGGTGGGTGGGAGTGGAATTTATTTCTTCTACTGTAAGGTCATGCATAAAATCGCTCCTGACCCATTTCCTTTAAAATAGGATGGGATAACGATATTGACTTTGAAAACAAGATATTTATAGACTTTTGTCTGACAAATGACAAGATATTGCAGGTTTTCATGAAATTAGAATAGATCATGGGCTTTTATAGAAAAATCTAACTATCTAGTATCCATCAATCTGCATCTTGCTCATTATGAGGTATAGTAACTAGACGACCGTTGCAGGCGAGACACAATGAGGGTGTAGTCATGTTAGCCATAGTATATATAGACAAGCTTTAAAGGTGGGCGTGGCACCTTAAAAAAAAAAAAAAAAAAAAAAAAAAAAAAATTTTTTTTTTTTTTTTTTTTTAACATGACCTTGAAACAAAAAATAAATAAATCTTTAACACTTATATTACTAAGCATTTGCATACGATACGTCGAAACGATATCTTTTATTCTCACTCGCATCTCTTTCGTACGGAATGTATCTACGTCGGGAATCATAATTTCTACAGACGCGTCTGATTCCAGCACATACTGGCAAAGGAAGATTCACATCTGTCTCGTCGCATTCATCGTTGGAAGGGGTGATGGAAATAATTGAAGCGTTCGAATCTGAGCTGTCTGAATAATCACCCAATTTAGAAACGTGTTTATATCTGGACCTGTTGCGCTCTCTAGGCAAAAAACGCCTGGCATATTTAGCATCAGCCACTTTTCCTTGAAACTCGGACATTCTCAAAATATTATTCCAATAACCGTCGTCGACTTGTATATTTTCTTTATATTCTTGAAACGCGTTGTTGTTGGCAAAATATCGCCTGAGATTTTTTACAGGAACCAAAAAATTATCTCCTATGGCCAAACGGGTTATTTCGGCGTGCGTAATTTCATCGGGTTGATATTCGTAACCTCGATTTATTCTATTCAAAGTCTGAAAGGCATACAAAACGGGCACCTTGGCTGGCCTAGGCATCTTTAATTAACCAAGTTATGGATTACGCGACCTTAGTCTTACAACTTTTAAACGAAAAAAAATATCCTATACTGGAAGAGTATGTAGTCATAGACATATACTACAAAATGATTCCGATCGACCATCCATCTACTACGGTCATACCGTACGACAGGCGATTCCATAATCCAGAAGATGTTTATATTCGAGATGCCAAACCTTTCCAAATACATTATATGGTCTGTGTCGGCGACAATACGTTTTACACACATTACGTGGACAAACTTCAGTCTTTTCCAACGAAATGTATCACCATTAGGCTGAATCGATCTTATTTGGACGAATCCATTTTACTTCAGAAAAATGAGACTTTTGAAGAAGAAATTTACAAATTCATAACCTTATTAAATTTCGACGTACCGAAAATAGCTCGCGTACTGAATTTAGGATTTTTCGAGAGCACGCGTTTCATGCCTCAGAGAATCAAACTGTGGGTGTTTAAACATAGCGTACGAAACATTAACTACCAACCGTTGAGCGAAACCGATCAAGCCTGCTTCGGTCCTAATGAAGGAGCCGTACCCATTCGCGTAATCGCGGGTCGATTATCCGAATGCCAATCTAGATCGACTCTCTTATCGCTAAACGATCTCAGCGACCAATTTAAGTTCACGCAATATTATTCCACCCGCTGGAAGACTCTCGTACCGCTGGCTTTCAATCCGTTAGAGAACCCGATCGTAATTTAAGCGTAAGCCACTTTCAAATGATAGCGCTTGTTGTCGCTAGCATCTCTAACGTAAGGAATATATCGACGTTGGGCATCGTAATTTCGACAAACGCGTCTTATTCCAGCACAGACTGGCAAAGGTAGATTCACGTCCGTATCATCGCATTCGTCGTTGGATGGGGTAATAGATATGGCAGAGGCGTCTGAAAGTTCATCATCTGAAAGCTCAGCGTTTGAATAAGTTCCCAATCTGGATACGTGTCTATTTTTTCGCTTTCTAGGCCTCCGAGTCATGAATCGCTTGGCGTATTTCCTGACGGCATCATTTTCAGTCGATTGTACGACTGCGTTCCAAGCATTGTCATCTACAAGCAAACCTTCTTTGAACATTTTATAAGTTACGGCATTGGCGAAAAAACGTCTGAGTTTGGCCACCCTGACCAAACTATTCTCACCATCGCACAACGCCTGCACGTCATGCATATCTACTGCATCAGGGTTTCTATATCCCCGATTCGTTTCGTTCAAAACAATGAAGGCAAACTGCGTAGGTATCTTAGTAGGATTCGGCATCTTTATTTACGATACATGACTTGGCCGTAAAAATGAAACTTGTAAAAGGGTGAATCTCTCACATTAATGTGCGTATCGTAATAACAATGTTCATATTTATCGTACGCGTCCCAATGAGCTAGCGCATGGAGAGTATAGATAAACAGCAAATGCCAACAAGTCATCGTTTTGAAATATTCTGCTGGGTTGTAATTTTCAACCTGCATCATCGATGCCAAGTTGACCGTTCCGCGAGACTCGTTGTACAACATCTGGTTGGATTTGGTATAGTCTAGACAATAGCGTTTCTGAATAATTTGAAATTCGTACAGATTGAAAATAATGTAGACGGGCACCGTTTCGTCTGTGGTAGTTTCATCCATATACAATTTAATGATTTCTTTAGGCCCGTTGGGTAAATTACAATAATAAAAAACGGGTTCGTAACGATCCAATCTGGGAATGCGTTGGTCGAATATCCAATTCAGAATCGGTACCCAACGCTCGAAAATGATATGAAATTGTTTGAGATCCACGACCGTGAACTCTTCTATAATTCTATAGCAGGCGGCCCATGCATCTCGCCATTTGTTGACTCGACTCAGAGATCTGGGAATGTGTAACGTCTCTTGTCGATTTTCAGACATCTTGACTTAACAAAAAAAGCATGCACAAGACCTGGGTCGTTTTCTTTCTGATGTGGCTGGCCTATGTTTGGGTTTGGAAAAGCTCAAAACTACAAGTCGATAATAGGCAGGTTCGAGCCGAGGCTCCCACGTTTCGCCAAAATTGTACTACTAAACAGATACCGTGCATAGACGATTGTTCGTTTCTTTGCGTAGATAGGGATGCCCAGTGCATAGATGGCGTTTGCCAATCTCGAGAAGAAACGGTTCCGTGCAAAGAAGAGACTGGAGGCGTATTGATGCTGATCAAAGACCCCGTGCCGCGATGGACATGCATCTGTACAAATTCTACGTTTTATAGAGGCCCGGATTGCAGCGAACTCAACAAAGATGTGTGCGAGCATGGAGTATTTTTATACGTGAATAGATACAATTTTTTATGTATGTGCCTAGCACCTTACGAATTGGTGACTATCGATCACAAGCCGTTTTGCGTAGAGAAGGCTAAAGCGCGATTTATAAAAGAAACTCTCTAAAATTTTATCAATGTTGACGCCATTTTTCATCAGACTGAAATTTTCTGTATGCGACACCCAACGTAATATCTTCGCTATGGCTGTTGGTCGGTATCAAGACAGTGGGAATAATATTTTTCAAATAGTCGTAAGTACGCTTATCCACGGCCCCGACTACATCCCAATCGCTAAATTTTAAGTTCTTGTGAAAAACTGAACGAATAGTGGCATCCATCTCAGAAATATCTACATAAGTACCAAATTTTACGTTATCGGGTACATGAAAACCGTTTACGGTGTTGTTATAGGCTATATCACGATGCAAGAATGAAATCTTGTTTGGATTGGCAGCTAAGGTTATCGTTTCGAAGGGTGGATGTACAGACGTAAAGGCTACGATCCATGGCTTCCAATTGGAATTCTGTAAAATAAACGTAACATGAGCAGTATGACTATAGTTGTCCATGATATGATAAAACTGCAAGTTGGAGTGAGGCTTTTATAGGTGCTGGCCAAGACAAAACTCACATTAAAAAAAAAAAAAAAAAAAAAAAAAAAAAAATTTTTTTTTTTTTTTTTTTTTTTTTTTTTTTTTTTTTGTATGACCTTGAAGCTCGTTGCCACAAAAAGCAAGTCGGAGCAAAATAGGAGAATGTAGGAGCATGAATCGTAGCTACCCTATAGAAATGGATAGATTTTTTTTTTTTTTTTTTTTTTTTTTTTAAATATATTTATAATATATTTATAATATATTATATTTATATTATAATATATTTATAATAATATTTATAAAATAATATATTTATAATAATATTTATAATATAATATATTTATAATATATTTATAATATATTTATATTATATTATATTATATTATATTATATTATATTATATTATATTATATTTATAATAATATTTATAATAATATTTATAATATATTTATAATATATTTATAATATATATATATATATATATATATATATATATATATATATACTTGTATACTCAGAAATTACTGTAAAACATCTTTTAATTTAAGTGATTATAATTTTGTAGTCTGGATTTTCTATGTCAGTTATAGTGTCGCTGTCTCAGACAGTTTCACTATATCAGCATAAGACTACGCTCTTTATTGTCTTGCCAAGTTTCTAGCCTGGACTTTGAATGTCAGATATAGTGTCGCTGTCTCAGACAGTTTCAAGATATCGGCATAAGACTACGCTCTTTATTATCTTGCCAAGTTTCTAGCCTGGACTTTGAATGTCAGATATAGTGTCTCAGACAGTTTCAAGATATCGGCATAAGACTACGCTCTTTATTGTCTTGCTAAACCAAATGTAAGTTTTTAGTCTGGACTTTGTTAGTCAGCTATAGTGTCTCAGCCAGTTTCAAGATATCGGTATGAGGTTACATTCTTTAATTGTCTCCAAATGTAAGCCCATTACTATAAGCTAGCTACGATCCTATTTTACTCCGACATTCTTAAAATAAAAAACGAGATGCTAAATATTTTACTTAAAAAACAAAATATAGCCTCTCTATAGATGCTCGAAGGTTTTTGTACAAATTTAGACCATGCAAATATTGCTTATACTATATTTCTACATACTTTTTTGCTCTCTACATTCTGCCGCGCTTGCTCGTGGCTTTTTGTTACACATATGCCCTTTGTTTGTTCAATGCTCGAGGCTTTTTGTTTTGCTCAAATTTGCCCAACTATTTGTTAGTTTAAAGCTCGAGGCTTTTGTTACATATATCCCCCCTTATTTGTTCAACGCTCTATACATTAAGATATGCTTTAAAAATTATGCAGTCAGTGCTCGATTCATTAATTCATGCTTTAACCATTATGCAGTCGCTGCTCGAAGCCTCTTTTGGTCATATACATTTTACTGGAATTCAACACCCTAGTTTTGACCACGCAAATTTAAAACCTGTTCCAGTACTAATACGGTATCGTATACGATAACATAAATATTTATGTCTTTTTCAAAAATCATTTTTTCTAATTTGAAAGACAAAACGCCTCATATTTTCTAATCGAGTACCATGTAACCTCTGAGACCAACTCTGGCATTATAAAAAATGAGGTATTTAGTCGCAAAAATTAGAAAAAATGACCTTAGGGCTCAGAGTATCAAATCTATAAAATAGCGACCCTTGTTGTTAAAAAATTAATAGCAAAATACATTTCGTACAAAACTGTCTATTTAAAACGACTCGTATCTACAAATTTAAAATTATCGCGTCAATCCTCCATCTGTATGGTAGGTTCTGTCTTATATTCTAAAAGATATTTGTAGCATTTCGCGTCTTCAATGACCACGTTGACCGATTTAGGTATCGCCACAGTAGCCTCAATATGCACTCTATCACCATGTTCAAAAAATTTTTCTTCAAACGCAGACGCCGTACCGCTGCCTCTTAAAGCATTAACTTCCATATTTCCCAATTTCATACCGCCTCTTCTACTGCGACCTTTGACGGGTTGGTTGGTCACTCTATCCAACACACATTTTACGGGAGCGTATAAGTGTTCGCTAGCCCAATACGCGACCGAAAAATAAAACGTCTTGCCATAGAAGGCCTTCGCGTCTCGTATCAAAACACCTTTCGAATTACGTACGGATTGGCTGTCTCTGCCCCCGCCCAAATACATGGCTTCTAAAATCTGTCCGGGCGTCATCCTGAACATGCAGTAAGGGTTCACTATCAAATCGGGTACGATCCCATCATCCAAAATAGGCATCTCTTCCAAGACTCGCACGACCCCTTTCTGACCGTGCAAACTACAGAGTTTGTCTCCTGTATCGCAGACATGCTGTTGTTCTACGCTAATAGTCAGTTTGTCTCCGCTTATGAAATGCTGAGCGACCCTGAACGGCGTTTTGTTGAAACGAATGCGGTATTCACTATCAGAAATTTTATTCAGTATTATATGTAAAGAATAGGGTTCGACTTGCAAAACATCGCCACTAACAAGCGTCCCCAATAAACCAGATTCTGGATCTTCGTCGCCGCGAACGGGATAAAATTTAACCCAAGATTTGGCATCCAAATTCAATCTGAGCGTGTAAAACCTACAGCCATCGAACGCATCGTAGCCTTTACGTTTCGCTATGCAGTCTTCTTGCGTGCAACCTTTAAAACTCATGTAAGTGACTACGGGCTGAGGCATGGCTATCTCAAAATGTTCAGAAACGCCATCCTTCTTGGCCGGTATGAGAACTTTATGGTCAGGAGTCAGTTTTTTATAATAAGTGGATACCGTATCCATAAAATATAGAGCGTATTCCGAAGTCGTAGCCAAGACAGAATTTTTCATCGCGTTGAAGGCCAAAATATTTTTCGGAAAGGCTGTATGGTTACAAAATCGGTTCAGATCCACCAAGTAGCTGGTCGCATGAATCCCAGCCAGCCTGTGTATGTAATACGAGATGTCGTACGGAGTCACCCAGATATCCGTGTCAGGCACCCTTTTCATAATGAAACCCATCTTATAACGGATAATGATAAAATTTTCTCTCTGATAGCACTCGATTGTCTTGAAATGGTTCTTCAGCCTCAGCAGCTCGATACCGTAAAAAGATTTTTCGGTTACGGGTATGCAGGCCTCGTTCACAACTACGAAATAGCGGCTGTCTTTCTGAAACTCGAGTTTCAGCTCATCCCAAAATTTATCATTGGGTACATCATGATAGACTGGATCCAGATCGTCGCACGTAGAAACAATCGTGTCTCTGACCATCATAGTCGTGCGACCCACGTTTTTTGTTTCGAAAATGCCCAGTATGCATAAAAAATACAAATAGCTAGGATGAAAAGAATCGACGGTTGAATTTTTAACTTTTTTGGAAATCTGTCTCACTATAACGTGTAGCAGATAAGGATTTAGTTTGTAGGTCTGAGACGTAATTTCTCTATAGCAACCTATATTTTTTTCCATGAATACTTCACCGTTGACACCTATTTCGCGATGCGATCCTGAAGGCTCGTTGGTCATCTTTCCAGCAGATTTAGTTTCCTTATAATAGACCGTTTTTCGAGACAGAACGTGCAGCAGGAACCCGTCTTCGATAGATTTCGAGACCAGACCCGTTCTGGCTTTGATCAGCTTCCAATCTTGCTGCAGCAGCGGACTGTACAAATATTTTATGAAGAGTTTGGTAAACATGTGGCCTGGGCTGACAACCATTTTATTACCCAGATGATCGATGTCAAAATGCTCGTTTCGATACAGCATGGACATGTAAGCCGTCAAATTTACTGGATAGGGACAATGATTGAAAAAATGTGGATCGTCGTTGGTTTTAGTACCGTTGTTATGAATAACTACCACATCGCCACATTTTTTGCCATCGTAGTCTGCCACGTAGAAATTTAACTCTTTTCCGCGATCCAGAGCATTGTAGGAATAGACTCGAACAATTTTTCTTTGAATGACATGCGTGTTGGTAGGATCGTTCGTATAGAAATAGGGTAAATGGCGCAAAGAACCACCGACTAGAAAGAATCCACTACCTACATCTAATTTTGTAAATGGATACTGGGTTTCAGAGGCCGACAGAGGTTCGCGAAAAGACCTCTCGTTTTGATGGCGAATGGCCATATCTAGAAGCGATCCTATCATGATTGGAAATACATCTTTTAAAATTTTTTTGGATTTGATAGAACACGCGTACATGGTTCTTAACAAAATGTGCTGATGGGGATCGGCTGGGCCTTCGTAAACGAGATAGACATCTAGACGACCGCGCAAAAATCGAATAAAATTATTAACGTGTATGTTATATTTATCTAAAATAGGTTTAATCATAGCCGGGACGTCTAGCACTGGCGTATTTAATTCGTAGGTCATGAACGCGCTGCTTGAAGGTGTTGTCGCAGACATCTTGATGCTGATGCAGGGTATAAACGCAAAGGGACACTGTTAACGTAATAACGAAGAGACAGTAGAGATTGAGCCCGTGTAAGTATGGGGCATGAAACGAGTACTGATTGCCAAAGATGGATTGGACAAAGGTTTTATAGCCCATCGTTAGCTTGATTTATAAATAAAAAAACAAGGTCACATAAAAAAAAAAAAAAAAAAAAAAAAAATTTTTTTTTTTTTTTTTTTTTTTTTTTTTTTTTTACACTATTGTTTTATTTGAAGATCTCTTCGATGATAGGCCATCGTAGCTACTTCTATTCCTGGACAAGGATAATCTAACAATTTCGACTTCAGATGAAAATGACAAGCGTTTATGATTCTTACTCCAGTTGGCACTTTAACCAGATGTACGTTTCTGTATCCGCACTGATGCTTGAAAAATTTGTACTGGGCACGACCATGGACATACAGTGGAGTGTCTGACGGAACGCAATATGTCAGCTTATTAAGCCAACTGTTGGCTTTAAGTCTCCATTCGAAGAGTTTTGGCTGTAAAAGTAGCTGCTCACATTGAGAATTATAAAAACGATCTTTGTTATGTATTCTAGATCTAGTTTGGGCAAGATCTCTTAGCGTGACCCAGTAATGTTGCGGCAAGGGTGCTACTGTAAATATGTAGACCTTATCTGGAGAAATGGCAAATGCTATTTCTAACGGTTTTAGGGATCCGTTTCCAACATTCAGCCAAACGGCCTCAGCAAAGACTTCATCTTGACAACAGAAGATAGCAGGATTCATGATTGCAGTAGAATGATAGTTTGAGAGTGCGGCGTTGCCTTTTTATAGGTTTGAAGAAGGCCACACCCACCTCTTAAAAAAAAAAAAAAAAAAAAAAAAAAAATTTTTTTTTTTTTTTTTTTTTTTTTCAGTTGGTTGGTTGGTTTCTAAAGTTATATTTCTCAGTTGGCTGCTACAGTTCTAAGTTGGCCGCTAAAGCTATATTTCTCAGTTGACTGCTAACGCTATGTTTCCTTAGCCAATCATTGTAGATGGCGCTGCAGTCTATATATATAGTATATATATAGTATATCTATTAGGGTGGGTGGGAGTGGAATTTATTTCTTCTACTGTACGGTCATGCATAAACTAGCTCCTGACGTCTAAACCTATTTCCTTTAAAATAGGATGAAATAGCGTTATTTATACAATATTGGCTTTGAAAACAAGATATTTATAGACTTTTGTCTGACAAATGACAAGATATTGCAGATTTTCATGAAATCATGGGCTCTTATAGAAAAATCTAACTATCTAGAGTCGGTCAATGTACATCTTACTGAAAACACATTACGAGACATAGTAACTAGACGACCGTTGCTGGCGAGACACAATGAGGGTGTAGTCACGTTACCCATAGTTAATATAGACAAGCTTCAAGGGTGGGCGTGGCACCTGAAAAAAAAAAAAAAAAAAAAAAAAAAAAAAAAATTTTTTTTTTTTTTTTTTTTTTTTTTTTTTTTTTTTCAAGGGTGGGTGTGGCTTTTTATTAATTAATTTTTAAATATTTTTTCCATTAGTTTCTTATCATCTTCTTTTTTTTGATAAGAAATTATATAGTACTTTGGATAAAAATTCTCAAAAATTTTATGCTTATTATCAATTTTTATTTTTTGCTGAATTTTAAAATAATTATATGCTATTTTTACGGGATACAGTTGGCCTGTATACACAAGTCGATCATCATTCCAACTCTTAATTTGGGCAGACGATATCATTGGAAAATCGAGTGAATCAAAATATCTGTATCTCTTCAAATCTTTTACATTTTCAATAAGAAAATAATATTGTTTATAATAAATCTTATCGCATCCCATAAATTCAAAATGTACGATTGGATAATTTTCCACATCTTCTTTCGTAAAAGTAAATCTGAAGCCAGTTTCTTCACGAAATTCTCGATACGCAGTTATAAAATAATCAAATAAGGTTTGTGGGTTTTTCGTAGACGGTTGTCCATGCGGAAAATCGTACAGATCTTCGTACAATTTGCCATTCACAAAGCACATATAATCCAATTTATATTCTTCGCTCAGCTTTGGTAACTGTTCTCTTTCAAAAACGTCTCGTATCTGGTCAAAGGCATTCTTGGAATATTCACAATACTTAGTTTTGCTTTTATGGAGATACGTGTAATAATTTTGCACACAGTATGGCACCTTACGCTTGATAAGTACAACTTGGTTGTCAGAATTTTTGACGATTAAGCCATATGAAGAAGTATATTTATTCGTTTGTCTCATGACACCTTTTTGATGCTTTCTTGACAAAAAACTTAGCATTAATAATTTAATCTATTTCAGTTAAGCCGTATGTAGCTTTCAGAAAAACTTAAGACCTCATAGATAGAAGGCTCTACCATGAATGATCGTTGCGCAGAGAAGGCACCCATATATAGATAAATAATATGACCTTGAAAAAAAAAAAAAAATTTTTTTTTTTTTTTTTTTTTTTTTTTTTTTTTTTTTTTTCAAAGGCTAGATTTTTTTTTTTTTTTTTTTTTTAAATGTTTAATAATCAAGATATGGAATTTTTTCAAAAGGCTTTAGTTTCTAAGAAATCTACCATAATTTATAGTCATTATGGACGTTATCCTAACCTAGTCAAATTCTATTTGGATTCCATTCCTGAGCTAGAACCCGTATCAGACTACGAGCTGACATTTTTATATCGTCCAAATCTATACGAATCGCGTCTATTACATATTGTGATCGAACCTTCGTTTGACGCCATCATTCCATCTGACGTTTGGACAATCGTTTTGAGTAGCCATTTGCAACTCTTCTGGAATCCATTATACACTCAGGTTATAAAATGTGACAAGATTTTTGATATATCCCAACCTACAGATGACCTGTCAGATATGGAAGCGATGGTACCTCCAACAAACCACGCTTGGCCTTTCTGCGAGAAAATTGAAAATACTAGAATAGACTTATCAGACGTAGAAAATTGTCACGAGGCCTATTTGAAAATTTTGACTGCTATGGACCTTCTCAGCACGACTTCTAAATGGCATCTGTCAATTGGTGAAAATTTACGCCAAAACCTTTTAAAGAAACTGAAACCTGATTATTCTAACCGTCAGCTATTACTCATTTTGGGGTGAAATCGGCCTAGGCGATTCTGGGGTCTCTACAATTGGATTTTCTACAGTTTCGGATAATTTCAGAGGCTGTATTTTTCTTTTACGCTTATTGGGTTGCTGTTGAGCTCGCAGCTTGGTTCGCCTGTCTTCTGCCACACGTTTCATTTCTTCTTCACCCACCATTGTTACGTACAGTTCCAAACACCTATCCATATCGGGATCTGCCTCATATGTTTCGTCACCTTCAATATCCAGGGCCTTGCTCACGATCAATTTGATGCTTTCAGGGTTAGAGTAATAAGTATACAGAGCCCTGACGGCTGCATTGTGTTTCTCGAAATTATTGTTAAAGGCATCTTGAACGTAATATTTAGGATGTAGGTTGATGATACCATCGACAGCAAACCATCTACAAATGCTGGCAGGATCATGTTTGTACCAAGTACAGGTAAATTTCAGCAATTCGTTGGGATGTGGGCAATCTCTAGATAGGACACGTTCTACCGTAGCTCGCTCTTCGTGAGACAGCCTAGATTTTATACTTTCATAGGCATTCAAAATTTCATCGTGATATTGTACAAACAGTAGAGTTTTCTCATTCTGATAGAACTGGACACGCGTATACTGTGAAATTTTCTTGTACAAACGTAAAATGATAGTCTCCATAGTCAAGTAAGGATTTTTATTCTGCAAGACCTCATGCTGAACAGCCCCATCAATAAGCATCTCAATAGGATTCATAGCTTCCATTATGAAATAATAATAGCAATCCAACGAACCTTACTTATATAGCAAAAGGCCAGTATAAAAATAAATAATATCAAGGTCACGTGAAAAAAAAAAAAAAAAAAAAAAAAAAAAAAAAAAAAAAAAAAATTTTTTTTTTTTTTTCTCATGTGACCTTGATGTAACCTTGACGGCTTGGTTACGATTTTATTATCCTTGGCATATTGTACATTTCTTGGGCTTTATAATCCTTTTAGTTTTACGTTTAAAACTATCTTTAGCTTTTGACATTTTCAGTGTTGCTGCTGACAGTCTACGTTGTTTGCTGATGATCGAATTTAAACTAATTATCTTTTCGTTTAAAGTTACAGCAATTTGTGCTGCATCCATACAAAGGCGAGATCGTTCACCCCTTAATCGGACATTTTCAGCATATATTAATTCATTTAATATACTTTGAAAAAAAGATATATCTCGTAAATCGTTAACTTCTTTAGCCAATTTATCATTTTTATGTGCTAGCTCCATATTATTATTTCTTAACGTCCAAACCAAAGAGCTGTAGGATACTGTTGATTCCATGTCCGTAAAGGAAAGATATGACTGCTGCTGGCAAAGATCGAGATAGAATGATGAAGTGACAAGTCAACAGTCTTATATATACATGAGCCACGCCCACTCAAAAAAAAAAAAAAAAAAAAAAAAAAAAAATTTTTTTTTTTTGTTGGTTGGTTGATGAAGTTGGTTTCTAAAGTTATATTTCTAAGACATGAATTAATTAGATTCAAAGCCTGAATCAGTATCTTCTATATCATTTACTATTTCATGAATGCTTTGAAAATATGTTAGATCAATGTAAGATAGCGGCTGGGTACATTCCAGGCATTTGAGCGGATGGTTTTGAAAATAATTTACAAGGCATCGCTGATGAAAAGCGTGTTCGCAATCCAATCTATAATTCGATCTTGGATAGTTTATTAACTTATTACAGCACAAACATTTATCCATATTTGAAAAATTGCATAACCCTTTATTCTTGAGCAAAGACAAGATTTATTTTCATCTTTTCTAAAAATGTTTTAATACATTTTTTTGTAATTTCTGGGCCTAGCAAAAATTCCATAATAAAAGTCGTTATTATAAATAATATAACTATAAAAAGAACTGTAATAAGTAAAATTGTGGCAAATATGAATGAGCATATTAATAAAAAACTCTCATAAACTTTACTTAGCATATTTGCATGTGTACAATATCATACCATCTAACAATAATAAATTGTCTAAATAGAATTTTCTGATATATATACAGACTTGGGTGGGCGGGGCACTTGAAAAAAAAAAAAAAAAAAAAAAAAAAAAAAATTTTTTTTTTTTTTTTTTTTTTTTTAAAGGCATTTAAGATTTTTAAAAGTCCTTCAACCTTCAATTACAATTTCTTTAAATTCCTCTCCATTATTTGGCAATACGTTATACCTGTATGCTGCAGCCAAGGTTCTATCTTCAGCAATTAGTGTGTTATCCAACAATATAATTGAATTGCAAAATGTTTTTAGATAATCATACGTAGGCCGATCGACGGCTGCCAATTGTGTCACCCAGCCATCTTTCCAGTACTCTGCGCCATAGATTTCGCTAAACTCAGATTCGAAATGTGGCAGACTGATTTGGTAATTTAGTTTTTTAGAAGGGTTTCTGGGAAAATCATCCGCGTTTAGACAATTATAATTCAAATCAGAATCTGTCCAGGTAAAGTCGTTGCTAAGCAAACCAATACTAAAAGTCTTGTATGGTGTCACGGTCGAAGTCATAGTAATAGTCCATGGGATTTGCCTTCCTTCATAGCGAACAAAAGAGACATGCACAGCATAAACATAGTGTAGACCAGCCATTGTAAGTTGTGTGGGTGAATAATATTACTAGACACTACCACATCTCTCTTATATATAGCAATTATGGATGTGCCATGCCCACTCAAAAAAAAAAAAAAAAAAAAAAAAAAAAAAAAAAAAAAAATTTTTTTTTTTTTTTAAAGGTATTTTAGTAAGTACTGACAGTAAAAATATCTTCATCCAATTTGTCATTCTGCCAATCTTTTATACATTCCCATCCACCCTGATTATTGACCCATTCGTCGTACTCAAATGTCAGTATTTTCAATATACGAAATAAACATTTAGTCTTATAATTCGATTTATCAGCTTCAATTAAACTGTATAATTGGCGAATAAATTCACAAGCGATCATAAACCGAATCCATTGTCTTTTACCCTTCATGTTTAGAAAAAATGGATGTACGATATAAGGAAATAGTATACCATGCACATTTTCTATACTTAGTAGAATAGACCTAACATAGAATGGGGACGCGAATACTTTAACGTACATGGTAACAATAACAGCATATTTTGCTATAAATTCATCAAAATTAGTTTTCATAGTGACAATAAATTTTTCTTCATGTTCATTGATTGGATGAAAATTCCAATGATCAGGATATAAAATGTCGATGTTGGTTTTAAGCATATAAATAAAAATGTTTACTAAAACAAAATCAGTCCTAATAATACTTCGTACTGAATAGATTTGTATTTCAAGCGCCTTTCGATATAGATTATAGCAAGCTTTGTTACACCATAATCGAGGATAGGTCAACAAATCGCTGAATTCAGTTATAGAAAATAATTTATATTTTTCGTAAACGGGTAGGTACTTGAGTATTTTCAATTTTATTTCATTAGGCAATAGAAAAAACGGGAAACTCATCATTTGTCAAAAGAATTACTCAGTTATTATTTATATGTGTACAATATTAAACTTTATACATATGGCTAAGTACCATAAACTGTCTAGACCATCCTATTTTACAGTAGTTACAGGGTATTTTGAAAGATGACTGCAATAAGTTTCGAGCACATTTCACTTGGAATGATATTGGCCAAACTTTGATATCTTGCAGAAGGTTTTCTGAAACGCGTAAAAGAAACAGTCAATATTTCAAAGACTAAACGCTTATATTGGAATCTATGAGACTTGCCAAACACACTACAGAGGAAGAGTTGACGAAATGTATAACAGATAGTAAAATTAATGCCTATATATATAGTAAATCCGCACCCACCAAAAAAAAAAAAAAAAAAAAAAAAATTTTTTTTTTTTTTTTTAAGTATATTATTTCTTCTTGATAAGCTTACCAACTAACGTGTCAGGGTGTATGCAATCGAAAGGTAATTTTTTAGCGAATCCTGGAAAGCATACAAAAGTCACATCTGGTAAATACCTCGATATTAGATATTGTCGCACGATTCCATCCGAGATATCTTTAAACGTGGGTCCCTGAGTTTTAAGATCTTGTATGGAAAAAAGTGTGCCATATTCAACCCTAATACCAAACGATCGAAATGTTTTAATAAACCATATGAGAGGTTTATTTGTTACACGTAGTAATTTTTTCAAGTCTTTTTCTACATCAAATTTAGCAGTACTATTTATCAATACGACATACCGACAAACGTGACTTGATACTTTTTTGTTAAACCTCATAGCAGGTTCCCATTGTCGAAACGGAACATTCATACTGGTAAAATATATGTAGTGTGGAAGCTTTTATAGCTGTATATACATGTGGCTTTTATGACTGTGTGTATATATATAGAGCTGTTTCAAGGACACCTTTAAAAAAAAAAAAAAAAAAAAAAAAAAAAAAATTTTTTTTTTTTTTTTTTTTTTTTTTTTTTTTTTTTTTAAATTCTATATTTAATTTTACAGTGGGTGAACTATCTTTGTTAAACTTGATAGCTTATTAATCTATTTTAGTTTTACGGTGGACATATTTAGTCTTACAGAGGGTAAAATATCGCGGCTGTCTTTTAATTTACTCATCCGTTTTAGGAGTCTCATCATCCGTTTTAGGAGTCTCTTCAACATTAATTTGTTTAGTCTTTCCCCGAAACTCGCTTAACTTCATAGTATAGGCTCGTAACATATCGATTCGAAATTTATCCAAATCATGATTTTGTATACGTTCAGCTATTGCATTGTATCGCTTATCATATTCAGTAATATCTCGCCAAACTTGATAAACTGCCAATTTATGCTTCAATAGGTCATCCACATAATCTCTTACGCATTTGAGTTCGTCGAGATCCTCATAACATTCCAATTTTTTAAATTCGTCTATGGAATATGTCTTATTATGCCATGTTCCATGAATATTGAAATCAATTTCAGTAGGTTCTGGTAATTTATCTTTCACGGCAAGATCCCATGACTCCCAGTTAGCCTTTTCGATAACAGCTCGACATTCAGCAAGATTTAATTTTAATCCTCGATTATGAGCCCAACCCATTACAGTTCCTAATAACTCACAAGTCAATTCCATTCTAGCTTCAAATTTCATTTCAGGCTTCTCATAATGCTCGGGATGATGATCGTTACGTTTATAATGGGCCTTTAAACAGTTTAAATAATTGAGTTCCGGATCAATTTTTGGTGTATAGGTTGAATCCATCTATCTACTTGTATATTATGCCTGACAAGAATTATTTATCTGCCCAGTCTGATTTTCCACCAAATCCTCTATCGCCACGAACGGTATCTGACAATTCCGTCGTCTCTATCATTTCAGGATAAATTGCCAATTGAAACACAGCTTGGGCTATAGCGCTGCCTTTCTGGATGGTGAAGTTGTCCAGCGAACAATTTTCCATAATCACGCCTACAGAGCCTCTGTAGCCTGGATCTATCACGCCGCCACACACTCTCAGTTCTGCCAAAGCCAACGACGACTTGTCCCAGAGATACATTCCCATGTAAGACGGAATCTCGAACGCTATTCCAGTATCAATCGTTTTTGTCTCGCCAGGTCTCAACACGATTTTCTTAGGCGCGTACAAATCGAATCCCAAAGACTGGTCGTCTCTCTGTTCCGGGTCTATGGCAGAATCCTGCACTTTCATATATTTCACTTCTGGCTTATAGTGACGAAATAGAAACGACACTATCCCAGTAGCAAGGCGTTGAAGAACCATGTTTAAGAAAGCCATGTTAGAAGAATAATTTGCTGAACAAATAAAATGACCGAGCTTATATAGCCGTATGTTGTGCTAAGCCCCACCCACTAAAAAAAAAAAAAAAAAAAATTTTTTTTTTTTTTTTTTTTTTTTTTTTTTTTTTTTTTTTAGGTTGGTAGATTGATTGATTGATTGATATTTAAATAATGTTGGACTTACGATTTACCTGGACACTTCTTGAACAATTTTTTCTCCTGTGCTTTGTTCAATTGAAAGGTCCACATACTCCAATCTTCGTCCAAAACTGATTTAATCTTAGCGCCAGGCTTACCAAACGGATCCATTTTATAATGTAAATCGAGTCTAATACAAGATAATAACGCAGAGTCTTCCATAATATCTATAAGGGTTTTGGATGCCAGATTAAATAAACTCTCATTGTATCCAAATTTTGCGTAACATTCTCCAAGAAAGCATCCAGTGGTTATCAAACACTCCATCACCCAAGGCTGATAAGATTCGGGACCCGACCAACGACGATGCGTCAAGCTTTCGTCATTACAAAGGTTTCGGACTTTAAAAGATATGCTATTGGAATCGAGAATAGTTTTTAATTTTTCTTTCAGCTTGGGAATGACATCTTCAATCTGTTCGATTTCAATACCAGTAGGTAAGGGCGGTGTCTGAAAATAATATTCTAACATCCTCAAAATAGCAAGGGCAAATTTGTGTTCTCTCGGTTTCCATTGTGGATCATCCCAGTCATCTTTGACATCGACCATCCTAAATTGGCTTGTATCTTCCCAGTTTGCCAAATGCACGCAGTCTCTGAGTAGGTAATGAAATATGCTGTGAATGGAATCAGAGAAGTTCATTGTGAGAAATGGTACCTACAACAATTGTAGAATGAAAAAATGATATAAATTTGGAAGGCGGCCAGCATTTATATACAGGATAAATAACAATCAACCAACCAACCAACCGAAAAAAAAAAAAAAAAAAAATTTTTTTTTTTTTTTTTTTTTTTTTTTCTTTTTTTTTTACACGGTTGGTTGGTTAATTTTTATGTAGTCACGTAGACGGAACATTTTCAAATAAAATAAGTAGATATGGATCAGGAAAAATTTATTGAAGAAATCTCCCCGTTCGACGATGACTCAACCCTTCATCTTAAAATGAGCAGCATGTCTCTCGAACAACTGGAGGCGGTAGCCAATAGATATAGAAGATATGTTGACATCTCTAGCATTATAGAAGTCTTCTTAATGGTAAAAAAGTTACCATCCAATATGCAAATGGAATTGAAATGTAACGAAAACGGTTTTTATCTAGATTTAAGCAGCCGCATGTATCTTGTCAATAGCAGGTCGTTTCCAGATAAAAAAGTTGACGATACGCTTAGCGAACTCCCCAAACCACATGAAGCACCAACATTAGACTGGGACAAATTGGCATCTCAGTAACAGGTTTATTAAAATCATATTATTTCATTCATGCTATATTTACAAATTTCATATTTTTGAACTTTAATAAGTAATTTATCGGGATAATTTTTGAGAGGGTTGTCAGGTCGATATTGCTTCATATACTGTTCACGAGTTATTACTTGAAATAGAGGTGTCTGCCGGCATAAACAGCACCAATTATCCCTTTCTCGTACAAATGATTCCGGTTCATATATGCGCATTCTAAAGTAATGTCTATCAATTAAACGCTCTTCTCCATAAAAAAATAATTGTATGCATTGCATACACATTTGAAATTTATAATTATCCTTTACAAAGTAGCTTAGAACATACCTTAATGCAGGCGTTATATATATTTTTGTAAGATATCTACAATGTATTTTACTTTGAAAAAAGGTCGCAATATATCTATCAAAAACCCTATCTGTTTCAAAAAATAGTTGTTCTAACGATGTATTTTGCAAAAATTTTTCAATTTTCTCTGTACATGCAATAACTTCAAAAAGCGATGTGGGTAAAATATATTTCTGAGATTCTCGAACAACTTTTTGTAATATTCGAGTAGGTAAATGCAGGCGCTCGATGTCAAAAAAAGTACTAATGTTATCCCATATCATTTTAATACACCTATCTTCTAATGTAAAAGTGCAACAGTTGTAATCACGTGTTTCAGACAAAATATGAAAAATCGAAAAATAATCTGCATATTTGATTAAATTTATCGTAATTCCAAATGGAAAATCTTTCCAAATATCTCGGTCGATTTCATTGTCTGAATTAATAAATAAATGTATATGAGTTTCCCGCATTAGAGAATTATGTTCTATCCAATTCATTATATTTAGCTTATTGATTTCAAGAAATTTAAAAAACCGTACATATTGTGGAATATCTTCTATTAGTATTATGTGATATACAAAATTATAATCGGTATCATTGAATTTAAGAGTATTAAACATACGCTGCGACATAGCGTAAATTTATAAAACTTTACACAGACTCTATAAGTCTGAACTTGATAGCTGCCAGCAGAGATAATGCTTATATACAGCTAAGCCACACCCACACATTTAATTTAAAAAAAAAAAAAAAAAAAAAAAAAAATTTTTTTTTTTTTTTTTTTTTTTTTTTTTTTCAGTTGGTTGGTTGGTTTCTAAAGTTATATTTCTAAAGTTATATTTCTCATTTAGCTGCTACAGTTATATTTCTAAGTTGGCCGCTAAAGCTATATTTCTCAGTTGGCTGCTACAGTTATATTTCTAAGTTGGCCACTAAAGCTATATTTCTCAGTTGGCTGCTAAAGCTATATTTCTCAGTTGGCTGCTAAAGCTATATTTCTCAGATGGCTGCTAAAGCTATATTTCTCAGATGGCTGCTAAAGTTATATTTCTTTAGCCAATCATTGTAGATGGCGCTGCAATCTATATATATATATATAGTATATATATAGTATATCTATTAGGGTGGGTGGGAGTGGAATTTATTTCTTCTACTGTAAGGTCATGCATAAACTGGCTCCGTGATGTCCAAACCCATTTTGTAGTTAAATCGCCAACAAACTAGTCAGTATATATGTATTTTAGCATATATTTTTGAAATTTTGGTTTAAAACTACACTTTATAGATTTTAAATTTTCACTGGTTACATAATTGGCCATAGTAGCAACTTCTATGCCTGGACATGGATAAGATAATAATTTTGATCGTTTGTGAGAATGGCTAACTTTTGGCACGGCTCTTCCAATTGGTAATACGATTCGTTTTACGTGAGGATATCCACAAATTACGTTGAAAAATCGGCATTGGGATAATCCTCTAACGCATAATACAGCATGCAAAGGAACATATTTATGTAGCTGATTTAGCCAATTGTCATATTCTAATTTCCAATCGTACACCTTTGGAGAAATTAGATGATTGCTAAAAAAATTAGAATTATGAAATTGATGAGGATCCAGTATTTTAGATTTAGCATTGGCCAATTCTTGTAAAGTAAAAGATAGATGCAAAGGCAATGGTGCCAATCGAAATATATTCACTTCTTTTGGATTAACAGCAAACGCTATTTCTAACGGTATACAATTTTCGCCCAGCCAAAAGGCTTCAGCACATACTTGAATGCTTTGCGAAGGCATGAGTCTTGAAAAATGTTTAAAGCTACAGGCTTATATAGAGCTAAGCCACACCCACCTCTGAAAAAAAAAAAAAAAAAAAAAAAAAAAAAATTTTTTTTTTTTTTTTTTTTTTTTTTTTTTTTTTCAAGGTTGTATTTTTAAATTAAAACTCTACAGCCAATACCTGTTTCAATTGATTCACACGATGCAAAAGCCAGGAAACAGGATCTACATACCCGATCAAACTGACAACCATTTTCAAATCGTCGATTCTATCTCGATAGCTATGAATGGATCTGGCAAATCCCAATTCGATAGGAAACCGTCCAGTGCGTACGGACTGAGATATTCTGACTTCGGTACCCGTTTTAGGACTTTTACACACAGCTTCATTTTTTTCAACGTCGTGGTAAAGAAAAATTAATCTAGTGCCGCAAAAAGGCCCCCCACAAATGTATTCATTCACAACTACAATGCAATTTGGCTTGAGAACCAGATTTTCATCCAAACGGATTTCGGGCCCATCCATTTTATGTTTTAGATAAAATTCGTTGAAACGGTCAATGGTTGCTGGATGCGCGGCTAAGGCTCCGTCTGCCTGCATTAAAAGGGTCTCGTCAATACGATCCACTATCGGAATATTGTAGTTTCTAAAAATACCTTCGATAGATATTTTTATGAGTCTTTCAATGCCAGCTTTATTAGATTTTACTCGAATCCAGAACTCAGATTTAGGATCTATTTCTTCAGACATAATTTACAATATGTTAACGGTAGGCAAGGGTCTTGCTTACTTATATTCAATGGACTCTCATAAAGTACCGTCTAAACCGATAAATATTTACAAGTTATTTTTTTCACAAATCCAATATTGGTAGCCTATCGCTTTAAAAAAAATGTGTCAAACGAGGCTTCCATCGTCGTCAAGACATGAGGAAGCCTCGTTTGACACAAATTTTTTAAATATTTTTCACATCTATTGTACATAGACTCGTCTCTTTTCCGCAATGACCGTTCGGCAGACAGGACAATATTCGAGTTTGTCCGAACAGGCCATGCAGCACACCACGTGCCCGCAGTCGAAGAACGCCACCTGGCTCTCTTCCGTCAGGCAGACTTTACATTCGTTGGTGGTAGCCAATCACTTGGACTTGACACGAGGGCCGTCGAACAGGTCATTTCTGAAGAGGTCAGTATAGATTTGCAGCCAGTCCTGCAACCTGGCATTCCCCTCAGATTCGATATGAACATCAAATACATACTCCGAAGACATGGGAAAATCGGCGGCGACCCTTCCGTGTCTCCAGAGTCTCTGCATGTCTTCAACATCTGAGAACAGGCTCACGTAGTCGAACATTTCGGATATTTCAAAGACTGGAAACATATCTAGATGCTTGGTGGCCCGATAGTTAGCAAATTCATGAATATCATTGAATTTGAGCATCACGCCCACATCTACAGCCGAAACGTAAGTCTTTCCGTCAGAGGCTAGGGCGGACCTCAAGCCGATCTGGCCTGGGAAAAATAATCGCATCCACATGGCTTGAGAGCTAGTGAGCGAATGAAACTGTAAGCTCTGAGCAGCGGCTTTTATAGTAGAACCCATATCCTTTAAAACAGGATGCGATCCGGATGAGATAAAGTTATTTGTAGCATAAGTCCTTGAAAACAGGATGGCTAAAAATATTGACACGTGATATTTTTTATGGTTATTTTTAGACCAGCCAACACCAAACGCGTCAGCCAATATAACCATAGGTGTCTATCATCGTTTTAAAAGAAACATCAAACATACACATTTTGTCTCTGCAACACCGTAACAACTAAGCATTGTAGAATCCAAACTTGATAACACCATTCGCCAGGACAGGAGACATGCTATCGTAGTCGTTTCAATTGGCTTTTCAACATCGGGTGTATCGAGTTTGTGGGACAGCGTTATTTTGAAAATACACTGTGAGCATTTTCAACATAGAGCGGTCATTTCGCAGATCGGAGCAGGTCCATAAACTCATATCGTATCTCCATGATTGTTGGCCTGATACAATTCAATGTTAGCTAGATGAGAGTGGCAGACAGACGGCTATTTATAAAGAATGAATCCAAGCCACGCCCACTCAAAAAAAAAAAAAAAAAAAAAAAAAAAAATTTTTTTTTTTTTTTTTTTTTTTTCAAGGTTGTATTTTTAAATTAAAACTCTACGGCCAATACCTGTTTCAATTGATTCACACGATACAAGAGCCAGGAAACAGGATCTTTATATCCGATCAAACTGACAACCATTTTCAAATCGTCGATCGCATCTCGATAGATATGAATGGATCTGGCAAATCCCAGTTCGATAGGAAACCGTCCAGTGCGTACGGACTGAGATATTCTGACTTCGGTACCCGTTTTAGGACTTTTACACACAGCTTCATTTTTTTCAACGTCGTGGTAAAGAAAAATTAATCTAGTGCCGCCAAAAGGTCCCCCACGAATGTATTCATTCACAACTACAATGCAGTTTGGCTTGAGAACCAGATTTTCATCCAAACGGATTTCGGACCCATCCATTTTATGTTTTAGATAAAATTCGTTGAAACGGTCGATGGTTGCTGAATTCGCGGCTAAGGCTCCGTCTGCCTGCATTAAAAGGGTCCCGTCAATACGATCCACTATCGGAATATTTTTATTTCTAAAAATGCCTTCGAGAGATATTTTTCTGAGTCTTTCAATGCCAGCTTTATTAGATTTTACTCGAATCCAGAACTCAGATTTAGGATCTTCAGGCAGGTCCATAAACTCATATCTTACGAAATTCTCCATGATCGTTGGCCTGATACAATTCAATGTTAGCTAGATGCAGACAGAATGAAGGTTTGAAGGTTTGAATACGGCTATTTATAAAGAATGAATCCAAGCCACGCCCACTCAAAAAAAAAAAAAAAAAAAAAAATTTTTTTTTTTTTTTTTTTTTTTTTTTTTTTTTTTTCAGTTGGTTGGTTGGTTGATATGATGGTTGGTTTCTAAAGTTATATTTCTCAGTTGGATTTTAATGTTATATTTCTCAGTTGGTTGCTAAAATTATATTTCTTTAGCCAATCATTGTAGATGGCGCTGTTGTCTATATATATAGTATATATATAGTATATCTATTAGGGTGGGTGGGAGTGGAATTTATTTCTTCTACTGTAAGGTCATGCATAAACCAGCTCCCTGATCCCACTTCCTTTAAAATAGGGTTATTTATACAATATTGACTTTGAAAACAAGACTTTTATTGTCTGACAAATAACGACTGAGTAATATATAGAGCTTTACAATCATTTGGCATTAGCCTTCAAGCCTAAGCCCTTCTATCAAAACTCATTATCGAAAAAAATAAAATTTAACTCGTGAGTATCCTATAAATTTAAAAATGGTATGCTAATATTGTAACTTTAGAATTAAAAATATTAGAAATAAAATATTTTTTTTATCTGTATTTAAACATACAGACATTTCCGCTTCGCGGAAATGTCTGTATGTTTAAATACAGATAAAAAAAATATTTTATTTCATACTCAATTACACGATTATGCATATATGTTTGGCTTGTAATCCATAATACTTTTCACCGTCTTGGTAGAAGGATTCTAAAAAATATACTTTAAGCATTTTCAAAATAGAGCGGACATATGGAAGTCTTCATATACCAATGCCAACTTTTAAGACGGCTTCCTCAAGCTGTACGATAAAACATTTTAAATAATAGCTATCCTAGATCTCAATAAAATATCTGTGTATTTCTTACGACCCAATCTCTATTTACACCCACCCTCAAGTACCACAAATCTAGCTAAACTCTCCGTTTTGCGATAAATCCCGGTACAAGACACAGTCACTGGCAATATTATTCGAGCATTACCACCCTTTTGTCCAATCTTAGACTAGACTATTAAAAATCTAATATTGGCATTATTATCGACTCCTGATCAGTAGTTTAAGCCACATTTAAGAAAACAATCTTTGCTTCGAATTTGCAGAGACTCTTCAGATCCGCTAATATTTCCCAAGGGTAAGACCTTCATCAAAACTCTTTGTCGAAAAAACTAAAATTAGCCCATGAAAATCGTATAAATTTACAAGATTTCATGTTAATATTGTAAATTTAGCCATCAAAATTAGAAAAAAAATGTTAGTCAGTCAATATTTTCAGAGACTAAACCCTACAGCCAATATTTTCAAAGACAATTGTTCAATATTAGACTAAACGATTAAAAATCTAATATTGACAATATTATCGACTCCTGACCAGTAGTTTAAGCCACATTTGAAAAAAATCTTTGCTTCGAATTTGTAGAGCTAATATTTTCCAAGCCTTCATCGTTGTCCTAAATTAGCCCGTGAGTATCCTATAAATTTACAAGATTTCATGCTAATATTGTCCATCAAAATTAAAAAAAATGTTAGCCGGTCAATCCATTCAGCCAATATTTCCAAAGACAAAGCCTTCATAAGGTAATCTGTAAAAACTAAAAAAATCAAACCTTATTTAAGAAAATAAGATTGTCGCATGGATCTTGCAGAGCTAATATTTTCAAACCCCTTGTCGAAAAAACTAAAATCAACCCTGTGAGTATCTTATAAATTAAAAAAAAAATATGCTAATATTGTAGATTTAAAATATTTTGCTAATGCTTATCACAACATAGCCATCCAATCAATATTTTCAAAGGTTAAGCTTTCATAAGGCCGCTGAAATGTCTGTATGTTTTATTACTGATAAAAAATATTTATTTCAAACTCGATTCAATAGCTATATATATATATATATATATATATGTATATATACATATATATATGCCTCAAGTACCGCAAATCCAGCACGAGTATCGTCTATGCAATAACTAAGGCCAAACGCAATGTCGCATGCAAAATCTTCAAGCGTCTATAGGAATGGATATTTTTTCGATTTTTATTATTTACAACATTGGCCTTCAACCTGTCGCAAAAAAATGGGTTGAATCCAACGTAATCTCTACATGAGGAAACCTCGCTCGACCCATTTTTTTACGCGCCCCCAAGACATTATCCGCTATACAGTTTCAGAATGTCAA